>JAOTQR010000069.1:11444367-11474369 GCA_025774065.1 Solanum ossicruentum | reverse complement strand
TATAAAGGAATTCGGCTTAGTATGTGTTTACGTGCCCCTATCGGGCACTGGTCACGACCCCAGGGAGGGGTGTGACAGAGTCAATAATATTTGAACACATTTTACACCCCTAAATATGAGCTTAACTAGAACGACATGATCATTTATGGCTTTATTTAGCGGACAACAAATTGCTTTGGATTTGAGACGTAAAGTAGTTTATTGTTGTCCTTGTTGAGTAATGCAGTGCTTTTCAAATGTTTTACTTTCTCAACCCAAGAATGCTCCTTGAAGCATCAGTACACTAGTTGATGCGTGACTAAAAACAGAAGAAGATTTAGATAATCTTATGTCTGGTTCTTAATCTATTAGCAAAAGTATCGGAATTATTGAACTTTATGAGACTAGATTCCCACCTGGTTTACAATCTACCAAATAGAGACTTTTTTTTTTCTTTATTTTCTATGATGTTGAAATCACACAAACATCAGAAATTTCTTTGTTGATTTTATGCAATAGTAATATTAGCTGGAAGATCACTTTCTAAACTTACTGAACTAGTGGAAGTATAATCATTATCTTACTATAGGCAGGTTACTATTCCTACTATGCATCTTGTAAGTCACTGTAATTTTTGCAACTTCAATTTTATTAATTTAAACAAGCAACAATAACAATAATTAATTAAAACAAGCAACAATAACAATAATTAATTAAAACAAGCAACAATAACATCAATACCAAAAGTGAGTACCTTGCATTGAAGGTGAATAGGAAGAAGGTGGGATAATAATGTGGGTAAATAAATGAAGAAATTATACTTTGAAAATTACAAGAGTTACAAGTCATATTGAGATAAGAGTAATGAACGAATAATTTGTCAAACGCTATGAGAATTACAAATAATAATGGCCACGAGAATCTCATTAACCTACAAGCACCCATATAAAAATTAATATTAATTTCAAAAATGACAATAAGAGTTGACACTAAGCTGTCCGAATACCATAAACAAACATACCGTAGAAATGGTTGAACTTCTTCACGATTTCTCAAGACATAGAGATGAGTTTGTTTTCTCTCAAGCTCTTCAACATTTCTGCATGTATTTCTTAATAAAGGAGAACACCTTTGTTCAAATACAGATAATCCATTGCATGTCTTATTATGATCACCTTCATAATTCTTGTCCATTCGATTATATCCAGTCACATTTACAGGTAAATACCTTGAACGAAGTATTATACATTCTTCGACAATATACCCTTCTGCAATACATCCTTTAGGTTGATTTTTGTTACGAACATAACATTTTAATGTGCGCAAAAATATGTATGATATAACATGATGCAACTCAAATTAGCATGATAAATTAACAGACGCATAAAATTAAATTAAAATTATAAAGTTAAAATATATTGCTCAATTGGGTACATCCACCTATTTCGTACAGGTCCACCAAACTTAGTCTCTCTTGGAAGATGAATGACTAAGTGCACCATAACATCAAAAAAAAACTGGTAGAAATATTTTTTTCTAATTTGCTCAATGTTATTGGAATTTGAGGTGCAAGTTGGTCTAACACATCAACCCTTAAAGTTGTTTAACATAACTCTCTGAAGAAAATACTTAACTCAGTGATAACATCATAGATGATATTTGACACAACTCCGCAAATCGCACAAGGAAGCAATTGTTCCAATAAAATATGAGAATCGTGACTTTTTAGTCCATAATTCTACGATCTTCTGACTTTACCCACCGTAAAATATTAGAAGAATAACCATTTGGAACCTTAATCATTTTCAGGAACCTGCATACTTTTAACTTCTCATTTGGTGATAAAGAATAACATTCTGCTGGATGACACCATCTTCCATCTCTTTAAGTTGGATGCAACTCTTTTCTTATAGTCTTTCTTTCAAATCATGACGAACATTTTGATTATCTTTTGTTTTTCCTTCACTATCTAATAATGTCCCAATGATGTTATCACACACATTTTTTACAATATGCAACACATTTAAATTATGGTGTATTAAATTATTTTTCCAGTAAGGAACCCTGAAAAATATACTTTTCTTCCTCCAATTATGAATGCCTTTACTTTTTTCATACTTCTATTTTTTCTGAATTTTACCAAATTTCATGTCTTCTAGAGTGAGCAATTGATTTAAAATATCATCTTCAGATAGCTTTTCTGGAGAAGATCTTCTTTCTACTTCTCCATTAAAATCACATTTATTACTTTGCCACTTATGATTAGATGACAAAAATCTACTAGCACTCATCTAAGAAAATTTACGATCATATCTTAATCAAGTAGACGGTGTATCTTTGTTGCATGATGGACAAGCCAAAGCTTCCTTTCTGCTCCATCCAGAAAAGTTGGTGTGTGTGAAAGAAAATCTTCACACACTAACGTGCGAAAGAACTATAATTTTGTACAATAGTGAATGTATTATGATTATTCTTTTCGAATTACATATTTCTTTAATCATATATAACTAACTCAGATTCAATAATTTTGTAGGAAATGTGGACACACTAAGTGAGATTAAAATTAACTATCATTATGAAAGTTATTTTATATTTTCTCCTTTGAAAAAATATATAAGTGGGCATGTGATGAAAACAAACATGGACATTGATTTTGTTAGTTACTTGATTTGTTAGATAATTTAAAAATACATTGTAAATTTGATATTTTGAAGGAGAAAGTGTAATGGCCTGAACATTGTACGACCTTGTTTAAAACGATCCCAAAAAGTATCCGAAAATGTGCCCCGGAATGTCCAAAATTTTAAATTTCATACATCTCAAAATCCATTTGTTACTTCAAAAATCTGACATCATATTCTTGTTCAGGGGGTCAAAATTAGGTTGAACTCTCAATTTAAAAGAGAAAGATTAGCAATTATAATTTTTTTATTGACAATTTTCAAAGAGGTTTCCGCGACGCGCCTCTGTACATTTTGGGCACTATTTTTTTAGTTAGTCCAAAATTTTCTAAATGTTGGGCCCAAGGTTCCCAAACATGTTTTTACTAATACTTAGCAAAAATTCACCCTCATATCATCTTAAACATTCCCAAATACTCACTCAAACACTTCGTCATATTTTCAATCTCCAAACTCAAGTCCCAAACCCTCATCCTAAGCTAAGGTTTTCCTTCAAGGTTCTTCTTCAAGCTTCAAGTCTCCATCTCCAATCTTCACCAAGTTCATCTCTAAGCTAAGGTATGTGGGTTTCTTTCATGGGTTCCTTTTACCCATGATATCCAACCCTCTTTTTACTCAAATTATATGATTTAAAGTAGATCTACAAATGGGTCTTGATTATTATGAAATTCACTGCACACTATGTTAAAGCAATGTGAAATTGTGACTGTTTTGCTATGTTTTCAGTTATAAATCTTTGACCTATTGCAAGATTTGAGAAGGGTTTTTGATGTATATTGATTGAGGGTGTTGCAAGGTATTGAGTGATAGTTTTGCAATGGATTATCTTTCATGATTTCATCTCTATATTTCATGGTTTTAAACTAGCATTACACACCCTCTAAGTGTTTGATAAAATATCCGGATATGGTTTCTTGAGGAGTTGAAGGTTCAAATCATGAGATATGATATGATTGATTATATGATGATAAAATGATCTTATGTATATGATAAATTCTATATAAAGTGTTGCATTAGACCATTCCTAATCTGGAGGGACTACGAACTCAGATAACCTAGATGGCGGTTTGTACTCATCAACCTAGGGAAGGGTTCGTACTTCTCTACCTAGTGAAGGGGCGATTTCATTACCAACCTAGATGGAGGTTTGTACTCATCAACCTAGGGAAGGGTTTGTACTTCTCTACCTTGGTGATGGGGCGGCATTATCCCCAACCTAGATGGGGCTTTGTACTCATCCACCTAAGTGACGGGGTGGCATCATCACTGACATACGAAAGGGTTATACTTTGAAAATCTAGCTTGGTCTCTTCTATACATATGATATTCTATATGAGCATGAGTTATTTAAGTATGTTTTACTTATGCATTGATCATAAATATCATATTGTTATAGTATGCCTATTGCCTATTGTTATGCATTTTGATTATGATGCTTAATTCTTGGTTGTATTGCATCCTACATACTTAGTACATTTAAATGTACTAACACATACTCTATGCTTATATGTGTCACCATGTAGGAACCAGTGCCCAAGTTGCTCATTCTCCTCCATATGGCTAGTCCGATACTACTCAAGCTAGTTGGTGAGTTCTCCACTTCGGGGACCTTAGTCTATATTGCTCTTATTATGTATTGAGACATTCTTCTTTATTGTCTATTTTGACTATGAGGGTGAGCCCGATTACTTTGTTTTGGCCCCCGCTCTTATCTATGTAGTAGAGGTGGCTGTTGGACATGTTATGTATCTGTGTTAAGAGTCTTGACTTTATTTTTCTTGACGTCTATAATATGAGCTTGTCTCTTCTCTCTTGATTATGATATTGTGCAAGCTTTTCCCTTAGTTCCATTACCCCTTTTCTTACTCTACTATGTTGTATCTATTACTTTCGCAACTAAAGATATTTAATGATGTTCTAAGAGGCTTGCTTGGGGTCCCTTTGGGTTCCCCTTGCGCCTTGTCACGTTTAGACCCTAGGCTTGGGTCGTGAAAAACTTGGTATCAGAGTACTTAGTTGATAGATCCTCTGAGTCTAACACAATGCATCGATTAGATCCTAGTCATATTTGTGAAGCATGCCATAACTATGAATAGGAGGCTATGAGATATTTTAGGAAATATTTTCCTTTTTCATGTTCTAAGTCGTGCTATAGAGTTGTGGTAAGTTTTACCAACTTACAATTATTCTTTGCTATACTAGATCATGTCAAACACTCGAGGACGCAGGGCCCAAACTTCTGAAGAGCAACCTAATAATGATGAGCTCCGCAATACTCTCACTATGCTTGCCCAAGTTGTGGCCATCCAAGTCAATCAAGGGGCCCAAGCCTCTCATGCTACCACCTCGAGAGTTAGGGTAAGAGATTTCATGAGGATGAATCCTCTGATTTTCTATGGGTCAAAGGTAGATGAAGATCCACAAGAGTTCATTGATGAGGTCTACAAGATCTTGAATGTCATGAGTATAGGTCCAAATGAAAAGGCAGATTTGGCAGCGTACCAACTCAAAGGGGTAGCTCAAATTTGGCAGGACCAATGGAAGGGTGAGAAGGGAATTGGTACTATGATGCTTTGGGAAGAGTTCAAATTGGCTTTCCTTAATTGATTTTTCCCTCTTGAGCTCAGGGAAGTTAAGTTGGTGGAGTTTATGAACTTGAAACAAGGTGTTATGAGTATGAGGGAGTATGCCCTCAAGTTTAATCAACTTTCAAAGTATGCTCCTCACTTGGTGGCTGATCTTAGATCTAGGATAAACAAGTTTGTGATGGAGGTCTCCGACTTGGTAAGTGAAGAATATCGGTCCACCATGCCAATTAGTGACATGGACTTATCTCGGTTGATGACCTACGCCGAGCAAATGGAGGAGGAGAAATTGAGGAAGAGAAGCGGGCATGAGGCCAAAAGGGCCCGTCTTGAGGGTAAGTTCCAAAGGAATGGCCCGTTCCATCAAGGCCAAGTGTCTCATCATGCTACTAATAGGGGGTTTGCCAATGACCTCCCTAGGCCTCAAGGGTGTTGGTGTTGTGGCTCCCATTGATGTGTGGCCTACATGTGGGAAGGGTCATAAAGGCCCATGTTTAAAAGATTCTAATGCATGCTTTAGTTGTGGTGAGCTTGGGTACAAGAAGGTAGATTGTCCAATAAAATGTGGCAATGTCTGGGGTTCTAATGCGGTCCCATTGAAGAGAGGTGGTCCTCAAGGTGGTGCCCCAAGGCACAATCGATTTTATGCTCTACATAGGAGGCAAGAGGTTGGTGAGGTATCCGATGTTGTTACCAGTATGTTGAAAATCTTTGACTTTGATGTGTATGCTTTGATTGATCCGGGTGCCACTTTTCCTTTGTTATCCCTTTATTGCTAAAAAGTTCCATATTAACCTCGAGTTTTTGCATGAGTCATATGAAGTGTCTACTCCTATTGATGCCTCTATTGTTGCTAGGAAATTTTATAGGAGTTGTCCTATTTACGTTTTACATAAGTTGATACCTTTGTTATCCCTTTATTGCATGAGTCACTTTTTCCTTTGTTATCCCTTTATTGCTAAAAAGTTCCATATTAACCTCGAGTTTTTGCATGAGTCATATGAAGTATCTACTCCTATTGGTGCCTCTATTGTTGCTAGGAAATTTTATAAGAGTTGTCCTATTTACATTTTACATAAGTTGATACTTTGTGATCTTGTTGACTTAGACATGGTAGATGTTGATGTCATTCTTAGGATGGATTGGTTGCATTCCTATTATGGTTCTATTGATTATGGAACCCCTAGGGTCAAGTTTAAATTTCCAAATGAACCCGTCCTAAAGTGGGAAAGTCAAGATGTGGTGTTCAAGGGTAGATTCATTTCATGTATTAAAGCCCATACATTGATTTCCAAATGAGTGTTTTTATCATCTTATGAGGGTTAAAGATGTAGAGTCCAAAGTCCCTTCCATTGAGTCGGTTCCGATTGTAAATGAGTTTCTTGATGTCTTCCCAAATGACCTTCTCGGTGTCCCTCCTGGAAGTGAGACAGATTTTGGCATAGATCTTCTTCCCGATACTCAACCTATCTCCATTCCCCCTGACCGTATGATCCTGACGGAGTTGAAGGAGTTCAAAGAGCAATTAAAGGATTTGTTGGAGAAGGGATGTATTAGACCTAGTCAATCACGTTGGGATACTCCAGTGTTGTTTGTAAAAAAAGAAAGATGGGTCACTTAGAATGTGTATTGACTACCGACAACTCAATAGGGTCACTATAAAGAATAGATATCCTCTTCAAAGAACTGATGACTTGTTTGACCAATTGCAAGGGGCTAGCTTTTTCTCTAAGATTGATCTTCTGTCCAGGTATCATCAAGTGAGGGTGAGGGAGTGTGATGTTCCCAAGACGGCCTTCCGGACTAGATATGGGGATTACGAGTTTGTGGTGATGTCATTTGGGTTAACCTATGCATCGACCATCTTCATGGATCTAATGAATAGGGTCTTCAAACCTTACCTTGATTCCTTTGTTGTGGTCTTCATTGATGATATTTTGATCTATTCACATAGTAGGGAGGAGCATATGGGGCATTTGAGGGGGTGTATACAAAGATAGAGGGAAGAGAAATTATTTTCCAAATATGATAAGTGTGAATTTTGGTTGAAGGGGGTTGCATTCTTGGGTCAGGTGGTGTCGGGGGATGGTATAAAAGTGGATCCTAAGAAAATCGATGTGATTAGAAATTGGTCTAGACTATTGACCCCTTAAAATATTAAGAGCTTGTTGGGCCTTGCGGGTTACTATAGAAGATTTGTGAATGGGTTCTCCTCCATTGCTTCCCCTATGAGAAAATTTACTCAAAAGAAGGTTAAGTTGGTGTGGACCGATGAATGTGAGAGAAGCTTCCAAAATATTGAAGAATAGGCTTATGTCTGCTCCAATATTGTCATTACCGGATAGGCTTAAGGGTTTTGTTGTGTATTATGATACATTGGGTTCTGTGCTAATGCAAAATGGTAAGGTCATAGCCTATGCTTCTAGGCGACTCAAAGTGCATGAAAGGAATTACCCTACCCATGATCTTGAATTGGCTGCTGTGGTATTTGTATTAAAGATTTGGCGTCATTATTTGTATGGGTTGCATGTTGATGTCTTTACCGATCATAAGAGCCTCCAATATGTCTTCAGTCAAAAAGATCTAAACTTGAGACAAAGAAGGTGGTTAGAACTTCTCAAAGATTATGACATGAATGTGCATTATCATCCAGATAAGGCAACTATAGTGGTGGATGCTTTGAGTCGGGTGTTCATGGGTAGCCTAGCTCACGTTGATGGTGGAGATAGGGAAATGGCTAGAGAGGTGCATAGATTTTCTAGGTTGGCGGTTAGTTTGGAAGAAGTAGATAATGGTGTTGTTGTTGATGATGGTTCGAAATCTTCCTTGTTGATGAGGTGATAGCAAAACAAGATCTTGACTCCTCCATGCTTGAATTGAAGACCTTGGTGAAAAGGGCAAAGTAGAGGTTTTCTCCCAAGGGGGAGATGGTGCCCTTAGGTACCAAGGTAGGTTGTGTGTGCCTTGTGTTGATGGTTTGAGGGAGAAAATTCTTGATGAGGCCCATAATTCTTCTTATTATATTCACCCTGGTTCTATCAAAATGTATAGAGACTTGACGGATGTGTATAGGTGGGGAAGCATGAAGAGGGACATTGACAAATTTGTTTCTGGTTGCCATAGTTATCAACAAGTCAAAGTTGAATATCAAAGGCTGGGTCCTAACCCAAGACATAGAGATTCCTACTTGGAAGTAGAAGGATAATAATATGGATTTTGTGGTTGGGTTACCCAAGACTAGATAAGGTTTTGATTCTACATTGGTGGTGGTTGATAGGATGACGAAATCGACCCACTTTCTACTGATTAAGACCACCTATAGGGCTGAAGAGTATGCAAGGTTGTACATCCATGAGTTAATAAGGTTACATGGGGTTCCTTTGTCCATCATATCAGATCGTGATTCACAATTCACTTTATATTTTTTGAGGTCTTTTCAAAAGGGTCTTGGTATAAAAGTTCACCTTTGTATGACCTTTCATTCCTAAAAGGATGGCCAAGTCGAAAGAACCATCCAAACAATTGAGTATGTGCTAAGGTCTTGTGCATTGGAGTTGAGGGGTAGTTGGTATGACCATCTTCCTTTGATTGAGTTTGCCTCCAACAATAGCTATCACTCCAGCATTGGTATGGCTCCTTTTGAGACTATTTATGGGAGACGTTGTAGATCCCTGGTTGGCTGGTTTGAGGTTGGAGAGGTAGCTTTATTGGGACCATATCTAGTTATGGAGGCTCTTGAAAAGGTTAGGATAATTAGGGGAAGGTTGAAGATGGCCCAAAGTCATCAAATTCATATGCCGATGTGGCAAGAAGAGACCTTGAATCAAAGTGGGTGATTGGGTTTACTTGAAAGTTTCTCCAATGAAAGGTGTGGTCCGCTTCGGTAAAAAAAAGAAAGTGAGTCCAAGAGATGTTGTTCCTTATGAGGTTATAAGGAAGGTCGGCAAGGTAGCTTATGAATTGAAGTTGCCTAGTGAAATGAATTCGGTTCATCCGGTGTTCCATGTCTCTATGTTGAGGAAATGTGTTGGTGTTCCTAATGCTATTATGCCTCTTGAAATTGTGGGTGTAGTTGAAGATAACTTAACCTATGAAGAGTTCCGGTTCAGATTTTTGATAGGCAAGTAAAGAGATTGAGAAACAAGGAGGTGGCATCCGTTAAGGTCCTTTGGAGGAACCAACAAATCGAAATTACTACTTGGGAGGACAAAGCGGACATACAAAAGTGGTATCCTTATCTTTTCCACTCGACTCAAGCCTAAGGTACCAATTCTAAGCCTCCTATGTGATTTAAACTCTTGTATTTCAGCCCTTATGTCATTCATGTGCATTCATGTTTAAGTTGGTAAGTTTATAACGATTTTACACTTGTGTTGAAATTTTGAAAATGATGTTTTCGATGGGATGTTGCATTCTTGATTGGGGCTAATTTGTTTATGACCAATCTTGTCTTGTACGTCTCTTTTAGATTTGGAGATGAATATTCCCAAAAGGGAGATATTGAAACGACCCCAAAAAGTGCCCAAAAAGGTGACCCAGATTGTCCAAAATTTTAAATTCCATATATCTCAAAATTCATTTGTTATTTTGAAAACCCGATTTCATATTCTTGTTCAGGGGTCAAAATTAGGTACAAAAAGGTCTAACCTCACTTTCAGAGTGAAATATTGGCAATTATAATGTTTTAGTGATGATTTCCAGAGAGGTTTTTGCGTCGCCTCCACGATGTGCCTCTGTACATTTTGGGCACTGTTTTTTTTTAGTTCGTCCAAAATTTTCTAAGTGTTGGGCCCAAGGTTCCCAAACGTGTTTTTACCTATACTTAGCCATAATTCACCCTCATGTCATCCTAAACATTCCCCAATACTCACTCAAACACTTAGTCATATTTTCACTCCCCAAACTCAAGTCCCAAACCCTCATCCTAAGCTGAGGTTTTCCTTCAAGGTTCTTCTTTAAGCTTGAAGTCTCCATCTCCAATCTTCACCAAGTTCATCTCTAAGCTAAAGTATGCGGGTTTCTTTCATAGATTCCTTTCATCCATGATACACAAGCCTCTTTTTACTCAAATTGCATGATTTAAAGTTGATCTACAAATAGGATTTGATTATTATGAAATTCACTGCACACTATGTTAAAGCTATGTGAAATTGTGACTGTTTTGCTATGTTTTGAGCTATAAACATTTGACCTATTGCAAGTTTTGAGAAGGGGTTTTGATGTATATTGCTTGAGGATGTTGCAAGGTGTTGATTGATGGTTTTACAATGGATTATCTTGCATGAATTCATCTCTATATTTCATGGTTTTAAACTAGCATTACACACACTCTAAGTTTTGATAAAATTTCCGGATGTGGTTTCTTAAGGAGTTGAAGGTTCAAAGCATGAGATATGATAAGATTGATTATATGAAGATGAAATGAGCTTATTTGTATGGTAAGTTCTATATAAAGTGTTGCATTACACCATGCCCAATCCAGGGGAACTAAGAATTCGAATAACCTAGATGGGTGTTTGTACTCATCAACCTAGGGAAGGGTTCGTACTTCTCCACCTAGTGATGGGGTGGCATCATCACTAACCTAGAAGGGGTTTTGTACTCATCAACCAAGGCAAGGATCTATACTTCTCCACCTTGGTGATGGGGCGGCATTATCACCAATCTGGATGGGGGTTTGTACTCATCACCTAAGTGATAGGGCGGCATCATCACTAACCTACCAAAGGGTTGTACTTTGTAAATTTAGCTTGGTCTCTTCTACAAATATGACATTCAATATAAGCATGAGTTACTTAAGCATGTTTGACTTATGCATTGATCATACATGTCATATTGTTATAGTATGCCTATTGTCTATTGTTATGCATTTTGCGGATGTTGCTTAATTCTTGGTTGCATTGCATCCTATATATACTTAGTACTTTCAAATGTACTAACACATAATCTATGCCTACATGATGTCACCATGTAGGAACCAGTGCCCAAGTTGATTATCCTCCTCCACGTGGCTAGTTCGATGCTGCTCAAGCTAGTTGGTGAATCCTCCACTTGGGGGACCTTAGTCAATGTTGCTCATATTATGTATTGAGACATTCTTCTTTATTGTCTTTTTTACTATGAGGGTGAGCCCGGTTACTTTTTCTTGGCCCCTGCTCTTATCTATGTAGTAGAAATGGTTGTTGGACTTATTATGTATCTATGTTAAGAGCCTTGACTCTATTGTTCTTGATGTCTATAATATAGGCTTGTCTCGTCTCTTGTCTCTTGGTTATGATGTTGTGAAAGCTTTTCCCTTAGTCCCGTGCCTCTTTTCTTACTCTATTATTCTGTATCTATTGCTTCCATGACCAAGGATGTGTAATGATGTTCTAAGAGGCTTGCTTGGGGTCTCTTTGGTTCCCCTTGCATCGTGTCACATCTAGGCCCTAGGCTTGGGTCATGACATTGTTGGAGCTTGAAAATTTCAATTTCGAGAGACTTTGGACAAAGTTGATGCTCTATGGGAGCCCTCACGGTCAGTGTGAGGTCACACGGCCTAAGTAGGGCCTCCTTGGAGTGACCCTTCGCCTCTTAGTGGTTGTTTGGCCCTTGGTGTGGAGTTTCAAGCTAAGGCACGCCATGCTAGGACCCATAAGGGTCATGTGACACTTCATGGATGATGTGGAGGGTCGTGTGCTAGCCTTAAGCTGGGAATCCCACCGTTTGGGACCAAGTATGGTGACATGGCTCCTCACACAGCTCGTATGGTGTGACACAGGCCGTGAGGCCCTTCGTATGGCTTCTGGAATGAAAGTTTTCTAAGTATAATTACCATCTCATAACTTTATTGTGAGATTTTTCTAAGGAGGGGGACACGGTTGGGCACACATCCCTTGTAACTTCACACGGCTCATGTGACCTTCTATATAGATGATTTTGCCAAATTTTTCTAAGTATGGGATTAGCGTTCTGGACCTTCGTCAACTACAATTTTGCTAAGTGTGGGTTCATGGAAAAGTACACGGTCCGTATAGTGCCACACCGACCATATATCCTCCCTTGAGACGAAAATATTTTTTTAACTCGTTTCATTAATGGCATTTTTGTAAATATGGTTTATTCTAAAGGTCTTTTAGGACTTCTTATGCTACCTAAATACTTCCTAATAACCTAAACTCTATTACTAACATTCAAATTCATTCCTCGCATTTGAAAACTCTCTTAAGCCTCTCTCAAAGAACTCTTATAGGGGTAAACTTGGAAATCAAGTGAAGCTCATTCTTTTTCAAATTTCTATTGAAACTTTTTCATTTGTCAAGGTATGTGGGTTTTGATCCTTGGTTCCTTTCAGCCAAGGCGACCCAAACTCTTTTCAAGAAATTTTTCATGAATTTATTTTACTTTAAATATGGGTTTTCAATATTATAATTTATTAAATACAATTGATATATGGGTTATGTTTATTTAATGATTAAGTTGATTAAAGACCTATTATGATTGTTTACATTAAAGTTATGAAGTTATGAATGTACATGTCCCCTTCAAAGCTTGATTTATGCATGGGTAGTCTATATTATGTTTTAAATGTGAATTTTACTTATGTTTTTACTTAGACTTCATCATGTTTGCTACTTTTAGATTTAATCTCCATTACCCATGCTAGACACCAATTATTCATAGCATGTGCATTCATGTTCATGGATTTTATGAAAATTGTGAAGTGGGTTATACCCAATTATGTCATTGAAATGATTTTGACAAGATATTGGTTATGGCAAGAATGTGATCACATAAATGTCTATTGTTATTGGCTCTTTGAGCATATTAGGTGTTTGTGCCATATTGTCATGTGCATGATCTATTCCTATGCATGAGTATCATGATTGTGAATTATGATTTGGTTTTTGAGCCTAAATGTGCATTGAAAGGATATGGAATGACTAATGCCTCTTTTCAAAGCATATATATGAATACGTATTCTCATGGGATGTTTTTGACTTAGTACCGATGCATTGGGGGCGTCAGGTCTATCCTTAAGGGTCCTCTCTCTTTCCTTGAGCTATGTGCTAACATAAGAATAGAAGCCATTACCGAAATGGTCAGGTCGTAAGGAATCGTTATTCATTTATTAATATGATATCATAATGGAAATCATTCTAAAATGATGTGTTCATAAGGAAGGTGGACCATCCACCAAAATGACGTGGTTCGTAAGGTGTGATGTAGATTACCCTTGGCAAGTAATCTTCCCCTACCGTTAGGAGGCCTTTATCGGACTAATTTATGCAATAGTTTACATGAGTTTGATTTGTCGGTTATAGTTCATCCCCACTATATATGAGCATTTGTGCATTTCATGCACTATTGGATTCATGGCATATTGTATACAATATCTTTTGCCATTTATCTCCTTCTATATTATGTACCCTCGTCATATAACAATTAAATGCGGATTGGTAAGTCATTTGCATTACATACCCCCACACTTAGTATATTCATACGTACTAACGCATACTTTTGCCTACATGATCTCACCATGTAGGGACCGAGGAGTACATTCATCCACCATACGATATCTAGCTCGGATCTCTAGTTTTGCTTGTTGTGGTGAGTCCTAACTTCCAGTGACATACCATCATTCCTCTATCTGTGGTGCTTTATTTATTTTATTCACTTTGAGGGTGAATCTGGGGTTTGTCTTGGTCCCCGACCTATCTTATGATTAGAGGTATTATTGGTATCATGACCCGGACCTAGGATCTAGGAGTGACATGGCTAAAGGGAGACCCAAGGGTCCCCAATCAAGCCTAAAAGTATCCAAATTCATATCTCGGTTCAGAAGTGCATTCAAATAATAAACACATAATTCTAAAGGACGGGTAAGCAGGACTCATGCTTTAGAGATGTCATAGAGAAAGGGTATAACATGATGTCACATAGTACATAGCATATAAAGACTAAGGGCGGGCAAGTATGACTCAAGCTATGGGAGCAGTTCGGAACTTAGGATCTTTCACATCTTATCACATAGATAAGACATCAGACTTATGACCAATTCACATAGCAATATCCAATTAGGTAACTAAACCATAACATAATCTCCTATCATGACACTTAGCATATAAACATAAAGGAGTTTACAAGATATCCAACAATGCCTCTAACATAAGATAGGTCGAGGGTCAAAACATGTCCTGCGCTCACCCTCAAAGTAAGGCAAATAGATAAAGCACTCTAGGTAGAAGGATGGTGGGTTATCCTTGAAAGATAAGACTCACCACAACAAGCAAACTTGAGATCTTAGCTAGGTGTCGTACGGTGAATGATCAAAATCCTTAGCCCCTAAATGGTGAGATCATATAGGCAAAAGTATGTGGGATGCAATACATATGACTTACCAAACCTGCATTCTAATGTTAGATGATAAGGCACATATATAGAAAGAATCATATATCCAAATGAGAGAAATATACAATATGTCATGGAATAGATGATGCATGCTATGCATAATGCTCATATATAGTGGGAATATAACCTCAGTCGACATGAGTAAGACCAAGCGAGCTATTACTTGGAATCTCGATGAAATCTCTTCCTCATCGGTAAAGATGTGGTCTACCTTCCAAAGGTAAATCATACTTCATCTTACAAGCACCCCCATTTTGTATGAAGCAACCTTTCTTACGGGCACCCCCATTTCGGATAGGATTTTCACATATATCATATCATATCATTTCTTCTCCTTACGGGCATCCCCATTTCGGAGGCAACTTTCCTTATAGGCACCCCATTTTGGATAGGAACCTATACTAGGCACATAGTTCAAGGAAAGAGAAGGAGTCATCAATCCATCAATGTTAAGTCATCATCCCACAATAATACATATAATATACATAGTCCTAAAATATGCAATAGTTATTTCAAGTCCATTCAATGCATATTTGGGCTCAAAAGCCAAACACCTATTTATAATAATTCATACTTAGGCTCAAATGCCAAATCATAATTTATAATACTCATGCATAGGAATAGCTCACTTACATATACGGGATGGTGCAAGCACTAAAAATGCTCAAAGAGCCATAATCGTTATGACGTTCTTGTCATAACCAATATCTTATCAAAATCATATCATAAAATATAATTGGGTTTAATCCACTTCTTTATTTCCATAAAAATCCCATGTTCATGTATGTATATGCCATGAATGATGTGAGGGTAGCATGGGTAATTGAGATTAACTCTAAAACCAATAATATAATATGAAATTCAAGTGAAAACATGGTTAAATCTATATTTAAAATCATAATATAATCATCAATGCACAAACAAGCCTTGAAAATGGACATGCATATTCATAGCTTCATAAATTTCATGTAATTCATCATATTATAGTATAAATCAACTTAAAATCAGTAAATAAACATAAATCATACATTATTTGAATTTAAGGAATCACAATATTTGAAACCCCAATTTAAAGTACGCTAAAAATTCATGAAAAAGTACTTGAACATGTTTGGTCTCCTTGATTGGAAAGAACCAATGATCAAAATCCACACACCTTCCCAAAATGAAGAAAACCCAAGAGTAATTTGAAGAAGAAGTGAGTTTGCCTTGATCCCCAAGTTTGAATCCACAAGAGTTCTTGAGAGGAGTTTGAGAGTATTTTCAAATATGAGGAGTGAATTTGAATATTAGGAATGGGGTTTAGGCCATTAGGAAGTCTTTACATAGCATAGGAAGTCCCAAAAGACCATTAGTATAAACTGATTTTACGAAAATGCCATTAATGAAACGTAGTAGAAAAATTGACCATCACCACTTCAATGAAGGGTTCACGGGTCGTATGGTACTACACGGTTTGTGTACCAGCCTGTGAACCCATACTTAGACAAAACTTTATCTTGACGGAGGTTCATAACCATAACCCAACACTTAGAAAATTTTTGGGCGAAAGTCACCTACATAGAAAGGCCTCGCAGTGCGTGTGAAGCTACATAGGTCGTGTAGGTGCCCATAAGCCTACACTTGGAAAAAGTTTCAAGATAAGTTACGAGCCAGTGATTCTATGCTTAGAAACTTTCTCAATCCGGAAGCTATACGGTTAGACATACGGCCTTTGAACTATCACACGACCCATGAAGGTGGTCGTGTGAGCACACTTTACCCCAAATGTAGATGTTTCAAGCTCAAGGCCATCACACGACCCTCCACACAATTCGTGAACTATCACATGCCTTCGTATGGGGTCGAAGTATGATGTACCTTAGCCTGAAACACCACACCAAGGACACACACTCAAAATTAAGGCCAAGTATCATTCACTTGAGGCCACACGGGTCGTGTGACCTCACATGAACCGTTTAGTCTCCCTTAAGGTGATACTTGGTCCAAATTTTGCAAAAAAATGACATTTTCAAGTTCCAAAGAAGTTGTACAATGTCCTAGTCATTACATCATTTCCCCCTTGGGAACATTCATCGTCAAATGTGCAAGAACAAGGCTTGAAAGGCTTGACTTAGAATAAGAAACTTCTAAACACAAGATACAATGCATAATGCACCATTTGAAAATCATAAAGTCATTAAAATCATGCCAAAACATATTAAAATCATTCAGAACATCATAAAAATTATTTTAATACACATGTAAGCATGTCATGTCATGATTCTCAAGAGTGAATGGATTAGGACCACTTAGAAGAGTAGGAACCTAATACCTTAGGCTTGAGTAGATTGGAAAAGACGGGGATATTGCTTCATTATGTCTAACTCCGCCTCCCATATAACACTCTCTACGTGTTGATTTCTCCAAAGTACCTTTACCGAAGCCACATCCTTGTTTCACTTGTCTATCCAAAATCTCCATCGGAACCTCCTCATAAGACAAGTTCTCCTCGACCTCAGCACCTTCCAAAGACACAATAGTGCTAGGATGACCAACTATCTTTCTTAACATAGAAACATGGAAGACCGGGATAATAGAGCTCAAATCTGGAGGTAGGTTAAACCTATGAGAAACATTTTCAATCCGCTCAATAACCTCATAAGGGCCTACATGAAAAGCCCCAAAAATGTGCTTCGGAAATGTTCATAATCGTAATTTTTATATATCTCAAAATTTGTGTGTGATATCCAAAATTTAACTTCATATTCTTGATCGAAGGGCAAAACTGAGTGGCAAATGGGTATAATCCAGATTTTAGAGTACCTATAGTGAAACAATTTTCACCAAATTTTCAATTCTGGTGGTTGTCCACAACGCGAACCTGTCGCGGAGGTGTGTTTGCACTTTCTTAATTTTTCTGTTTCGACCTAAGACATTGGTTCTTGGCCCCATGCCCACCTATACATAAAAATACCTATACTTAGTCATTTTTCAACTTATCACTCAAGACACTCTCAAAACCCTCTCTAACACTAAACCAACTATTTCATCCACATTCAAGTGTCTCAAGCATAATTTCGAATCTCAAGAACTCCCTTCAAGATTCAAGTCTCCTCCAAGTCTGCATCAGAAAAATCAAAGTCTAAGGTATGTGGGTTTCAACTATTAGGTCCTTTTACCCATGGTGTCCAATCACCTTTTTTATAAAAATCACATATTTTTGAGTTATATCATCTATGGATATCCCTTATTATGGATTTTGATTACAAATTATGTTAAGGTCTTATGAAATGTTGATTGAATTTGCATGTTTATCTATTTTAAGCTTATACTATCAATTGGTTTTGTCTATTGAGACTATGCAGATCTATGAAACTATGATCTATTATGAGATTTCATGATGGATTTCAAGGTATCTTATATGAGGGTTTTATTATGTGTTGGTAGTTGAGTTACATTGAGTTTTATCATATTATTTCACTCTCGAATTGCATGATTTTGAACTAGCATTGTATACCTACCAAGCATTTGATAAAATGTCTTGACAAGCATTCTCAAGTTATTGATGGTCTATTACATGGTTTATAAGCAAGTGACTCTATGATGATTAAGGGATTGTATGTATATATTGAATTCATGAAAAGTATCTATAGTGTTGTGAGTTGACCACACCTTGTCGGGGGGTGCCATGCCCATACAACCATGTTGAGGGGTAGATATCATGACCACCCTGTCAGGGGTGCCATGCCCGTACTACCATGTTGAGGGTAGATACCTCAATTACTTTACAAAGGGGGTGACATGACATAGATTCCAAGTAGTAGTTGTTTGGTCTATGATTAAGGTCTATTCCCTCACATGTAATCTATATTTGCAAGTTATATGATCTACAAGCATGTTTTGCTTCAAGAATTGATCATGTATGCTATATTGATATTATATTTATCAATTGCTTATGACTATGAATTTTGACTATGTTGCTTTACGTTTTGTTGGAATACATCTTATATACTTAGTACATTTAAATGTACTAATGCATACTCTATGCCTACATGATGTTACCATATAGGAATCAGAGCACCTTCGAATCATCCTCCATGTTGCTAGTTCAGTGCTTTGGAAGATAAGCTTTGGTGAGTCCTCAAGTCCGAGGACACTAGGTATGCTACTCTTACTTTTGATGTCTCTTTATGTTGAATACTTGATATTATGAGGTAAGCCCTGAAAGTGTCTTCACCCCTGCTCCAATTTATGATAGAGGTGTGGTTGGAACAATTGATGTACTTATATGTTGAGCTTTGACTCTTTTATGCTTTATAAATATCAAGACTTCCCTTAGCTCTGCTTCCCTTATTTATCTCTTGTTGTTGTTTATTTTGCTTCTGCGACCAGGGATATGTGAATGACATATTAAGAGTCTTGTTTGGGGATCCTTTTGGGTTCCTATTTATCGTGTCACGTCTAGTCCCTAAGCTTAGGTCGTGATGTTACATATCGGGGACTTAGCTTGCTCTTTTCGCCAAAATACATTATTCCTTAATAGGTAAGACCTTCGTAAAACACCCAATCTCCAACGTGGAATTCAAGGTCCCTCTTCCTAATATCTGAATAGGACTTTTGGTGACTTTGGGTCATATTCAACCTCTCCCTAATCAACTTCACTTTCTCTATAGTGAAACACCCCTCATTTGCTTCAGAATGCCCCATAATTGTAATTCTCATATATCTCAAAATTCATGCGTGATTTCAAAAATCCGACTCCATATTCTTGATCAAGAAAAAATTAAAGGGTAAATGGGTATAACCCATATTTTAGAAGATCCATAACGAAAAATAATGTTCACTAATTTTTCAATTTCCAGTGCTTATCCGCGCCCATGTCGGGACGCGCCTGGGGCACGGACTAGTGTAGATTAAACTCCACGTTTGGTCCGTGTCACGCCTAGGGCACAGACCAGTGTAATATTTTTCCCAGTTTTCTTATTTTGTCCAAGGGCATTAAGGTAATAGCCTCATGCCCATTTAAACATAAAATCTTCCAAACATAGCCATTTTTCAACTCTATAACTCTCAAAACCCTCTCTAAAACCTCTCCAAGACTCTATCAAATCTCTCATTCAAATTCAAGGATCTCAAGCTAAATTTTGGAACTCAAGAACTCATCTCAAGCTTCAAGTCTCCCCAAGTTCAGTTCAAGAAATTCAAGGTTTAAGATATGTGAGTCTTCATCCAAGGGTCCTTTCACCCAAGGAGCCCAACCTTCTCTTTTTATGAAAATTGTATGATTTCAAGTTGTATTAACATAAATTATGTTAGGGTTTTATCAAGTATTGATTGATTATGCATTACTATCTATATCAATCTTATTCCATGAATTGATTTTGTCTATTGAGACTGTGCATGATTTGAGCTATGAAACCATAAACTACTATGAGCTTTTGTGATGGATTTCAAGATATTCTAAATGAGGATTTTACTACAATATTAGTGGGATGATTTGCATTGAGTTTACACATCTTGTTTTACTGTTGAACGGCATGATTTTGAATAAAGTATCATGAACCCACCATGTGTTTGATAAAATTACATAACAAGAATTCTCAAGTTGTTGATGATCTATTACATGATTTACAAGTCAAGTGACTTCATGATGATTAAGGGCTTTCAAGCATGTATTGAATTCATGAAAAGTATCTATGATTTTACAAGTATCAAGTTAAACCCTATTTCAAGATTTTAACCTCTTGTGAGTCATTCATGTTAAAGCAAGGGATCATATATGATTATTATCTGCTCTCATGTTCATGTTAGGCTCACTACTAGAGGTCAAGCATGTTTATGAGCTACTATAATCATGTTATCATGTATCTTGCAAGTTATTCATGTTATGATTAAAGTATGATTATTTCAAGTATTCTGTAGGATTTGATTTAGCACCGAATGAGGCTTAAGAAGGGGGCTTGACTCAAGGGGTCCTTATATAAAGTCTTTAGTCTCTAAACTATGTGCCACCATAGGATTATATATTTTTCTCTTGCTATACTAGTGTATCCATCTAGTTCATGTTATCATATTTGGTTTAACTTGGCAAGTGGATCACACTTCGCCGAGGGTTGTCATGCAAGGTCACCTATACTGAGGGGGTGTCATGCCTTAGAGTCCAAGTTGTAGCTTCTTGGTCTATGTCGGTTGAGGTCTCGTCCCAAATATGTATGATATATTATGCAAGCTGAACGTTTTCCAAGCATTTTTTATTACAAGCATTGATCATGCATGTCATATTGAGATTATATATTCTTTGATTATGATTTTGCATTTTGAATATATTGGCTTATGTCTTTGTTGAATTGCATCTCGCATACTTAGTAGATTCAAACGTACTAACGCATACTCTATACCTGCATGATATTACACTGGAGCTCCTTTTGATCCTCCTCCTCCATGTGGCTAGTTTGATTCTCCAAGAAAGCTTTTGGTGAGTCCTCAACTCCAAGGACAATATCTACTTTATTCCATACTATGATGAGACTTGTTCCTTATGTTGGATGTTTATTATTATGAGGGTGAGCTCGGGAAGTGTCTTGGCCCCCATTCCATTCTAAAGTAGAGGTGTTGTTGGATACTAAGTTTGTATATGCTTTCAAGCTTGACTCTTCTTATGTTTCTATGTTTATGAAGGATTTCCCTTAGTCCCGCTTCCCTTTTTATACTTGACTCTCGTTGATATTTATTTTACTTCCGCAACCAAGGATGTGTGTATGTTATAATCAAGAGGCTTGTTAGGGTTGTCTTCGGACTTCTCATTCGTCGTGTCATGTCTAGGCCCTTGGCTTGGGTCGTGACATAGCCTCCATTACCAAATGTGGGCCAATCAAAGCCACCTCTCTCAACTCAATCCACCATACTAGAGACCACATCTCCTACCATATAAAGCCTCAAATGGTGTCATACCAATGCTAGCATGGAAGCTATTATTATAGGCAAACTCAACAAGTGGAAGGTGGTAATCCCAATAACCCTTGAACTCCAAGACACAAGCCCTCAACAAATACTCCAAGGTTTGAATTGTCCTCTCGGCTTGCCCATCAGTTTAAGGATGAAAAACGGTGCTCAACTTGACCTTAGTACCAAGTCCCCTTTGACACGACCTCCAAAATTGAGAAGTGAATTGGGTACCACGATCTGAGATGATAGACCTAGGCATACCATGCAACCTCACTAATTCTTGAATGCATAACCTTGCATAATCTTCAGCACTAAAAGTAGTCTTAACTGGTAGGAAATAATCCAACTTAGTCATCCAGTCAATCATGACCCAAATAGAGTCCAATTGCTTCCGAATTTGAGGCAAACCAACCACAAAGTCCATATTCATATCCTCCCACTTCCAAGTAGGAATCTCAATGTCTTGAGCCAACCCACTGGGCCTTTGGTGCTCTACTTTTACTTGTTGACAATTTGGGCATTCAAATACAAACTTGGCTATTTCCTTCTTCATACCATACCAGCAATACACCTCCCTCAAATCCAGATACATCTTAGTAGATCCTGGGTGAATAGAATAATAAGAGTTATGGGCTTCACTTATGATTGCCTTTCTAAGATCATCCACATCCTGAGCACATAACCGATCTTGATATCGAAGTACATCATCTCTCCTTTAGGAGAAAACCTATGTACTCTTTTTGGCAACTAATTTTTTCAACTCATCCAATGATGGATCTAGATCTTGCTTAGCCTTTACATCAACCACCACTAAGGATACGGCCCCACCTTAGACATGAATACCACCATCATCGGAGTCGGACAACCTAACACCCAATCTAGCCAAATAGTGGACGTCCTTTGCTAACTCCTTTTCTCCTCCTCAAAATGAGCCACACTTCCCATAGAAAGCCCACTAAGAGCATTGGCTGGCACATTCATCTTGCCGAGATGATATTGTACACTCATGTCATAGTCCTTAAGGAGTTCCAACCATCTCCTTTGCCTCAAGTTAAGATCCCTTTGACTGAACACCTATTGCAAGCTCTTGTGATAGGTGAAAACATTAACATGCACCCCATATAAATAGTTTCTCCAAATTTTCAAGGCAAATACCACCGACACTAGCTTAAGGTCATGAGTCAGGTAATTATGCTCATGCACCTTCTTGATGCATAAGCTATCATCTTATCATGTTACATAAGTACACAAAACAACCTAATCCGAGAAGCATCACAATATACCACAAACCCATCCAAACCATTTGTTAGAGTCAAAACAAGAGTCGATGTAAGCCGATCTTTCAAAGTTTGAAAACTCTTTTCGTATTCATCCAACCACACAAACTTCACCTTCTTTTGGGTCAATTAGTCAATAGAATTCATTAGATTATACCTTCAACAAACCTTCTATAATGGCCAGCCAACCCAAGGAAACTTCGAATGTCTAGATGAGTCAATGGTCTAGGCCAATTCTCCACGGCCTCGGTCTTCTTTAGATCCACCTTTTTACCATCACCGGACACCACATGACCAAGAAAAGCTACTTCGCCCAACCAAAACTCATATTTAGTAAACTTGGCATACAACTTCTTCTCCCTCAAGGTTTGTAAAATCAACCTCAAATGATCCATATTCTCCCGCTCACTTCGGAAATAAATGAGGATATCATAAATGAAGACAACCACAAAGCTATTAAGGAATAACTTGAACACCTAATACATGACATAAATATGGTCGGAGCATTAGTTAAGACAAATGGCATCACTACAAACTCAAAGTATCCATGCCTAGTTCGAAAAGCCATCTTGGGAATATCACACTCTCTAACCTTCAACTGATAATACTCGGAACGGAGGTCAATTTTTGAGAAGTGGGTAGCCACTTGAAGTTGGTCAAACAAGTCATTAATCTTAGGCAACAAATACTTATTTTTAATGGTCACCTTATTCAATTGCCTATAATTGATGCACATCCGAAGAGATCCATCTTTCTTCCTTAAAACAATACCAGAGCACCCCATGGAGATATGTTTGGCCTAATGAAACCCTTCTACAATAAATCCTTCAACTGATCCTTCAACTACCTCAACTCAGCTAGTGCCATACGATAGGAAGGAATAAAGATAGGTTTAGTATTCGGGAGAAGATCTACGCTAGAGTTTATTTCCCTTTCGGGAGGAAAACTGGGCAAGTCTTCAGGAAACACATCCGAAAACTCATTCACCACCAGAATCGACTCAAGAATAGGTGATTCATACTCCACATCCTTGACCCTCACAATATGATAAATGCACCCCTTGGAGATCAACTTTCGGGCCTTGAGATAGGAGATAAACCGTCTCTTAATAGCAGAGTCACTACCCTTCCATTCAAGAACGGACTCACCGGGAGGTTGGAACTTGACCTTCCAGGTTCTACAATCTATAGAGAAATATGATGTATACAACCAATCCATCTCAAGAACCACATCAAAACCAAACATTTCAAGCTCCACAAGATCACACGGGAAGAACTTGTGCAACACAGAAACAGGACAACCACAATAAACCTTAATGAATAACAACAGATTCACCCATGAGAGTATAAACTGAAAAGGAGTCCCTCAAGATTTCAGGACTCAAGCCAATGTTAACAACCAATAGAGGAGTCACAAAAGACAAGTTTTCACCCAGATCAAGTAAAGCATAAGCATCAAAATCAAAGACTTTTAACGTACTAGTCACAACATACAGGGCCTCCTCAACTTCCTGACGGGCATGGAGAGTATAGAACCTATTGTTCCTTCAGGCCCCACCTTGAGAAACTCTTGGTTGGCCTGGAACACCTCGAGCTACTTGAACTTGACCTTTCTGAGCAACCTTAGGACAATCAGAAATTTTGTGGCCCTTGTTACCACACACAAAGCAGGTGCCCAAATTCCTCTAACATTCACTTGTATGGTGCTTCCCGCACTTATCACACAGAGAATACCCTGGTCCACCACCGATCGATGCCCTAGAAGGAGGCACTCTAACATTAGCAACCTTAGAACCTAAACCTTGGCCTTGTTGGAAGCGACCAAAACCACTACCCTGAGAACCAGAGAACCCACCATCAAAACAGGCCCTCTAAGGATCATATACTCTCCTCTCCTTGAGTTTCTCCTCTTTGATCTGTTCAGTATATACCATGAGTCTAGAAATATCCATATCTCGTATGAGCATGGTTGTAATACATTCTTTCACAAGCAAGTCAGAGATACCAGAAATGAACTTGTGCATTCTTGCAAAAGGATCACCCACAAAGGGGCGCATACTTGGAGAGCTAGGTGAACCTAAGGGCATAATCCCTCACACACATTTTACCCTACTTAAGGTTGATAAACTTAGTCATCTTGGCTTCCCTAAGCTCAAGTTCTCTCCATCAACCATTAAGTGTACCTTACTGAGACATATCCTTCAATTAATAGGCAACCGATTCAGCCTTCTCCTCCAAAGTGATACCTATAACATTCAACACCTTGGTGAGCTCATCAATAAACTACTGAGAATCCTCGTACGCCTTTGACCCAAAGAACTCCAGGATATTCATCCGGGTGAAGTCTTTCTACTCTAGAAGCTGGAGTGAGGTCCCGTGGAAGATTAGCAGGTGTAGTCACCACCTAGGTAAGCATAGCAAAGGCCATACAGAATTCACCATTGGAGATAGACTCATCCATATGCCCCTGAGGTACTTAACACTCATTAGCCGAGGCCGGTCTTAGTAGGTGAGGTCTTCCACGAGGCATTTTTTAAAATAGAATAACAATACCTTCAAGTTAAAAAAAGCCAAGTATATACGAACCATAGCATGACATAAGGCATGAAGAAGTGAGACAATTCCTAAAATACCTTTGTAGCCTCCCACTTAAAAGCATGATGCACATCACGCCCATGAATAGGACTCTATTTGATGCGGTATGTTGGACTTCGAGGATCATTTACAAACCTATTGCTTTGATACCATCTCTGTCATGACGCAAACCTAGGTCTAGGAGTGATATGGCAAATGAGAACTCGAGGGTCCCTAATCAAGCCTCAAAGTATCCAAATTCACATCATCAGTTCGGAAGCGCATTCAAATAATAAACACATAATTCTAATGGACAATAAATAGGACTCATGCTATGGTGATGTCATAGGGAAAGGGTATAACATGATGTCACATAGCACATAACACATAGCACACAAAGACTAAGGGGCGACCAAGTATAACTCACATTATAGGGGCAGTTCGAGACTTAAAATCTTCCACATCTTATCACATAATCATGCCATAAGACATGACCAATTCACATAGCAATATCCAATAGGTAACCAAACCATAAAATAATCTCCCATCATGATACTTAGCATATATACATAAAGTAGTTTAGAATATATCCAACAATGCCTCTAAGATAAGATAGGTTGGGGGCCAAGACATTTCCCGGGCTCATCCTCAAAGTAAGGAAAATAGATAAAGCACTCTAGATAGAAGGATGGTAGGCTGTCCTTGGAAGATAGGACTCACCACAACAAGCGAACTTGAGATCCGAGCTAGGCATTGTACGGTGGATAATTAAAATCCTCGGTCCCTACATGGTGTGATCATATAGGCAAAAGTATGTGTTTGTATGTTTGGATGTACTAAGTATGCAGGATGCAATGCATATGACTTACCAAACCTGCATTCCAATATTAGATAACAACGCGCGTAATAAAGAAAGAATCATACATCCAAAGGAGAGTAATATACAATATGCCATGAAATAGATGATGCATACTATGTAATGCTCATATATAGTAGGGATGTGAGCTCAACCAACATGAGTAAGACCAAGCGAGTTATACTTGGAATCTCTATAAAATCCCCTCATCAATAAAGAGGTGGTCTACTTGCCAAAGGTCAACCATACTTCACCTTATGGAAACCCCCATTTCATATAAAGAAATCTTCCTTACGGGCACCCCCACTACAGATAGAGTCTTCACATATATCATATCATTTCTTCTCCTTACAGGCATCCCCATTTCAGAGGAAACTTTCCTTACGGGCACCCAAATTTCGGAAAGGAGCCTATGTTAGGCATATAGTTTAAGGAAAGAGAGACAGTCCTCATCTATCGGTACTAAGTCGCCATTCCACAAGAATACTTAAAATATACATTGTCTCAAAAGATGCAATAGTTATTTCAAGTCCATTCAAAGCACATTTGTGCTCAAAAGCTAAATACCTATTCATAATAATTCATACTTAGGCTTAAACGCCAAATCATAATTCATAATACTCATGCATAGGAATAATTTATTTACATATACGGAATGGTACAAGCACCCAAAAAGCTCAGATAGTCATGATTATAGACATATATGTGATCACATTCTTGTCATAACCAATATCTTATCAAAATCATATCATAAAACATAATTGGGTTTAACACACTTCATAATTTCCATAAAAATCCCATGTTCAAAAATGCATATGTCATGAATGATGTGAGGGTAGCATGGGTAATTGAGATTCAATCTAAAATCAACAATATAATATGAAATTCAAGTGAAAATATGGTTAAATCCATATTTAAAATCATAATATAATCACTCATGCACAAACAAGCCTTGAAAAGGGACATGCATATTCATTATTTCATAAATTCCATGTAATTCATCATATTATAGTTTAAATCAATTTAAAGTTGGTAAATAAACATAACTCATACATTATTTGAATTTAAGAAATCACAATATTTAAAACCCCAATTTAAAATAAGCTAAGAATTCATATAAAAAAAAATACTTGAAAATGTTTGGGTCTCCTTGATTGCAAGGAACCAAGGATCAAAACCCACATACCTTCCCAAAATGAAGAAAACCTAAGAGAAATTTGAAGAAGAAGTGAGTTTTCCTTGATCCCCAAGTTTGAATCAACAAGAGTTCTTGAGAGGAGTTTGAGAGTGTTTTCAAATATGAGGAGTGAATTTGACTATTAGGAATGAGGTTTAGGTTATTAGGAAGTCTTTAAATAGCATAGGAAGTCCCAAAAGACCATTAGGATAAACCAATTTTACGAAGACCCCATTAATGAAACGAGTAGAAAAATTGATTGTCATCACTTCGAGGAAGGGTTCACGGGTCGTGTGGCACTACACGGTTTCTGTACTAGCCCGTGAACCCACACTTAGACAAAAAGTTATCTTGACAGAGGTTTGGAATCATAACCAACACTTAGAAAAATATCAAGGAAAATTCACCCACACGGAAGGGCCACACAACCCCTGTAAAGCTATACAAGTCGTGTAGGTGCCCGTAAGCCTATACTTGGAAAAAATTTCATGATAAGTTACGAGACTGTGATTCTATACTTAGAAATTTTCTCAATTGGAAAGCTATACGGTTGGCCATACAGACTGTGAAGATGGTCGTGTGACCACACGTTACTCCAAACGTGGATGTTTTAAGCTCAAGGCCATCACACAACCCTCCACATGGTCCGTGAAGTGTTACACGGCCTGTGTGGGGTCCAAGTGTGATGTACCTTAGCCCAAAACTCCACACCAAGGCCACACACTCAAAATTAAGGCCAAGTACCATTTCACTAGAGTCCACACAAGTTGTGTGAGCTCACATGAATCGTGTAGTCTCCCTTGAGGTGACACTTGGTCCAATTTTATAAAATACGACATTTTCAAGCTCTGAAGAAGTCGTACAACGTCCGAGTCACTACAGTAGGACATCTTGTAAACTCCCTTACGATTATATGCTAGGTGTTATGAATGGAGATTATGTTATGATTTTGGCTACCTATTGGTTATTGTTAAATGATTTGTTTACGAGCTTTACAATATCATTTTTTGTATAAAGTAAAAGATCCTAAGTCCCGAATAGCCTCATAGTGTGAGTCATACTTACCCGCCTTTTTGTATTTATGTGCTACATGCTTTGTGAATCCATGTTCTCCCATTCCCAATGATATCCCCATAGCGTGAGTCATGTTCTCTCATCCCTTAGGCTTATGTGTTTACTTTTAATTGGGCTTCTGAACCAATGATGTTAATATGGATACTATGAGGCTTGTTTGGGGACTCTCGGATTTCCATACACAATGTTACTCCTAAGCCCTAGGTCTGAGTCATGACAGAAAGTTATTTTATTTAAGAGGTGATAGAATTATTAATGATCATGATGGATTAGTGAAATGTGGTGATGATTCGGATGTTAAGGACATAATTGTTAGTTATAAAAATGCATAAGAAGAAGCTCATTGATATTTATACGCTATCAAAAGTTTATGATATTGGTACGAGTAACTCTCCCGGAGAATATGATCTTAGGGATAATGCATCACAAAAAGTCAACGAAGTAACTATAGAAGAACATGAATCAACAAATTTAACAGGTAAGTTTTATTTTTATTAATTTCTTTTTTAAATATTTTTACTTAATATTATTTATGTAATCCTTAATTTTAGGTTCTAATGTTGTGAAAAGAAAAGTTAGAGGACCTACATAATGCATAAAATAATTAGCTTACAGGAAGGAAAAAATTGTCAGTTGAATTTGATGAGGATTGTCAAGTTATTGGTAAGAATGCAACCCAATTTACCTGGTTTTTGGGTCAAATAGTTAGAAGCGAAAGTTATTGTCCTTTAAAAGTAAATAGTTGGAAAGAGATCGAGGAAGACAAAATCGATCATATGTGGGATATCATTTTGGTAAGAAAAATATATATATACTTTTTAAATTTTGTATGGATTTAAAGTTTTTATAAAATTATGATCATTGACTATAATAGTATGTCTTTTTATAGGAAAAAAATAGTTTTGAAGTGTCTGGGGGGAGAAAAATTGCAATTATTGGTCATATGAGTGATCTCTACAGAGACTATAGGCACAAACTGAAAAAGAAGTATTTCGATTGAAAAGCAATTTATCAACTTCGCTTACAGAATAAACCTAGACATGTTAGTGCGGATGAATGGAAATGTTTGGTCAACTTTTGGTGTCATCCTGACTTTCAAGTACTTAAATTAAAACTAATTTGCTATTTTTAAATTTTTATCTATTATAGTTACTTTTCTTTTTATATATTATAGAAATTGATGTTAAATCATTCTTTCTTTTAAAAAAATAGTTTTTGTTCAGAAGAGAAGTTTATAGAACAAGACAAATAGATCGCAACGTTCCTTGCTTCCATATATTGGAACCAAAAGTTAAAGCTTAGACATGAAATGGTAAATATTATAAAATATTTACATTAAAGTTAGAAAAATCATATTTGATTATCTAAATTTAGTGATGATTATGGTTATTATTTTCATAGAAAAAAATTTCCATCAATCTCGGATGGAGCCAAAGATTGACTATTTTTTGGCCTTGGAGTATGATGGAATAAAGCAAAATGG
>JAOTQR010000069.1:11381519-11444267 GCA_025774065.1 Solanum ossicruentum | reverse complement strand
AGAGCTATTTTGCTTTATTCCATCATACTCCAAGGCCAAAAAATAGTCAATCTTTGGCTCCATCCGAGATTGATGGATGTGTAAAAGAAGTGGTTAAATTGTATGGAATATGTTAGTGATAGAGATGCCATGTTTTTATGTCACTCTTGGAGAATTCTTTGGGGAAAGTTAGCAACTAAATTGCTATTTTCCATATCTTGTCACTCACAAACTGATGGGCAAATAGAAGTGGTTAATAGAACTTTAGGGAATATGTTAAGAGTTGTTTTGAAAGGAAAGTTGACTTCTTGGGAAGATTACTTGCCTAATGTGGAATTTGCTTATAATAGGACCTTTTATTCTTCTACTGGTAAGACTCCTCTTGAAGTTGTATATGGATTCAACCCCATTACCCCTCTTGATTTACTGCCTTTACCTATTAATGATTTTTCTAATCTTGATGGTAAAAATAAGGCTGACATGATGAAGAAGATTCATGAACAAACAAGACTTTCAATTGAAAAAAAAAATAAAGAAGTTGCATTGTGAAGGAATAAAGGAAGAAAATATGTTGTGTTTAAACCTGGGGACTTGGTTTGGGTGCATATGAGAAAGGAAAGATTACCAACCAAAAGAAAGACCAAGCTAGATTCTAGAGGAAGTGGCTCATACAAAGTCCTTGAAAGGATTGGAGACAATGATTATAAACTTGATCTTCCTGGTGAGTTTCAAGTTAGTGCTACTTTTAATGTTTCTGATCTTTCCCGTTTTGATGCACACTTGAATTCGAGGACGACTTCTCTTGAAGAAGAGGGGAATGAATGATAGCATCATACGAAGCTCTAATCCTTTGAAGGATAATGATGAAAAGGATGAAGTTTTAGAAGATCAAAGGAGGCCCATAAGAAGATCCCAAACCAAGGAGCTTAATGATAAGCTCAATGGGATTCAATTGCAGATCCAAAGGTATCTTGTTAGGGAAGAAGAGCTAAAGCCCAAGAAGGATGAATTGTCCAAATGGTAAAATTATTTGGTTGTCCAAATTCAAGTCCAAGATGAAGAATTTTAGGGCTAACGTTCATGCAAATAAGGCCAAGAAGAGTCCAAGAATCAGCCACAACAAAGTTTGCTTTCTGTCCAAGTTTGCAGAGAAGACTAGTCAAATTTTCCAAATTTGTCAAAATTCTTTTTCTAGTTGGTTTTTACCTTATTTACTTATTTATATATAGGTTATTAATGTTTTCCTTGTTCTATTTAAGGTATCCTAGTACCATTTAATACTTTCCTAGAACTACTAGGTCTATTCCTCGTTAAGATAACTTTATTTCATTTCTTGAGTAGGATTTTCTTTGTAATTTTCTTTCTAGCTTTTTGATACTCCTTGGGCCTAACCTATGGAGTCTTGGATGTCCAAGGACCCTATAATATATATAAGAGTCTTTTTCCTTGCATTAAAGAAAATTAGATTGATATTAATAATATTTGAGAGAGTTCTATTGAACCTTTGTGGCTTGTTCTTTGAGAATTTATATTTAAACCTTTACTAGTTCATAGTTTGAGGTATAAAATACTTTCTTCTTGTGATATATTTGATTTATTTTTGGTATTCTTTAGAAAGTGATTAGTCTACATGCTAATTATTGTCTTTAGTTACTCGTAAAGCGGTCGAGATCTGAATCTAACGTTTTGATTCATTTCTCAAGTAAAGCATCAAATTTCTTCCATAAAACTTTACGTTATTACTTGGACCTTGTTAAGGCCTTCGAATATCAATTTCTTTGAAATTCTTAGATCTTTCCTTTGAATTTCCCTTATCTTTAATTAGTTTTTATGTTTCTTTTTTGTTTTTGCTTCCGCGTTCTAAGATTCACTCCATCTTAATATTTTTTTCTAACCTCAATCATATGAGGAGATAGTGTCATTAGATACTATGGTAGGCTATGTCTGTTTGTGTTGATGATGGAGCTCTCTTGAAAGTCCTACCCATCTAAGGTGTGGTACTGATTGGAAAGTAGGGGAATTGAGTTTATGAATGGTAGGTTCTTATAGAGTGTTGGAAAGGTTGCGTACGAAGGAGAATTTCCTATGGATATCATATGGTTCATCTGGTTCTTCATGCGTCTAGATTGAGGGGATGTGCTGGTGACTCTAGTGCCAGTGAACTCTTTGAGGTTGTAGGAGTTGTGGAGGATATGTTGGCTTAGGAGGAGGTCCCAATGAGGGTATTGGATAGAAGTATGAATGAGTTGATTAATAAGGATGTAGTATTCATCAAGGCCCTTTGGAAGAATCGTCAAGTCAAAAGTGTCTCTCGAGGAGCTGGAGCGTACATGGAGAAGCAATTTCCGTACCTCTTTCATTCTATTCAAGATTATGATAACAAGTCAAGTTATATTTCTATGATTCCAAGTCTTAAGTCTCAGCCCTCATATCATTTGCATACATTCATATTTATTGACAAGTTCATGTTAATTGACACTTATGTTGAGATTGTGCATCGTTGCATTCTTGTGTGGGCTGAAATCATCTTGCTTATTTCTCTTATATGCATTTCTTTGACATTAGGGGATGAATGTTCTCAAGTGATATATTGAAACTACCCCAAAAAGTGCCCGAAAATATGTCTCGAAAATGCTCGAAATCATAATTTCCATATAACTCAAACTCCATGCATGATATCAAAAATTCGACTTCATATTCTTGTTCAAGGGGACAAAATAGTGGGGGATGGGTCTAACCTCGATTTTAGAGCAATCATATCAAAATTCAAAATCGTAAAGTAAGTGATCTCAAGTGAGCTAGCATGCCCCAGGCGCGACGCGCCAGGGGCATGGAGAGGTGTTATTTTTGCCCAGTTTTTGTTGTCCGGTCCAAGGTCTTTGAGTCTTGGGCCTTATCCTTCCCATACATGACAATACTATACTTAGCCATATTTCACCTTCATATCATTCAAGATTCCCCAATACTCTCTCAAACCCTTAGACTAATATTTCTCTCAAAATTCAAGAGTCCAAATCTTTTCCAGATCTTAAGGAATTTACACAAGCTTCAAGTCTCCATTCTAATCCTCTCCAAGGAATTCTCCAAACCCAAGGTATATGGGTTTCAACCATTGGGTCCTTTCACTCATGGTACCCAAGCTTCCCTTTTACATAAAATGCAGTCTCTAAGTTGATTTACATATGGGCCATACTTATTATGAACTTGACTACGAACTATGTTGGGGTTTCATAAAAGTGTGACTGTTTAAGCATGTTTTGGGCTATGAATCTTTGATCTATCTTGAGATTTGATGAATGATTTTGATGTATATTGCATGAGGGTGTTATCAAGTATTGGTGGGTGGTTTTATATTGATTTTTGTTGCATGATTTCACTCTTGAATTGTTGTAAGCTTTCGAGTCTTTGAAGTAAGGTTCAATGCTAAGAAAAAAGCTTTTGCTTCTTGGGTCTGTCACCCCAATTAGTTTTGTTATTGTATGATTTTGTACTAGAATTGCACACCCACCAAGTGTTTGATAAAATGCCTTTTTAAGTATTCTTAAAGTTTTGATGACCTATTATTTCATTTATGAGTCAAGTAACTTTATGATGATTTCTGGGCGTTCTAATAATGTGTATAATTCATGAAAATATTGATGATGTTGTACAACTGGATTAAGCCCTTTTTCAAAGATGCTACCTCTTGTAAGCCTTTTTATGTTAATGCAAGGGTAATGTTTGATGATAATCTATTCTTATGTTTTGAAGTTGGGCTCAAAATTTGAGGTCAATGATACTAAAAGCTACTCGTACCATGTCTCTAGGTTTATTGCTAGTTATTAAAGTATGATTATCTTATATATTCCTTGGGATTCGGCTTAGCACCGATAGATAGAGGGTTTCTCTCTTTCCTTGAACTATGTGCCACCATACGACAATGCTATACCTTTACAATGCTAGTGGATCCATTTAGTGCACTTTATCGTGAAAATACCTAATTCAAAATGTGGCGGGACCTTATAAGGAAGGTCACTTAATTTGAAATGGGACGAGTTCCTATAGGGTGAAGCGTGGTTGTAATTCCTTTCTGAAATGGGGCGGATTGCCATAAGGAGGGTTACTTCATTTGGAATGGGGCGGGACCCATAAGGTGGAGTATCATTTACCTTGGCAAGTAGACCACCTCTTTATCGATGAGGGATAATCATCGAGTTTCTAATTTTTAGCTTGTTTGGTCTTATTCTATGTTGTTTAAGGTTTCTTCCCACACTTATGTATTATGATTTTTACAAATTGAATGATTTGCAAAACATGATTTACTTAAGCATTGATCATATATGCCATATTGCTATTATGCTATTTTTTGCTTATTATTATGCATTTTGCCTATATCTCTACTTGCATTACATCCTACATACTTAGTACATTCAAACGTACTAACGCATATTCTATGCCTACATGATGTTACAATGTAGGAATCAGAGCTCCATTTGATCATCATCCCCCTCCACGTGGCTAGTAATATCTATTGAAGCAAGTTGGTGAGTCCTCAATTCCGAGGACATACTTCACTTGATTTATGCTATGTATTGACTCTTCTTATGTTTGAAACTTATGACTATAAGGGTGAGCCCAGTTGCTTATCTTGTCCCCTGGTAAATTCTATGTCTAGAGGCGTTGTTGATCAAGTTATGTATTATGCTTGAGTTTTGACTCATCTATCTATTTAAGCATTAACTCTCTCCCTTAGTCCCAATTTCCCTTGTTTATGTTTCTCTTGTTGTTTATTCTTGCTTCCGCGACCAAAGATATGTGTATGATATGAGTAAGAGGCTTGTTTGTGTTTCCTTTAGGTTCCCTATTAGTCGTGTCATGTTTAGGCCCTAGTTTGGGTCGTGACATATTTTCACTTAGGGCCAGGCATTCATGTTAGTTTCTTCAGCATGTTTCCTAGTTGGATATGTCCATTTTGGTGAGTACTTAGTCCAAGGCCCAAGGGAACAATAATAAATGATGTAGCGTGAGGATCCTTTTAGTTGATGTCGATCTAGATTTAGGGAATTAAAGGACAGATTGCCACTGACTTTTTGGGCATGTCAAACTCATGTAGCCAATTAGAGCTCCCAACCCTCAAAGGTACATAATACTAGCTACTACAGTCGATGCAGTAGAGCCCGAGCATATCTAGGATATTATGATTATGGAGCATTAGATCCCTAATCCAGAGAGTACACAAAGAGTAGAATAGTTTATTTAGCTTCGTGGGCTGCCATATTAGTTCCCCCACTGACCACTAGGGCCATAGGATAGATCTACATCATACGGAGGATCGATATGAGCAAAGGATCAATAGAGTTCTCAGCAGGACCGACAAGGTCCCCAGCGTGTTGTTAGGGGTTGTGGAGATGGGGATAGAGCTGACATCAGAGATAGAGACTATCACGGCCAATCTTACACTACCCCAATTTGGTGAGAGGATGAGACATCAGATGAGTCCACTTGCAGGTATTATTATTTTATGCGAGCAGCTGACCTCAGCTTGATGTAATCCAGATTCTACATTGTTATATGTATTTATTTATTTTGCAGCTTGCTTAGGTATGAGTTTCGAGTCTCTTTTGTCCAAAATTTGATATTGACTCTAGTGGGGGATTCTTTAATAGGGGATTAGGTTGCAGCTATTCAATGTTATGATATTCAGGCAGACTTGACCTAATGCCCCTATTAAAGTATGCCTGAATATCATAACTTGGAAGAGTTAACATTGCTAGATGGGCTTAATTTTGACGTTGTCTTGGGTATAGATTGATTAGCTCCTCAGAAGGTTATGGTAGATGATTAAGTCAGAACTGTTAGCCTAGCTATACCAGAGAGAGAGAGGGGTTGAGTTTACTATAGAGGATTTCCATCAATTGACGATCACGAAGGAGTATATTCCAAAGATTTCATCTGAACCTATTATGGCTATTATGGGTGGATGATTATGTCAATTTGGCTGATCAATGCCCTTGTGTATCATGGATCTAATGACCTGTATGTATCATTGCATTTATTAGGGTGGACCTATTGAGGCCCCTTCGTACTAGAGTTCGATTGGTTGAGTACTACAGTGTTGTGATTGATCTGCTAGATGTTAGAATTGCTGGAGTTCGTAAGTTGAGGCAATATGTGTCAGATTTAACTATAGGGGATGGCTATGAACTATATACTGCTAATTTGCAGTAGTTTTGGTTATCTAGTTTAATGCTGGCGGGTGTTGACTAGAAGTGTTTTACCTCCCTTACTCGTGATATTTTGTGTGACTGAACGAAGATAGATATTGAGCATCGTAATTGGGAAGGTGATATATGTATCTATATAAGGAGTATAAAGAGTCTATCGATAGGTAGTATATTGGGTATGTTTTGAAATACTTATGAATGTGTAAAGGTTTTTGAGAGTGCGGATGATTAGTATGTCGACTATTTATTCCATTCCTGGATATCAATTGTCATGTTAAAGTTACTAATGATTGTTATGGCAATAATCTATTATATTATGATACTGTTTTGAGTATTTACCATGCTTATAATCACTATGTTATTGCGATTGATTGATTGAATAGCAAGATAAAGGGGTTAAGATCCTACGTGTGATTGTGAGTATATCAGTTATTGTCTACAGTTGTTTTGGTTAGCCTATGAGCCATCTGCGATTAATTTGTAGGGAATACTTGTGTAATGAAATGGAAGATCAGGTAAAGTTTATGCATGGGAAATAGAGCTATAGTAACGGGTGCCTGTGATTACTAAAATATTTTACAAGGGGATGTTGAGGGAATTATACCTAGACTGTTACATTTTTATAACATTTTTGCTACACTGATTCTCTATTACGTACCGATGGATTGTTATACCTATGATTAGTTGAGGTTATCAGAATATGGTTTGACACTGAGCATGGCTATGATAAACATATTTACAACTTATTGTGAGCTTGGATACATCTCTGTGTGTTTGGATGGGAGTCCGAATGTGTTTGAAGCTACTGACAGAGTATTTTTGCTGGCATTGCCCCTGAAATGGGGTAATGGGGTTAGCTGACGGGGTAAGCTTAGCTGGAGATAGATTAGGTTATTCCAGATTTTGAGGCAAACTGAGCCTGCGACACATGAGTTAGTTATGCCACCAGTATATTTTGCTATCCAACTTTTCTTTAAGGTATCCATGTTACACCATTATATTTGGACAGACTGAATGCATTTCAGTAGAATTTAGTTGAGACAAATGACCGTCTAATTTTTGTTGAGGAACTGAGAGTCTTTCTAGCAAGAGGGAATGGGTAATGGTCTTTCAGGGTTGTACCGGAAGTGAAAGTACAGTGGTGACATCAACCAATCAAGGAGGCTACCTGAGAGAGAGAATGACATACAGGGATGAACCCAACTTATTTGAGCCTTCAGGTATGCTTTTTTCTTTACATTCATAAACGAAAGTTCTTTTAGTGGGACCCTCTAGGTTATTTTTGTGTTTTTATTATTTTCTCATCAGTTGGAGCATGTGAATAATGGCCTCGAGCCATTTTTGACTTGTTAATATAGCTAGGGTAGTTGTTAGATGAATCATTCGAGAGTTATGCAGACTTTCGAGTTGGACAAGAGATTATAACTGTAAAATGAGTTTTCTAGTAAATTCCAAGGAAATGGCCTTAGAGTGAATTCTGATGGTTTCATCTGCTCTGGAGCTACCAAAATAGGCTAGGAGCATAGTTGGCCGAAGTCTTGGGGGTTCCAGTATGGATTTAATTAGAAATTTGCAAAATCTATTCACAAATAAGCTAAAAAGTCACTTTCAAAAATAACCTTGGTAATTACACTCAAAATGGAATATAACATAGAATATAACCTAAAACAACCTTTCCTTTGATGGTAAGGGACTTTCGAATGCATTTTGGCCCACTTAGTTCTTTTAGCAAAAATTAGTTAGAAAGAAGTGGGACCTTGACTTTATCATAGAGAGCTCCGTTGGAAATTCTGACCGCACCATTGGATCTGAAACATCAAAAACCAATATATTTATTATCATAAAATGGACATCAGATGGGCCTGGAATGCTCTGGAGAAGTCTTTGAAAAAGGTGATGCCATAGCAGCAGGGTGACCCTCAGAGCGTGCAGGGGCCTGCCCGTGTGCACGACATGGCATAGGCGTATAGGACTGTGTCTGCATTGCAGGGCCATGTCCGCATATACTATGGCAAGCAGTGGCATTCCTTATAAAGGCAACCACATGAGGCAAAAGATAACAATTTTTCAACAACCATAACCTTTGCTATGTATATCAGAATTTTTTAGTTTTGGCATGTGTTTTGAGGTAGACATTATCATTTTTGCTAATTGTATTAAGTTAAATTTGGTCCTAAATTACATTTCTTTTTAAGGTGCACATGGTGGTGTATTCGGATTCTATTGATTTAATCGTATTTTTGAATAATCTGACTAAGAAGCTATTATAACAAATGTTTTTGTGGTAAGAAATGTAACTTGATGTTTAGGTTGTTTCTCCCTGTTTCGAAACTTATTTTGAGATCTTTTAAACTATAGACTCGGGTGATGTAAGGATCATTTTATGAGGGTTGGTTTGGTATTTCAAGCATGAGCCACATTTTTTCCCATTTTAGTCGTTATTGATGTAATTTCTCTAATTTCATGAGATACTATAGCCAGATTAGCTATATTTATGTTGTGATTCATGTTTTGACACTTGAGCAGCATGTGGAGGCAATTAGGAGAGGTAAAGCTTGTGTGTGCTGATCCAGAGCACGTGGATTCTCCTTCTAGGTAGGCTAGGCTTTCCTTACCACTAGACAGAGTTGCAGTGTGTATTGAGAGCCTGCTAGTTGTTGGAGATTCCTGAGTAAAGTGTATATGTATGATGCTAAGACTGTAATTACTATCTAGACTTGGTAATACCTACATTTGTTTTGTTAGTTGGTTTTAAGACTGCTTTGGGCCGTAAATGATTCTGATAAGGGTTGTAAAGGTGAGATAGAGCACGACTGAGATAAGTTAACGTTAATGCTTTGTGTACATATATTTGACTACGTAAGTGTTGATTTAACCTGTTGGACCTACATATATTAACAACTACGTTATGTTCGGTATGTTTCCGATTGGTTAGTACTTGTGCTATGATTGTATCCTACTTGAGGTTCCCTTTCCCCTACACTGTGCTGCAATATGTGGTGCATCTATATATGGTCAAGATTTGATGAGTTTATAATATACATGATAACTTGGGCCTGTGATTATTGTTCTGAGTATTGTAACAACTGTAATTGTTATACCTATTGGGTTGTAGCACTGTTAAAATGGGAATGAGCTTGGTGAAGGTTAAATTTAAATGTATGCCACGTGGCCATATGTATGCTAAGCTTAGTTCTTGCTAATCTGTGTGAATGGCCTGGTGCTAGTGGTATGTAATGCTTGGAGAGACCGATTGCTAGCAATATTCCATACTACCCCTTTAAAACTTTGTTAATATGATTATGTTGCCAGTTGTTGTTCTAGATACCTATGGTACTTGGTATTAGGTTGTCTATGGATATTTTGGGTTCTTCTATTTATTTTTGGGCTATAACAGACTTGTCTAAGGCTATACATGTCTTACACTACTTCTGTTAGGATGCATGCTGATTTGGCTACTTGTACACCTGGTGGGTTGTCTGGTACTAGGGGAAAATGCTATATGTAGGGAGATTAGTTATTGATTGTGCTCCTGACTATGCACCATGATTTTGTTAAGGTGATGTATTGTTACACTAGACCCCTGGTTGTTTACTGACAGTATTGTAATCCTGATGGTGAGAATATATGCCATACCTTGGGAAACTATTAGGTTATCCATTGTAGTGAGGGGTATGTGTACATTGATCAATTGGTTTTCCTTACATCTTGTTCATAGGACTTGTTACATTACCAGTTGGCTTGTATATTGGTGCCTTGGTTGTTTGTTGCATTTATCTGCTAGCTTATCTATTGTTTCCCCAATAGTTACAGTTATCAGTTGGGTTGTTATCATTGTTCTAGATACGTGTAATATTTGTGGCTATTTGCTTCCTATTGGCCTTAGCCTCGGCTTAAGCCAGTACTGCCCTGAGGTTATGTTATTTGGAGTCGATATAATGGCATATATACATGGTTGTCTTGAGATGCATAAACCTTGGGGACTAGCTGAGTAGTGATTGTTCCTTAGATTGAGGTCTATTTGGTAGTCCTTGGGTTCAAGGCCTACTTGATTGTTCATGGGTAGGAGGCCTGTTTGATTATTCCTAAGTACATTACCAAGTTGATTTTCATCCACTAAGACTGGTTGACATATGTTTAATTTTCTTTCCTTGGCCGGAGGCCTGTCTGAAGGTTGGAGGCCTTCGATGACAGTTAGCGGTTGTAGGCCCCAAGTAACGGTTAGGCATTAAAGTCCCCATATAATACAATATTTTGTGTTGATTGAGACAACATACTATCTATTATGGATCCTTATGGACCTACACCTATACACCCCCTTGTTTTGCATGGATGTAGCTTCTGGGCTTATGAGGGCCCAGTTGATATACAAACATTGATACTAGGGCCTTACACCCACGTACAACACCATAACATGGCAGTGTGATAATGTGATATGGTTCTACTTGGGTTGGTCAGTTGGTTACTTGTACACTACTGTATTCTGCTCAGTTAGGTCCTCTTGGTCCTCCTCAGTTGTCCCGACATGATATGACTAGATCAGGTGTCCCATACTGGCATGATCCATATGTATTGTCAGTATTATGGATTCTACTCACTGACGTAGTTGACACTTAATGTTGGATTCCATCAGTCGACATCATTGCACATTGCTAGGGTTCTATGGTTTTTTTTATATGCTTATCTTTTGTCCTGGGTTCAAATAGCTAGCACTATAGTATTTCATTACATTGTTCTTACCATTTTTACTATATTTGACTCAGTCGGTTGATGATGCCTACTAGGTGCTTTACGGTACTTACCTTTACGTTTCTGCATCTACTCATGGTGCATGTCCAAGTATGCGTTGTGGCTATTGATTTTGGGGATTGTGAATGCTTCAAGAGACTTTGATGAGCATTAAAAGCTTCAGATGTTCTACTGTCTCCTTCTATTCTCTAGGTTATCTTTTGTATTTAGACACTGGCCTTATACATTCTAGTTCTGTCTTGTATATGTATGAGCCCATTCTAGGTTATATTTATGCTATGTATATATCTTTATTTTGGTTGTGTGTCTATAGTAGCTTTGTACAGATGAATTCCAGGTCCTGGGTAAATTGTATTGGGCGTACTTATATGCGCTAGTATCTTTAAGATTAGTGATTCAGGATAGGTACCATGGGTATTGGGCCAGCTTGCCTATAGGTGGGATTTAAAAGGCATTATCATGACCTGAAAGGTTGGATCTTGACATAATACCAGTCAATACACAACTCACAGATCCCTGCCATACTACTGGGGACATGCCTGATATCACCAAAGTAACAGGCTTGGCATAACAGTCTAAAATGGTATGATGTGGGCTAACCAATCCCTGCCTAGAATAATATCGATGTCCAACATATCAAGCAATATCAAATCTTCCCAGGTATTAAACTACTGATGAAGAACCATACATGCTCTGCGCACCTAATCCACCACTAGTGATATCAAAGTACATAAACACATATGAAAAAGTGGAACCTAGATCGAATAACGCTTAAGCCAGCTGTTGGCACACAGTAATAATACCTGTAATGGACTCATCTGAAGCCTCGACCTCTGCTTGTGCTAGAGCTGCATAGAAATTCCACTAATGTCTCCCACCTCTTGTATAACCTTTGCCTCCATCTCTATCGCATCTAGTAGGGCTTGTAGAACCATATTGAAAGCTCTGTTGATCCTCACAGTCCCCATAGTAGTCGTCCTTACGATCCTGGTCCTTTCCCCTACCTCTACCATTATATAAGGGAGCTAATCTAACAGCCTATGAGGTTGCACGTGCCACTCTATGCTCTAGACAATCTCTGAGCTAATTGTCCAGTGCTCCATACTCAAAACAACCCCGAGCGATTTGATCCCTGCTATCCTATAATGACCTTGCAGTTTAATTCTATATTTTGGTTATTTATGCTATTTTGAGCTTCTGTATATTTATTGCAGACCTCTTATCACCTATTAGGGTTGTTGTGGTGGTTATAAGCTGTTTTGGCTGAGAATTGTGCCTATTTTCAATTTAGCGAGAAGTTGAAACAGCTAAAAAAATAAGATTTTTATCAAAACCCTAGTTAATATCCTCGGAATGGGATTCTGACAGTCCTATTAGATCCAAATTGGGCATTTTATTGTAGGAGGGTGGTTAGTCCGAGGATGGAGGGTCTCGGTATGATTTTGAGCTAAAAGTTGTAAAATGAGTTCAACTGGAAGCTAAAAAGTGTGTTTCTATTCAAACCCTGCTAAACACACTCAAGATAGAAAATAGATGGTGTAGTCAGCTTTGTAACATCGAAAACTATCTGAAATGACCCTTCGCCAGTTGTCGGGGTCATCGGGATGATTTTTGACCCCCTTAGTTCTTTTACCTGATTTCATCCAGAAAGAAGTGGCGTACTCATTTTTCTATAACATGCTTTGTCGGGAAATTCAACTGCACTATTGGATCTAAAACGTTGAAATTTGTGTGGTTAAACTATTCATTTGCGGACGAAAATTGGATAGCCTTGCAAAATGCCTCAGAGAAGTTTGGAGTTAAGCTGGTGCAGCACCAACAAAATATGTACTATGCATTTTTGGAAGTCATTATTGCGATCATTGAGAAGGGCTTGGCCAGAGCTCTGCATTCGTGGGGCCTAATACACATTTAAGGAGTCTTCAGGACCTGGAGCTCCATGTTCACGGAGAAGGGCCTTCTGGTCTATAAATGTGCTTTGGCACATCATGAACAACCATGGTCCAAAAGTTTGTTAGCTCATAATAACCTTTATATAGCTATGATTTTGGCAATTCAAAGGTTCGCGTGACTCAGAATTTTGCAAGGAACTCCATGGTGAAGTTAGATTCTAAATTTGACGTATATTTTGAGGTGAAATTGCTATTTTAGCTGTTATTTCTCCCACAAATGTGAAAACCTTTGTACATTGATTTTGTAACCTAATCTTGACATAATTGATTGAAATTTAGCTTATAGTATTCTATGTTCAATGAGGAATACTGTGATATGCTTGGTATTGGCTGTAATTGTCATATTTTTTAGAATTGGGACTAGGAAAGTTTTGAAAAGAGCATTTTCCTAGTAAAGTTTTTCACTTCATTTATGGACATTTTCTCGGTCCTTTATGGACCATTTTGGGCTGAATTTTCGGTTGTAGGCTTTGGGTTTCATGGGGGTCATTTTTAGGATTTTTATTTAATATTTTAGGTGTGGGCCCATATTTCCTATTTTAGGCTCTATTGGCCTAATTTAACTCGTCTGTTAAGATAATATAGCCACCTTGATCGTGTTGTTATGGTGAATTGCATCTTTAATTGTTGAGCAATATCGAGAGGCCATTTGGAAAGGAAAAGCTCGGGTGGAGTACTTCAAAGCTTGAGGTGTCGGCGGCTAGATAGGCTAGGCTTTTCCCTACCCTTTAGACTGGGTATATTTATATGCAAGTTGAACTAAGATGTGTGCTACCTGTTAACTATGCCCTATATGCGTGATATGTTTAATGATATACTGGTACCTGTGTGATTGACTGTGAATGCTTTAAATTAAATATGTTTTGGTACTACAATTACAGTAGGACCTAATAAGGGTTGTATGTGGGTTGATACTGTGAGACAGGTACATATGTTGACTTATACTATTGTCTGTGAGAGCATGCTACCGATATTACTGAGACTACTTGTTGAATTCTTGTCATACTTTGACTTGTTCTAAGCTAGATGTGTTCCTGTTAGGCATAGTTGTATGGAAACTTCTGATATCACTGTTGATGTTGATTTACACCTTTGTTACATGGGATGGATGGGGTTACAACATGTTAGACCTGCTTTTGAATCGATCATTATAATACACGCCCTGGTTACTGTTGTTAGTTTTTGGGTTTTGGCTCTGCGTATCAGAGACAGGGTTTAGTTGATGTTATTAGAGGGATAGTGATGTTTTGGGATACCTACACTATGAGTGTCGTTGCCTATATTGACTCTAGGTATGATGTGATGTGGGTGTTCTAGATCCAATTATAATGGTTGTATGAGTGTCTATTTCGATATCTCGAGTCCTAGATAAAACAACCTATGACTATTCAACCTCCGATAGCCATGTCTGAGTATCGATGTCCAATGGTTACGCGTCCCGTGGTCTGAGTTCCAGTAGCTGCGACAGAAGATGCTAGGTGGCGAATGCCATTTCCTACGTCTGAGACCTACTGATTTCTTTGGGTCGAGGACCCCACTGGTTCCATTTTGTTACAAGGCCCTGTGCATGATATTCTAAGAAGTTATATACATTTTATATTAGGGGAATTCATTCTTCTGCGAGTGATACATCCCACCATTTCGCATGTATTTTCAGATCGGATGCCATATGCCAACACAGGGTCGAGGACCCAGATGATATGTGATTGTTGGGGTGAGATTATCCATGGATCCACATACCTATTCATACCTATATTGTACGTGGGTGTACCTTCTAGGCTTATCAGTGTTAGGGGGCATTCAGGCATTCATTCATATTAGGGTCTTACACCTACGTACAGTTGACCTTTGTTCAGATGATATAGAGATCTATGTTTTGTGGTTGTTCTGTAAAACTTTGTGATGATATGTTCGCTCTATATTGTGCACGGGTGCACCTCTCTAGCTTATGGGCACCCAGGTGGCATACAAGCATAGATGTTAGGGCCTTGCACCCACGTACGATATCGAGTTTTGTTTAGGTTGAGGCTATGGATTGTGTATGGGACAACTACTTTTATCTATATTTAAGCTACATATTATATATTATTTCCCCCAGTAAACCGATAATGCCTACTGGGTGCCTTTTTCTGGTACTCAACCCTATTTCTGCATCATCCCATAGTGCAAGTCCAATTTCTAGTCAGGGGTACGAAGTTCAGGGGATTCGAGAACGCAAGAGACTACTTTTACATGAGCACCGACAACTTTGGCTTTGTCACAGTGTCCTTCTTTTGATGATCATATTTTGGTTTCTGACTTTAGCCTTGTACTATAGTATGTATTGTAAGAGTTCTCTCGGGTTGTATATTATATTTTGGTTTGGTTATGTATAATGGCGTGTATTTTACTTATTGTAGCTCTGTAATGTTGACTTCTAGGTTCTAGGTAGAGTTCAGTTATTCTTATTGTATTATGTTGGTTTGGTCTTGAGTAGAATCTATTACAAGTACCCTAGAGTTTAGGATTAGATTGCCTATATATGGGACCTAGAAGGTTCCATCATGATTGGGACTATGTCATGACAAGTTGGTATTAGAGCCTAAGATTCACTAGTCTAAGCTGTACAGAGCTATCATCTAGTAAAGTCCTTTGGATGGGTGCGGAGACATCCGTGGCTTATCTACAAGATGCTATGGGATGTTTAGGAACTTTCCAATATTATTGGTTCTTATTGTGCCCTTATCAATTATGCTTTGACTTTTGAGAATCTTCTCTTATCTATTTTCATAGATATGGTACGTAGAGGGCTTGTAGAGAGCCAGGGTCGGGGTAGGGTAGGGTTGTAGTGTTAGTCTCGAGTAGGGAGCAGTCGCTTGAGCTTGAGGAGCAGATACCAGAGACCCCAGCTCCTCCATAGCTTTAGGCACCAGCTCCCCAGCCTCTTTTGTAGTTGCCAAGAGGTATAAGCATCCTTAGACAGATCTTGGCAACTGTGGGAACCCTAAGAAGGTTGCAATGCCAGCTCTAGCTCCTCCAGTTCAGGTACTAGTAGAGCCTGTTGTGCCAGAGGTCCCGACTCAACTGGAGGGAGCTGTGAAATTTCAAGACTAGCATTTACTTTGCAACTTCTTGAGATTTGCACCAATTTGGTTTGTGGGAACCACGGGGAAGGATGTGCAGGAGTTCTTCATAGCCTACATGGAGTGGTTATAGGCCTAACAAGTGTTGGAGTCTCGAGATACCAAGCTAGCAAATACTGCGCTGATGACTTAGGCTAAGTCCATAGAGGTTTTTATGACTAGATTTGTGCTAAGGAGTTTCTGAGAACATCACCAAGATCAATTTATGGGACTTGAGCAGGGCAGATGACCATGTCCTAGTATGAGGATAGATTCTGAGAGCTCTCCCGATATGCTACAGCTGGTTTGCCTTCGGAGGAGGAAAGGATCCATTATTTTATGATAGGATTGAGTCCTCAGCTACAGATGGGCACACATGCACTAATGCCTCAACCGCTCATTTTTGGACATTGTTGATCATGCTCTCTCTCTAGAGCAGATTAGTCATAAGGCACAAGTGGGCTATGACAAGCGAGCTAGCCGAGATGGAGAGTTTTGTGGCTCCCTGATAACATACAAAGCATATATGACTCCAACATGAGTGGCATGTACCTCTCAAGACCATTGACAAGGAGTCAAGCAAAAGATCTCCAAGACATATAAGCAATTTTCAAGAAAAAGGAAGCATTAGAGGAGTTTGAGGGTCACCGAAGAAAGGTTAGAATGTGTAGAAGGTCTATCAAGGTGAAAAGAAGGAAGAAAAAAGATCATGTGTGTGAATGGCTGCTACTTGAATTCAAGGATTTGAAAAGAAGGCAACCAAACAAGGCCCTTACTCATTAAGGATAAAATTGTAAAGAAAGTATCGTCTTTTGTTTACGTAGTATAAATAGTATTATTTTAGCATTTAAAGACTTAGACTATGTTGAATGTTAAATTCTCAAATTGTAGTATCTTCTTAGTGAGTAATTAGTGAGTAATTTGGGTAAACTCTTAGAATTGTTAGTTGACTTGTTTGCTTGGTTAATTGAAGGTTGCCCATTTGTGGTTCTTAGTTTCCTTCAATTTTCCTTCTAGAGTTTTATTTGAGTTGCTAAAATCAATTGGGAGGTGAGGGTTTTAGTCCATTGTTGCCCATAATTTCAATAGTTTAAATTTAGTCCATATATCTTTCTATCTTTGTTCCCTTGTCCCTTTCTTTCTTGTTTGATCTTTATCATTCAAGAGCTTAGGTTTAGGTTTGTTTTCACAAATCTAGGTCTTAGAATTTTCACTCAAAAATCCAAAAATACAAAAAAAAATCCAAAAAAGTGTTTATTTGATTTGTTATTTTTGACACTAGATTCTTGACACTAGATTCTTGAGAAGTAATTGAAGGTTATCGATCATTGGGGTTTGTTCTCTACATCAAGGGGAAGCTAATCCTAAAATTTGAGCCAATTTTGAGTTGATTTGACGGTGTTGGGATTTAGTGTGTATTCTTGAAGATATTCAAGTGTTCTTGAAGTAAAAGAAGACCAAATGGTACATTTGATCTATTTTTTTCAAGTCAAAGTTGGTCAAAGTGTTGGTTGGCCCTTGGTGGAATTTTTTTAAAAAAATTTGAAAAACAAATCAGAAAAAAATTATTTTTTTTTGAAAAAAAATTTCCATGTCATAGACAACACAACACCAAATAGGCGCTAGTTAGTGCCATATCAGTGCTTGTCAGTGAGTCAGCACAGGGACTCAATTTCAGATTCACCACGTGGAACATGTTGGTCAATTTCAGAGACCAAATCTGCAGAGTGTTTTTCATACCCCTAAATTTTTCTCTGTATGGGAGATTTTTTGGGCATAAAATTTTCTAAAGTGTCCAAAAGAAGTGATACTTTTTTTAAAATTTTTGTGCTTCGATTCTCCAACTATTTAGCAATTAATTAACATCTTTAACTACTTGTTAACTAGTTTTAATCATCAAATCAAACCCCTTTCAAGTCATAAACACCTTAAGGCTTCAAAAAAATTTCTAAGCGTCCGAACTCCATTCTTCTTCGTTGTCACTCATTTTTCTTTCATTCTCAACTATTTCACAACTAATTAACATAGTTAATTACTTGTTAACTAGTTTCTAAACAATAAATCATCTCTTTGATTCTTCAAATTAGGTAACAACAAGTACTTTTTTCTACTTTTGTTAGTTTTTTTAGTCCGATATTTCTTGTGCCTCTTTCTTCTAGTTTTTCTTCTTTTATTCATGTTCCTAAACTTTGTTCGAGTCGTCCTTCATTCAAGAGTCATAAGAATCTATTCTACCACAAAGGATAGGTGACCTTGAATTGATTGAGCATAGCTAGTTCACTATCAATTTTGAGACAACGCCACAGAAGGTGTGTTGACAGTTACATACAAGTGATGTGAGGCTTTTGTTACTAAGAGTATTGTAGGTATCATGTCTAATACAATTCCAATTGGGGAAGGTTCAAAGAACATCATGGAAACTCTTGCTTACTTTTCCAAACAAATAGCGGAAATGAATGGAAGGATGGGAGGTTCGGAGGAAAGGTTGGTACGAGTGGAGAATGTGAATCTAGAAAAGCAATTCAACCCAAAAATGAGGAGATAAGGAGGGTGTAGATGTATTCACCACCATTACCCTAGGACAAGCGCATAATCTATGTTTTCCTCCATAAAGCCAAACCCGAAGCTACCAAAATCCCACTTTCCAAATGAACTACAATCCAAAGCATCCAAGACAAGATACATCACCTCCACCAAATGAACCACAAATTCCCTGCCAAGCTTACCAATACCAAAATCCCCTCTATGATGAAATGCATAGAGATCTCAGCAATGATGAGTTTTGAGAGCATGGGGGTAAGGAAACCTATGGAATACAAAGGGAAGGAGTCCGACCTCAAGATTTAGGATGGGATCATGGCATGGGAGGATGAGATTAATGGTATAGAGAAGATAGAGTGAGGAATAAAGGAGAAACGATGGGATATAGAGGAGATAGGATGCAAAATGAAGAAGAAAGGTTGGATGAGAGGGTAAATTTTTCTTGCTTCATGGAGAAAGAAAATTCATTGCTTGATAATGATGAAGACTTGAAGGTGAATCCCAATATTTCATGTGTTTTGAGCAGAATTTTGGGAGCCCTTGCCAAAGAACAGCCTGATCAAAGAGAGAATCTACTTTATGTTAGGTGCAAAATTCAAGATAAAGTGTGTTCTTTAATCATTGATAATTGAAGTTGCACTAATGTGGTAAGCAGTTATTTGGTGGAACTTATGGGAATTCCAACAACAAAGCATCCCAATCCTTACAATCTACAATGGCTCAATGATAATGGAGAAATAAAGGTCCTTAAATAAGCAAATATTCAATTTAGTGTGGATAAATACAATGATGAATTGACTTGTGATGTTGTACCCATGTTGGCATGTCATATTTTGTTGGGAAGACCATGGTAATTTGACAGGGAAGTTATGCACCAAGGAAGATCCAACAAATACACCTTTTTAACTAAGGAAGAAAGCATGTTCTTGCACATATCACTCCATACCAAGTGAGTGAGGATTATCGGGCTATGAAGGAGCTTCGAGAGAAAATAAAGGTTGAGAAGGAAAAGGGTGATGGTGGAATTTCCATTGTTGTTCAAAGGAAAGAGGGTTCTTGGCTAAAAATAAGAAGAATATGTCTATGGTGGAAAAGCCAAACAGGTGTTTAAAGGGTGTGGATAAGGGACGCTTTCTAGTATGCCTTGTCAACACCCACCTTTTATTGCATGCTAACCAAAATACTAGCACTTTATCTAGTATTATTTCTTCTCTTTGTAGGACTATGATGAGCTATTTCCGAAGGAGATGCCCGCAGGACTTCCTCCTTTGAGGGGAATTGAGCACCAAATAGATTTTGTACAGGGTTCACAAATTCTGAACCGTCCAGCCTATAGGAGCAATCCAGATGAAACCAAGGAGCTACAAAGGCAAGTAGAAGATCTTCTTGAAAAGGGGTTGATCAAAGAAAGCGTAAGTCCTTGTGCCATATTGGTGATTCTTGTTCCCAAGAAAGATGGCACTTGGAGAATGTGTATTGATTGTAGAGCTATAAATAAGATCACGGTTAAGTATTGACATCCAATTCCTAGGCTTGATGATATGATTGATGAGCTATATGGCTCTAGTGTATTCTCCATGATTGACCTTCGAAGTGGGTATCATCAAATTCATATGAAACTGGTTGATGAGTGGATAACGGCTTTCAAGACAAAGTTTGGGTTGTATGAATGGCTTGTGATGCCATTTGGATTGACAAATGCCCCAAGCACTTTCATGAGGCTAATGAATCATGTTATCAAACCTTTCATCAACAACTTTGTTGTGGTGTATTTTGATGACATCTTTTTGTATAGCTAGACAAGTGAGGAACATTTGTCCTATTTAAAGCAAGTGTTTGATGTCTTACTACAAGAGTGTCTCTTTGCTAATCTCAAGAAGTGCTTATTTTGTGTTGCAAGGGTTGTGTTTTTGGGTTTTATGGTTAGTGCAAATGGGATAGAGGTTGATGAAGAGAAGGTAGAGTCCATCAAGTCTTGGCCAACTCCAACCAATGCAACCGAGGTAAGAAGTTTTCATGGGTTAGAAAGTTTTTATCATCGATTTGTAAACAGTTTTAGTTCAATTGCTTCTCCTTTGACCGAGTTGACCAAGAAAGATGTACCTTTTTTATGGGAGGAAGAGCAACAGAAGTCTTTTAAAGCCTTGAAATCAATGTTGAGTTTTTCACCATTGCATCAACTACCCAACTTTGATAAGACCTTTGAAATTGAATGAGATGCTTCGGGTATTGGAATAGGTGGTGTATTGATGCAAGAGGGAAAACCATTGGCTTACTTTAGTGAAAAGCTAAAGGGGGATACTCTCTAGTACTCAACTTATGATAGCACTTGTGCAGGTGTTGGCTCATTGGAAACACTACTTGTGGCACAAAGAGTTTGTGATAAGGACTAATCATGAGTCCTTGAAGCATCTTATGGGGAAATCCAAGTTGAAGAAGCGATATATGTGATCAACTACAAGTAAGGCAAGGAAAATATGGTAGCGGATGCTCTATCAAGAAGGTTTGTATTGGTGACTACCTTGGCTTCTAGAATGATGGAGTTTGAAAGCTTAAAAGAATTATATTCTAGGGATCCCGACTTCAAAGATACATTTGATAATCTTACCCAGGGGAAGCGGGTTGTTAGGTTTCAATTAGTCGATTGTTTTTTGTTCATTGATGGTTTTAGAGAGCTACTTGTCAAGGAGGTTCATAGTGGTGGTTTGATGGGACACTTTGGGGTACCCAAAACACTTGACATTCTAACGGATCAATTCATTTGGCCCAAGATGAAGCATGATGTGGAGCGAATTTGTGAACGATGTCTCGATTGTAAGCATGCCAAATCCACAACTTGGCCCCAAGGTAAGTATACCCCTCTCCCTACTTCTAGTGGCCCATGGATGGATGTCTCTATGGATTTTGTGTTGGGTCTTCCTACAACTAAAAGAGGACATGATAGTATATTTGTGGTAGTGGATAGAATTTCTAAAATGACATTTTATTCCATGCAGTAAATGTGATGATGCATCCCATGTAGCATCTTTATTTGTCATCAATGTTCTTATATTTCATGGAGTCCCTCAAACCATTGTTAGTGATAGGGATTCCAAATTTCTTAGTCACTTTTCGAAGAGTCTATGGGGTACACTTGGTACCAAACTTATGTTCTCTACTTCTTGCCTCCCTCAAATGCATGGGCAAACTGAAGTAGTCAATAAGACTCTTGGAGGCATGCTTCAATGCATGATTAGAGGAACCCCAACTACTAGGGAAGATCGTTTACCCTTGATTGAATTTGCATATAATAAGTGTTTCCACTCCTCTATTGGAATGTCACCATTTGAGGCATGTTATGACTTCAAACCTTTATTTCCACTAACCATGACTCCCTTGTCTAGTAATGTTGTTTTTAGCCTATATGTCAAACAAAGGGCAAAGGAGATGATGAGCATTCATGCCAAGGTTAAAGAGACCATTGAAACGAACAATTCAATGGTGGCTATTCCAGAGAATATTAGGAGAAAAGAAGTGATCTTCAATCCAAATGATTAGGTGTGGGTACATTTTTGATAAAAAGATTTCCACATTCAAAAAAGAAAGCTAAGCCCAAGAGGAGATGGAGCTTTCAAAGTACTCAAGAGAATCAATGACAATGTCTATATAATTGACTTGCCAAGTGAGTATAATGTTCATAATATTTTAAATATTAGTGATTTATCTCCTTGTGTTGTAGGTAAATACTTAGATTCGAGGACGCATCCTTTTCAAGCAGTGGAGGATGATAACATACAAAGCATACATGACACCAACATGAGTGGCATGTACCCCTCAAGACCATTCACAAGGAGTCAAGCAAAAGAACTCCAAGACCTACAAGCAATGTTCATGAAAATGGAAGCATTAGAGGAGCTTGATGTCCAATGCACAAGACCGCAACATAACTTCATGTGTTCTTCTTAATATTCTGTTTGAGGGTGGAATGTTGTACTCAAATTTACTTGTGTCCCTAAACTCCTTTGGGAGGACTTCCAAAACTTTGCAGTGAATTGAGCTTCCCGATTAGATATAATGTAGATTGGGACCATATGTAGTTTGACTATCTCTTTGAGGTATAACTTTGCATACTCTTTAGCTGTATAATTATTCTTAATTGGAAAAAAGTATGCTGACTTTTTTGTAAGTCTATCAACTATTTCGCATATGGAGTCAAACTTTTGAAATGAGTGAAGCAACCCACTAACAAAATCCATATTAATCATATCCCACTACCACATTAGAAACTCTATACGTTGCATACAACCTCCCAACTTTTGGTGCTCTACTTTGACTTGTTGGCAATTCGAACATTGAGCCATAAATTCTGCTAGGTCCTTTTTCTTGCTTCCCCACGAAAAATTCCTTTCAGGTTATGATACATCTTAGTTGATCCTGGATAAATGGAATATCTTAAATGATGATCTTCTTCCGTTATCCTCCTTCTTAGTCCATTAATATCAGGCACACATAATCTATTTTTGCAATAAAGTACTCTATTATGTGGAAGTTCAAAGCCCTTTATTGTACCCTGACTCACCTTTCCCTTAAGTCATCATAGAATAGGATCCTTGAACTGCTTTTCTTTCACCTCCATTACTAATGAAGACTCTACAATATTATGCACAACAACTCCTTCCTTTGGAGTTTCAAGAAGGCTAATTCCCAAACTAGGTAGTTAACATAGATCCTTAGTGTCTCCTTGACTTATCACGGTCTGATCACCAATATTTATGATTGCCTTACGACTTAGGGCATCGGCTACCACATTTTCTTTCCCTGGATGGTATAGTATATCAATGTTATAATCCTTTATTAGCTCTAGCCATCTTCACTATCTTAAATTTAGGTCTTTCTGCTTAAGGATATACTGCATGCTCTTATAATCAGTATACATGTCAATGTGAACCCTATATAAATAATGGCACCATATCTTCAAAGCAAACACAGCCGCTGCTAGCTCAAGGTCACGTGTTAGGTAGTTTTTCTCATGCAGTCATATTTTTCTAGAGGCATAAGTAATTTGTAGTGCACTTATTATTAAATGATGTATTTACTTTCAAAAGGTATTCCCTCAAGATAAAATCAACCCCTACTTCACGACTCTTTGACTTGAATTTGTGTAGTTAGAGAAATCGATTTTCTTGAATTGTCGAAAGGAATGAGGGAAGGATTTATTTTTGTGCAATTCATTTTTCTTTTATGAAATTATGTGTTAAACAAGCCTTAATAATAAATATTTATGTGTAAGGAAGCATATAAAGAATGAGAAAAAGGAAATTTGGGCAGGCACCTTATTGGACAGTTTTCTTTTAACTTGCTTTTAACATAGAATATATATTCCCCAAAGTAAGTCAGTTCATAAATCATATAAAACCTTATAAACCCTCTCATGACCTTATATTTTACAAAAACACACAAAAGAATTCAGTTCCTTGGAGCGAAGTTAAGAAATCCCCTATCCTTTGGTTAGTGGTTGAATTCTGTCTTTAAATTGCGTAATGCATAGTAATTGTGGAATATCTTGTTGTATATAGCTGTATTTTTAGTGTGTTGTTTTTGAAAGATAATTCACATACCTACAACTTTTATGTTTATGCCAAATTCTTAATCTAATTGTATGGTATCAAAAAAGGGAACGAAACACAGTGAATGTTCTAGCCAGTTTTTTGTCTGAGAAACCTTCAATGTACTACTGTTAGCATTTTAATCATATCTTGGTGTGAGTTGTAATTTGTGATAATTCTTAGTTCTTTTCAACCCCAAGACATGTGTCTACAACTCTTATATTTATGTTGGGACCTAATTTGGTAGTTATAGATTCAAAATAGTGGACGTAATTTAGGACAAGTTCTGTCCAGATATTTGACATAGGAATCCTTGGGGGTGTGTCGTTACTGTTTCGATTATAACTACTTGTACAAAGAGTATTTTGAGTAATTCTTAATTTTTTGCAACCTATATTCATATACCTACAGTTATCATGTAGACTGGAAGGTCTAGTTTGTCCATTTACCAATTCAAAATCTAGTTATATTGCAAGGCAGTAAAGCTACCGAGAAAAGTGTGATTGCAGAAATGGGACTCAGTTTTAGTATCTATCTTGTTAGTTTTTACTGTTGAGAGTGCTGAATATTAAATGAGCATTTAAATGAGTATTAAGGTGCTCACACTCTTTTGAAATTGATTGAAGAAACCAATGTCGTATTAATCCACGACTTGAATTCAATAGGTCTATTGCAAGCTAAAAGGTTCATGTTCGTGTAAGCACTTGTTTTGGTTCTTTTACTACTTGCTAGTACATTTGGATTTTATATTGATATCTCAGCTATGTTCATGTCATCTTATATGGCTTTGTTGATATATTTTGAGACTTGCAAGGAACTCGCTTAATTTTCCCATTATACGAATTGCCTGATCACTGGACATCCTTGTGGACTTTGTCCTTCTTGTGGCTATGACTTTGTCACTATCGGCATGCCTCTTATTCTGATCTATGGCCATCATGACTATTGATTTTTGATTTGTCTGAAGTATGGAAGCGGTCCATTTTAAGCACAAACTAGAAAGTCATTCTTAATATGGTTCTCTTGACTATTGGGTTTTAACCCTTGTTGATACAGGGCTTTGGTCCTTCTTGATACTTGATTATGTTTGGTGAGACGGCATGACATAAATACTCGGCGAAACTTGTCATTTGAATGTCTTGTAAAAATTATTCCTAGAATTCTTGATGCCTAGATCCTTGAATATCCTATTTGATACTATTGATATATTTGTTCACTTGGTCTATTTATTGTATTCCAATTGTGTTTTCCTTTGACTTAAGAAAGGTAAATTGAGGAATCTAAGGTTTCAGCTTTTAGCTTTTACACCACTAAATTTCATGCTCAGCGATAGTTATTTCTATCGTAGGGAATACCAGAGACAATGCTTGAGGATGGTCATTGAAGATAAATTTTTGGGAGCTATGTAGAAGATCATATTTGCATCTAGGCATATATACTGTAGTAGTTTTGGGACATGTACAGGATTCTCTTGTTGCATATGTAAGTATAAATTTGAAAGGGTAGTGTAAATTGTGAAACCATGATTTGTAACTTAAAGGTTTGGCTTGTTTAGTTAATTTGGAGTTGGGGAGCTTTTTTTATAATAAATTACCCTTTATTTTTAGGTGATTATATGAAATGAAAACTAATTAGTTTTATGTATTTGTATTTTAAATAGGTAATAATTTTCAGCAGTTAGTACAATAGTAAGGGCAATATATCAAAATCTCGTGAGATATTAGCTTATATTATTTTGGGAAGTTGCAGACACCATAAAATGGAACCTGAAATCAACTGAACTACCTTTAGGACAATATTACGTACCTATAAGTATTTTGGATTTGTTATTAAATCATGACAAATTTGTTGCGTATCAAACTCTTAATATTTTACAAAGTATGAGGTAAGCCCAAATCGGATAGAAGTGGTATCCTCCCACAAGGGTTGCCACAAGTGTTGGATCAAAGCTAAGCTTGTGATTCTAGGAATTTTGATGTGAATTACTTGTATACTTGTTTATTTTGTAAAAGGTCCAAACTTATGTTATTTGTTCATTTACATGGTTAATACTATTTTATATTCTGTAAAGTGCATATGCATCATGTATATGTCCCTAATGCAATGTGATTGTCCTTTTTGAAGGATTTAAATTATTGATAGGATCGAGGTTAGAAACAATACTAATATGGAGTGAATACTAGAATGTAGAAGCAACAACAAAAAATGAAAGAGAAAAAACTAATTAAAGATATGAAAAATTCAAAGGAAAGATCCAAAACCTAGAAAGAAAATTACAAGGTAAATCCAAAACTAATTAAGGACTTCCAAGACTCCTTAGGTTAGGCCCAAGTAGTATTGAAAACCTAGAAAGAAAATTACAAGGTAAATCCTACTCTAGAAAAGAAATGAAGTTACCTTAACTAGGAATAGACCTAGTAGTTCTAGGAAAGCATTAAATGGTACTAGGATACCTTAAGTAGAACAAGGAAAACATTAATAACCTATATATAAATAAGGAAATAAGGTAAAACCCAACTAGGAAAAGAATTTTGACAAATTTGGAAAGCTTGACTAGTCTTCTCTACAAACTTGGGTAGAAAGCAACCTTTGTTGTGGCTAATTCTTAGACTCTTCTTGGCCTTATTTGCATGAAATTTAACCCTAAAATTCTTCATCTTGGACTTGCATTTGGGCCACCAAATAATTGTACCATTTGGATAATTCATACTTCTTGGGCTTTAGCTCTTCTTCCCCAACAAGACAACTTTGGATCTGCAATTGAAGCCTATTGAGCTTATCATTAAAGTCCTTGGTTTGAGATCTTGCTATGGGCCTCCTTTGATCTTCTAAGGCTTCATCCTTTTCATCATTGTCCTTCAAAGGAGTAAAGCTTCATATGACGGTATCAGTCCCCTCTTCTTCAAGAGAGTTCGTCCTTGAATTCAAGTCTGCATCAAAATGGGAAAGATTAGAAACATTAAAAGTAGCACTAACTTGGAACTCACTAGGAAGATCAAGTTTATAAGCATTGTCTCCAATCCTTTCAATGGCTTTGTACGGGCCATTTCCTCTAGGATCTAGCTTGGTCTTTCTTTTGGAAGGAAATCTTTCCTTTCTCATATGCACTCAAACCAAGTCCCCAGGTTTAAACATAACATATTCTCATCCTTTATTCCTTCGCAATGCAACGTCCTTACATTTCTTTTAAATTGCAAGTCTTGTTTGTTCATGAATCTTCTTAATCATGTCATCTTTCTTTCTACCATCAAGATTAGAAAAATCATTAGTAGGTAAGGGAAGTAAATAAAGAGGGGCAAGGGGGTTGAATCCATATACAACTCAAAAGGAGTCTTACCTGTAGAAGAATAAAAAGTATAAGCAAATTTCACATTAGGCAAGTATTCTTCCCAAGAAGTCAACTTTCCTTTCAAAATAGCCCTCAACATATTCCTTAAAGTTCTATTAACCAGTTCTGTTTGCCTATCAATTTGTGGGTGATGAGATGTGTAAGATTGCAATTTAGTCCCAAATTTTCCCCAAAGAATTCTCCAAAAGTAACTTAAAAACTCGGCATCCCTATCATAACAATAGTTCTAGGTATTCCATGCAATTTAACCACTTCTTTTACAAATAAGTCAGCCACACGAGATGCATCATTAGTCTTTTAACACGGAATAAAATGAGTCATTTTAGAAAATCTATCTACTACCACAAATATACTATCCTTACCATATTAGTCCTTGGAAGCCCTAATATGAAGTCCATAGAAATACCAATCCAAGGAGAGCCAGAAACATGTAAAGGAGAATAAAGACCATGCGATAATGTTCTAGACTTAGCTTGTTTACATTCAAGACTATGAGAACACAGTTTTTCAACATCCTTTCTCATGCTAGGCCAATAAAAATATTCAGAAAGTGTTTTCGAAGTTTTAGGCACTCCAAAATGTCCCATTAGCCCTCCGCAATGTGCTTCCCTAACAAATAGTTCATGCAAAGTGCAGTTAGGTACACACAACTTATTTTCCTTAAATAGAAATTCATCTTGAAGATTAAATTTCTCAAAAGGACCCAACTTACATTCATAAATTTTTTTACCAAAATCAGAAACATTAGCATAGAGTAACTTGATTTTGTCAAAACCCAACAACTTTGAAGTAAGAGTAGATATCAAAACATACCTTCTTGAGAGTGCATCAGCAAACACGTTCTCCTTTCCTTGTTTGTAGGCAATTACTTAAGGAAACGTTTCAATAAACTCTACCCATATAGCATGCCTATGACTAAGTTTACCTTGGCTCTTCAAGTACTTCAATGACTCATAATCAGTCTTGACCACGAATTTTTGAGGCCACTAGTAGTGCTGCCATGTAGCTAACGCCCTTACAAAGGCATATAACTCCTTATCACAAGTTGAGTAGTTCAATGTTGCTCCACTTAGCTTTTCACTAAAGTATGCAATTGGCTTGGAGTCTTGTATCAAAACAACACCTATGCCCTTATTAGAGGCATCACTCTCAACTTCAAAAGACTTAGAAAAATCAGGTAATTGCAAAAGAGTAGCATAACACAAATTTTCTTTCAGCAAGTTAAATGTATAATCTCGTTCCTTTCCCCATGATAAAATCTTATCCTTCTTAATAACTTCAGTTAAAGGAGAAGCAATGGTGTTAAAGTCCCCCACAAACCTCCTATAAAAACTAGCAAGTCCATGAAAACTCTTCACTTCAGTTACACTATTAGGTCTAGGTCATTCTTTAATTTCTTTGATTTTATCACTATCTAATTCAACTACCTTAGAAATGACCACAAAATCTAAGAAAACTACACGATCCACACAGAAAGTACACTTTTTGATCAAACAAGCGCTGATTTCTAAGGACTTTAAAAACATGTCTAAGGTGCTCTAAGTGTTCATCTAGATTTTGAGAAAAGATCAAGATGTCACCAAAATACACCACAACAAATTTTCCATGAAAATCTTTAAAAACATGATTCATTAGTCTCATAAATGTGCTGGGTGCATTTGTTAAGCCAAAAGGCATAACTAACCAATCATAATATTTGGTCTTAAAAGTAGTTTTCCATTCAACTCTAGGATTCACACGAATCTGATGGTAACCACTTTTAAGATCAATTCTAGAAAAGATTTTGGATCCATATAGTTGATCTAGCATATCATCATGAGAAATGATATGATGATGATACTTTACCATTATTTTATTGATGGCTCTACAATCCACACACATCCTCCATGTTCCATCCTTTTTGGGTACCAATAGGACAGGAACAGAACATGGGCTCATGCACTCTCAAACAAAATCCTTTTTAAGCAATTCTTCAACTTGGATTTGTAATTCCTTAGTCTCTTCAAGACTACTCCTATAGGCAGGCCTATTAGGTATTTGAGACCTAGGAAAAAGTTTATTTGGTGCTCAATCACTCTCAAAGGTGGCAACCCCTTTGGATTATCATTAGGAAAAACATCTTCAAAACTCTGCAAAAGAGAAGAAATACCATTTGGCAAAGAAGGAGTTAGTTCTTCAAATTTAATCAACACTTCTTAGTAAGTACTACTATGGGCAACCCCTCTTTTCTAGCATTTAAATGCTCTTTGGCTTTTAAATAAAGAGTCTCTTTTTTCTTTTCCTTAGCCTCTTTCCTCTCACCAAAACTTTTTATTTTTTTTCACTCAAACCCTCTTTTACCTCTTTACTTAGTTTGCTGCCTACTCTCTCTTTTTCTTGGCCATTCACTTTTTTTTTCTATCTCTTGGACCTTTTCTTTTCCCTCAAGGTCACTTTTTATCTCTCCCCTTTGCTTTCCCATTGTTTCCCTCAATCGTTTTTGATCTTCAAACACTTGTGAAGGAGATAATGGTGCAAGAGTAAAATTCTTACCATTATGCAGAAGACTGTACCTATTCTTTCTCCCATGATGAGTAATATCCCCATCATATTGCCAAGGTCGGCCAAATAAAACATGACATGCTTGCATTGGAACTACATCACAAAGAATTTAATCTTCATACCTACCAACATTGAATGAAATCATGCATTGTTTGTTTACTTTTACCTCTTCACTATCATTCAACCATTGGAACCTTTATGGGGTAGGGTGTTTCATGCATGCAACTCCTAGCTTATCTACCAAATATGAACTCACCACATTTGCACATCTTTCCTCATCAATAATCATAAAATAAGTTCTCCCCTTTATTCCACATCTAGTATGGAACAAATTCTCCCTCTGTCCTTCATCACTACTACCCAAATTAGTAGTCTTAATTCTCCTAATCACCCTAATTATACCATTATTGGAAGGTTCTATATCATCTTCCTCAGTTACACCTCCTCCTCCTTCTTCTTTCGCCTCACTTTTTCCACTCTCATATTCTCCTTTCTCTCTATGTATGATGTTTCTTCGACTTGGACAGTCATGCATCATATGACCCCTCCCATGACATTTATGACATTAAATAGAACTAGAAGGTTTAGAAGATCTGGCATTGAAGGTTTTACCTCCTTCGTCAACTCTACCTTTACTTTTGTCTTCTTGAGGTTTAGAAGGAGCTTTTCCCTCTTGATTTGACCATGACTTCTTAGAGATGGAGTTAGATCGATTTCTCCATCCGTTAGGTTGTTTCTTTTTTTGGTTTGTTTTTCTACTTTAACAGACAAGTCAACTAACTTATCTAAAGTTACATACTATTGTATCTCTACTACATTATCTATTATAGAATTTAAACCATTTAAAAATCTAGACATTGTAGCTTTTTCTTCCTCCATGCAATTAGCTTGGATCATAGACATATCCATGCTTTGAAGTACTCATTCACCAACATGGAACCTTGCTTCAAGTGTTGAAGGCGAGAATGCATCTCTCTTTGAAAATATGATGCCACAAGCCTCTTCCTCATCACCCTTTTCATCCCTACCAGGTAGCAATAAGTGGTAGCTCATCTTGTACTCTGTCCCCAACAAGCTTTATCCACCAAGAAGCAGCATAATCAAAAAACTCAACAACAACAAGTTTAACTTTCTTACCCTCAAAGTAGTTATGACAATCAAAGATGGCTTCAACTCGTCTCTCCCAATCAAGGTACAATCTGGGTCCCTTGTCCCCTTGAAAGATAGAATCTTCATATTTATACTACTTATATTATCATATTCTACTCTACCTATTTTTCCCCTCCTATATCTTTATTCTAGATTAAGTTCACCATAAAAATCATCATTATCATATTCATGATTTACAAAAGGGACATGGGGTACATTTTTTCTAACTTGGGGTCTAACATTATTGGGTGGTACAACATTATTCACCCTCCTAATTGTAGTTATGGTCTCATTCTGCTTGGTAATCATATTTCTCATCACTTGAAATTGAAGGTTCCATCTATCGAATTGTTGGTGCATAGCTTGAAAGATGAAGTCATTCCTTCCTTTGATCTCAGCTTTTAAACGAGCCTTTTCTTCATCACAACCTGAATTAGACATTTTAAAGGAAAATATAATCACACATTTAATATGGCTTTTACCCTCTTTTAAACTCATCCACACTTGCCTTTTCCCCCTCAAATAACCTTTTAACAAAATTACTTTGTAGATTTATAATTAATCCCAAATAAGTACCAAGTTCTTAATAACAAAGTATAAATTTTTTGGGCACAAACAAAAGTAAAGAACTAGACCTAGAAGAAGTAGGATTTAGTTGAAACAAAACACGAATAAAAATGAACTTACTTAGAAGTTATATAAGAATAAGAAAACAAATTTCCGTATCCTCAAAGATTTAGAATCCCCTCTTCTTAATTCCTTTTTATTTGGAAACACTAATGCATGATTTTGAGGTTAAGTAAACAAATTTCTTTTAGAGCAAGTTATCTCCTTTTTTTAATTTTTTTAAACTTTTTTCTTTTACCTTTTTTTTGCCCTTTATATTTAAGAAATCCCAAGATTTACCAAGAATGGAATCTTGATAAAACCGCTCTGATATCACTTAATAGGATCAAGGTTAAAAACAATACTAATATGGAGTGAATACTAGAATGCAGAAGCAACAACAAAAAAAGAAAGAGAAAAAACTAATTAAAGATATGGGAAATTCAAAGGAAAGATCCAAGAAATCTGATATTCTAAGGCCTTGACAAGATCCAAATAACAACGTATAAATTAATGGAAGAAATCTAACACCTTTACTTGAGAAAAATGAATTAAAATGTTATATTCAGATCTTGACCACTTTATCGGTAACTAAAGACAATAATTAGTCTGTAAACTAATTACCAATAAGAAATTAAAGATATCACAAGAATAAAGTACTTTACACCTCAAAATATGAACTAGTAAAGGTTTAAAGATAAATTCTCAAAGAACAAGTCACAAAGGTTCAATAGAACTCTCTCAAATATTATTAATATCAATCTAATTGTCCTTAATGAAAGGAAAAAGACTCCTATATATATTATAGGGTCCTTGGACGTCCAACACTCCTTTTAGGTTAGACTCAAGGAGTATCCAAAACCTAGAAAGAAAATTACAATGTAAATTCTACTCTAGAAAAGAAATAAAGTTACCTTAACTAGGAATAGACCTAGTAGTTCTAGGAAAGCATTAAATGGTACTAGGATACCTTAAATAGAACAAGAAAAACATATATAACCTATATATAAATAAGAAAATAAGGTAAAACCCAACAAGGAAAAGAATCTAGACAAATTTGGAAAGTTTGACTAGTCTCCTCTACAAACATGGGAAGAAAGCAACCTTTGTTATAGCTGATTCTTGGACTCCGATTGGCATTATTTGCATGAAATTTAACCCTAAAAATCTTCATCTTAGACTTGAATTTGGGCCACAAAATAATTGTACCATTTAGACAATTCATCCTTCTTGGGCTTTAGCTCTTCTTCCCCAACAAAACACCTTTGGACCTATAATTGAAGTCAATTGAGCTTATTATTAAACTTCTTGGTTTGAGATCTTGTTATGGGCCTCCTTTGATCTTCTAAAGCTTCATCCTTGTCCTTCAAAGGAGTAGATCTTGGTATGATGCTATCAATTATGGCCTCTTCCTTTAATTGACCTATAGAAGTAGCATGGGAAATATCATTTAACTCTTATTTCCAACCTCGTGCACTAGAAGGGGTTGGAAAACGTCTTTCATATCAACACGTCCCCTGCACTAGTGGGTCTGAGGTGGGAAACCAAGGTGTAAGACCTATCCCACACCCTCTAATGAGCCATAGTACTCAAGTTATGCATCCTTCTTTCAATAGATGGTTGAATTCTTCCACCATATGGAGGAAGCGATGCACGATCCTAATGGGATAAACTTCGAGAATATGTGGAAAATGGGTGGAGTAGAATTTGAAGGTTCTGTTGATCCCATTGATGCTAAACAATGGTCGGAACGCATAGAGAGGGTGTTTGAGCAATTGGAGTATTCAGATGTGGCAAAATTTAAGTATGCTACCTCACTATTACAAAAGGATGCTTATGATTTGTGGGTAAGTGTTCCAACGCCAAGGTAAAACATCCAGTTCTGACTTAGGATGATTTTATTAAGGAGTTTCGCATGAAGTATGCTAAGAAAAAAGGAGTTTTTAAGTCTGCGGCAGGAGGGCATGTCTATTGCTGAATATCAACAAAAGTTTTTAAGGCTTTCTCATTATGCAGGAGATATTATCAAAGAGGAGAAAGAATATGGTAATCAACACAAGTTTTTAAGGCTTTCTCCTCAACAAAAGTGTTAGAGAATTGATGACAGTCTAAATGATTCCATCAGAAAGAATATGGTAATCTTTCAAAATGAGAACTTTTGCAAATTAGTTTCCGCTACTCTTACCTGGGAAAGACTTGCAAGGAAGAAGCTAGTAGACATTACAATAAACTCCGGAAACCTAGATTATATTTCGAAGGTCCATACAAAAGAGGAAGGTTTCATGATTCTAAGGCTAGTGGTATTAACTAGCCATCTCAATCAAAGAAAAGAAGATCAGATTATTCTACAGGTAGCACTCCAAATAATGGCCAAGGCAGGACTCGTGTTCCTAGGTGGGAACAATTAGGGAAGAATCATTATGGTGTTTGTAGTAAAGCTTTTGGTGTGTGTTTTAACTGCATCAGCTTTGATCATAAAGTGAAAGACTATCCTAAATAGATTCCTTCCTTACACACTAAAGGCTCGGTCTAGAAGCTTCCTACTCCTCCTCCTCAAATCAATACGGGTGCAGACCAAAAAGCATCCAAGCAGCTGGAGCAAGTGGAGCAAATCAACCTAGTGGGACAAGGGCTACGGCAAGAGCTTATGCTATGAGACAAAGCGATGATCAAGATGGCCAAAACGTGGTTGTTGGTAAATATCATTTCTTTGGCTTATGTGTGTCTACATTGTTTGATCCTGGTTCTACACATTCTTATATTTGTTCATCTCTCTTTCTTCCTGAAAATATGAAATCTGTGAGGCTTGATGATAATGTGCTAGTTGAAAGTCCCTTGGGCTACAGAGTTTTTTGTAATTGAATTTACCGAGTTTGTCCCTTCATGATCGAAGACCTAGTTTTCCTGGCTGATTTGATTGAAATTCCCTTCAAAGATTTTAATGTTATCATTGGGATGGATTGGCTTTATAAATATCAGGCAGTAATAGAATGTAGATCAAAGCATGTGACTTTTAAGGACGCTGCATATTCTCATATTATTGTACAAGGTGAAAGATCATTGACGTCTAGTATTATTTCTGTGACCATGGCGAGAAAGATGATTCAAGATACACACTTTGAGAGCCTTAGTCTTAAAGATATACCTACTGTGTGTGATTTTCCAGAAGTCTTCCCAAAAAACCTTCCTGGATTACCCCTGGAAAGGGAAGTTTAATTTCCTATCGAGGTTATTCCTGGATCTACTCCTATTTCTATTGCTCCTTATAGGATGGCTCCAGTAGAACTAAAAGAGTTGGAAACTCAGTTCCAAGAACTTCTTGAGAAGGTTTTTATCTGTCCCAGTGTTTCCCTTTAGGGAGCCCTTGTTTTATTTTTTCAGAAGAAGGATGGAACCCTTAGATTATGTATTGACTACAGAAAACTCAACAAAATAACAGTCAAGAATAGATATCCACTTCTATGGATTGATGATTTATTTGATTAGCTGAGGAGTGCTTATTTATTCTCAAAGGTCAATTTGAGGTTTAGGTATCGTCAACTACGAGTTAGAGAGAAAGATATTCCTAAAACTACTTTTAGAACTCAGTATGGTCATTATGAACTTTTGGTGATGCCATTTGGATTGACCAATGTTCCAGTGATATTCATGGATATAATGAATCGAATATTCAAGTCATACCTAGATCAATTTGTGGTAGTTTTTATAGATGATATTTTAGTGAATTCCAAAGGTAATGAAGATCATGATAAACACCTCCTAATTATTTTGCAAATTTTTAAAGACAAAGAACTTTACGCAAAACTTTCCAAGTGCGAATTTTGGCTTAATGAAGTGACCTGTTTGGGGCACGTCGTGTCAGCCGAACATGTAAAGGTGGATCCTAGTAAGATCCAAGCAATCGTTCAATGGAAACCTCCCAAAAGTCCAACCAAAGTAAAAAGCTTTCTAGGCTTTACGAGATACTACAGGAGGTTAGTGAAAGACTTCTCCATTATAGCCTCCCCTCTGACCAAAATATTAAAGAAAAAGGAAAAGTCTATTTGTAGTGACAAATGCCAAGAGATCTTTGAAACTCTTAAATCCTTGTTGATGCAAACTGTTGTTCTTACCTACCAATGGAGGGGAAGGAGTATGTCATATATAGTGATGCATCTCATCGTGGTCTAGGGTGTGTTCTGATGCAAGAAGGGAAAGGTATTTCTTATGCCTCTCGAAAATTAAAACCACATGAATTATATTATCCTACACATGATCTGGAACTCACTGCTATAGTATTTGCCTGAAAGATATGGAGAAATTATCTGCATGGAGAAAAATGTTATATGTTCATTCATCACAAAAGCTTAAAATACTTAGGTACACAAAAGGAGTTGAACCTAAGGCAACGTAGATGGCTTGAGCTCATTAAGTATTATGATTGCATGACCAATTATCATCCAGGAATAACTAATATAGTTGCATATGCCTTAAGTCGCAAGTCATTTGCAAGCCTATCCTTGAGTCCATTGCCTTTGTTTCTTCGGTTAAGAGCCATGAATGTCATATTAGACTTCATTCATCTAGCACAATTATTTCCCAACTGCAAGTAAACCCGTATTGCTTGAGCAGGTTAGAGAAGCACAAAATTTAGATGAGAAACTCATGAAGCTAACCAAAAAGGTTCAACATGGATAAAAATATAATTTTTCATTAACAGAGGATGGTGTCTTATCTTATCAAAATAGGTTGTGTGTCCCTAATGATGAAAGCTTGAAAAGAGAAATCTTGAATGAAGCACACACTTCAACATATGCCATGCACCCTGGAGGTACAAAAATTTATCGGACCCTTAAAGAACATTATTGGTGGAATGGTGTGAAGAAAGACATTGTGAAGTATATTTCAAAATGTTTGGTTTGTCAACAAGTAACAATAGAACATCAAGTCCCATTTGGGCTACTCCAACCCTTGCCGATGCCAAAATGGAAATGGGAGAGAATAACAATGAACTTTGTTTCTAGACTTCCATGCACTCAAAAGAATCATGATGCAATATGGGTGATAGTGGATAGATGAATGAAAAGTGCTCACTTCTTAGCAATCAAGATGGATTATTCACTTGAGAGGTTAGGAGAATTATACATTAATGAGATGGTAAGGTTACACGGAATCCTTAGCTTTATTGTCTTCGACAAAGACCCAAGGTTTACATCTAGATTCTGGTCTAGCTTGCAAGAGGCATTGGATACCAAGTTAAGTTTTAGCACCTCATTTCATCCTCAAATAGACAGTTAGTTAGAAAGAGTGATACAAGTTTTGGAGGATATACTTTGAAACGACCCAAAAAGCACCTGAAAATGTGCCTCAAAAATGCCCAGAATTTTAATTTCCTTATATCTCAAAATTCATGTGTTATTTCGAAAATACGACTTCATATTCTTTGTTAGAGGGTCAACTTTAGGGGAAGAAAAGTCTAACCCTGATTTTAGAGCAAACGATTCACAATTTTGATTTTTTAAGAGAGCACAAAATAGAGAGGAAAGCGCGTTCTGGGCGCGACGTGCACCAGTAATAATTCCTATCCAGTTTTACTTTTTGATCCAAGACTTTTATGATCTTGTACCTAGACCCTCCCATACGAGAAAACACCTATACTTAGCATTATTTCACCCTCATATCACCTAAGACATTTCCAAATACTCACTCAAACTCTTAGTCTTGTATTTCTCTCAAGATTCAAGTCTCAAACCCTCATCCGGATTTCAAGGTTCTCCTTTAAGCTTCAAGTCTCCATCTACAATCTTCACCACGCTCATCTCCAAAGCTAAGGTATGTAGGTTTTAGTCATTGGGTCCTTCAACCCATGGTGCCCTAATCTCATTTTTACTCAATTTGCATGATTTAAAGTTGATTTTACAATTGGGTTTACTAGTATGAACATGTCTATGAACTATGTTAAGGTTATGTATAGTGTGCCTGTTTTGCTATGTTTTGAGCCATAAATCTTAGATTTATTGTATGATTTGATGAGGATTTTTGGTGTATGTTGCTTGAGGGTGTTACAAGGTATTGACTGATGGTTTTACAATGATTTTCTTATATGATTTCATCTCTTTATTTTATTATTTTATACTACTATTTCACACCCACCAAGTGTTTGATGAAATGTCCGATTATGGTTTCTTGAGGAATTGAAGGTCCAAAGCATGAGATATGATATGATTGACTACATGATGATGAAATGAGCTTATGTATATATACTCTAGATAAAGTATTGCATTAGACCATGCCCGATCTGGGGGGACTAAGAGCCCGAATAACCTTGTCGGGGGTTAGTACCTTGATAGCCAATTAAGGGGCTAGTGCCTTGATAACCAAGGTAAGGATTTGTACTCATCAACTGAGTGGGGGTTTGTACTCATCCACCGAGGTGGGGGTTTATATGTAGTAACACCCTATATCTTACAATACTAGTACTATGCCAATGAAACATGACATGGCTTTTCAAATTAGCGCCTATTTTTAAAAGTGTTTGAATCTCATGTTATAGGGCGATATGTGCGTCTAACGCTTAAGAGGATCGAGTGTATACATGTTTTGAGTCAAACTGAGGAGATCATGGCCCTAAACAAAGTGAGAGAATTGAGGTGCTTTTAGGACTTAACAAGATAGCAGGTGGGTCACCTACTTGCTTAGCTTAAATTTTCTAGCTAAACGAAGACGAGGTCGACGTCGAATTTATCCAAGTCCGATTATGAATAAAGTCTGTATTAAGGGTGTAACTGTAGCCCATGTTTTAGCATCATAAATGGACTTTATTTTCAGCCTAAGATGAATAATAAAAGGGTCCAAGTCCATCACAATCCACTGGGCTAATTTGGCCCAAACTAAGTGAAGAGGAATTTGGAAAATGGGCAGCCAAGGCCCATCAACTTTGAGACCCATTTCGGCCCAAGTGTAAGGGCCAAGCTGCTGCATCACAAGGTTATTAATATGTTTTAATATGTGGTGAAAAGTCCAAAAGAAAGTCGGCCAAGATACTCTTTAAAAGGGATCAAAAATTGCTCCTTAATTCATTTCACTTTGGAACAAATTTTCAGCTTTCCGAAAGACTCTTTTTCTCTCTTTATTTCACTTCACAAGGCAGCCTACACAACCCTCTAGGGTTCTTGAAGGAAACCTGAGCCTTGAAGGCTAAGGTAAGTGGAAATATCCATGTATTTTTTTGTACTTATTCCATGACAAACAAGAAGTATATGCTAGTTATGTTTGTGCTGAAATTTTGGATAGCATGTGTCCTAAAGATTGTTGTGAATTTTTCTTATTGTTCAAGAAGATTTCCTCTTCTTGTTTGGCTGAATTATGAAGTAAGACTTATGTTTTTAACAAGGTTTCATTTGTTAGTGATCTAACTTAGCTCCTGCACCACTTTTATGTCCTCAAAAGTGAGTCCTTATAGGATATCGCAATTGTGTTCTTAGTATGAATTTGTGGGTTGATGAATGGAAGGCTATTGCTTCACTTCCTTCATGACTGCTTTGTTACTATTCTAAGACTGTTATAAGTCTGTTTATATGTATAGATGTGTTAAGGATAGTTTGGTTAAAGTTGGAACCGATTTGGGATTGTCGACGTCAAAATGGGGCAAAGGGACGTAACATTATGCCACCTATTTGTATGTTGTATAGAATTATTATATGTGGTGCTTTGTGTGCTTTTGTAAGACTATTATGACACTAGAACAGGCTGCACATGATATGTATATAAGAATGTGTATTAGAAAATACAATTAAGGGCCAAAAGTTTGAAAGAATACGCTTGGGTTTATAAAACCTAGGTTCTTCCTTGGTACATAGAGGCTCTTATCTATTCCGACATAACAAACAACCATGTCTCCACTCTTTCACATGTTCATATTCTTCCATATATATTACTTGCAAACCTGCATACATACTTGGATACCAAGATACACGAATTCGTTCTACTAAATAAAGTTCATGTGTTGTTCTACCTCCTATGCATTTCATTATTTGTGTAACTTATTCCTTCCATTGTGGTGGTGTCTTTTGTGATTATTTATATGTCATATGTTGTATCTACAATCCTACAACTCCAATATTATGACCATCAAAAGAATCATCTCAAAGGTAATTGAAAGATGAAGTAAAGTATATTGCTTATTGATGGGTGGTAACCCGATGGGTGGAAGAATCACCTAGTCAGGGTCGATCCTTTCACCGGGGGGAGGGGGAGAGGGGCGGGTAGCCCAAGGGGTTAAAAGAAAAGCCTAGCCAAGGCCCAATATAGATTTACCACTGATGAGCTAGTCATTTGTATTACTTGTTGTGCACAGATTATACAGTAAAGATAAAGTAATAAAAAGAACATAAAGTACATGATCCCATAGTATAACTAAGGGTGGTCTCTTATCCTACATCAACACATAGTTTCATTTGAGTTGTTACTTCATATATAGTATTTCCTGCCTTACATATTCAATAAATTATTCTCGTACTCACATCCCCTACGAGGGACCTACATTTCATGCTGCAGGAACAGGTGCTAGTAGATCTCCCCAGTAGGAATATAGGATATCCAGCTGCTATTACGAAGCTCCAGGTTGCTTCAGAGCTTTTTGTGTCTAGAACTTATATTTTTGTATTCTATACTGGTCAAGGGGGGGACTGTCCTGACCCTTATCAGATACTCTTCCTTACCTAGAGTCTTCATAGACTTTGTAAATTAAAGTGTGGTCATGTCTCATACTTTAAACACCATGGCCCCAATGGCTAGCCATATACATTTCCTTTTGGCTTGTTATCACTGTTTAGTTTCTTTAAGGCATATCAAATGTAGAAACCCCTTATAATAAGTATAGAAAGCACATGGATATAGGTTGGTTCTCTCGGGCATCATCGGCAACGGGTGTCAGTCTGCCCTAATGAGACTTTGGGCATGACAGAAGTGGTATCAGTGCGGGTCATCCTAGGGAGTCTACAAAGTTGTGTCTATGTAGAGTCTTGTTTATCGATGTGTTGTGCACCACATTTATAAGCAGGAGGCTACGTGGCATTTAGGAGTTGTTACTTTCTTTTCATTCTTTAGATCGTGCCATAGAGCCAAGTGTAATAGGTGCATTATGTCTAACTCCTAAATTGTTTTGTACATCAAGTATGCCAGAAACCACGCAAAACAAAGGTAAAGGGAAGGGAGTAGAAATGGTGGTTGGTGTACCCAGCAGGTAAGACAATGAAATGAGGTTCAAGAGGAGTCTTTGTCATAGACATCTCCAACTCCTCCAGCTCCTGATGAACTCAGAAGTAGTGAAATTCCCCCAGAACCACCTATTGATACTACCATGTAGGATTTGAGAAATGCAGTCCAACTATTGACCAGTATAGTTGCTGGCCAAGCTCAAAGACAGGAAGGTCTGGTTATAGTTACAGGTGGTGTGAATAGGGCAGTTGGCACAAGGATATGTGATTTTGTTAGTTTGGACCCTCCATCCTTTATTGGGTCAAATCCTAATGAAGATAACCACGACTTTATTGATCAGATTAGACACACTTTAGATGTTATGCATCTGAATGGTACAAAAGTTGTCGAGTTAGCAACATATAGGTTGAAGGGTATGGCTATATTGTGGCGTGAAGCTTAGAAGCAATCTAAGGGTATAGATGTACCCCCAACTACCTAGAAGGAGTTCAAAGAGGAATTTCTTGACCATTACTTGCCATTAGAGATCCGAGAGGCCCGTGTAGATCAGTTCTTGAATCTCCACCAAGGGAATATGAGCGTGAGGGAGTATAGCCTTCAATTTAATCCCTGGCCAGGTATGCTCCTAATATAGTTGCTACTATGGCAGATAGAGTTCATCGATATGTGGATAGACTAGATACATATCTGGTCCGAGACTATACCATTGCTAGCTTGAACAAAGACATGGATATAGCAAGAATGCAAGCTTTTGCACAGAAATTTGAGGATCAGAGGCAAAGGAGAAGGAAACAAGAGTTAGAAAGGGTGCAGTCCAAGAGGGCTAGCTCTACAAGGTAGTTTACACCATCCTAAGGTGAGCTTAGCCCTTGGGTTTCTAATAGACCGCCTAGGACATCATCCTCCTACTCTGCAGCCAGTGCTCCACCACAACTTCAGGGGTCTAGGAGAAATCAGTTTGGTCCAAGAACTGAAGGGCAAGGCACCCGGACAACGGGGTATTTAGTAGGCCAGCAAATGACCCCTACATAGCCTTGTAAATAGTGTGGAAGAAGTCATTCAGGTATATGTCATGTTGGGACAGACGCTTGTTATTGGTGTGGTGCGCCCAGGGTATAAGATGAGAGATTGCTCGAGGAGACGTATGTGTGATATAGCATAACTCACTGGATTAGTTGTTACATCATCATCGTCAGTTCCTCCATTAGGTAGGGGTTAAAAAGCACTTATGGATCATGGTAGAGGTGTTAGAGGGCCAACTATCTCTAGTGGAGTCCAGAATCACACCTATGCTTTGGGAGTCATCAAAATTTAGAAGCTTCACCTGATGTGGTCACAAGTACATTGTCCCTATTTTCACATAATGTATATGCATTAATTGACCCTGGTTCTATATTATCATACATTACTCCACTAGTTACTGGGAAGCTTTAGAGAACACCCAAATTATTGAACAAACCAATTGAAGTGTTCACACCAACCGATGAATCTATTATGGCTAGAGGGGTTTATTATGACTATTTAGTAACTATTTGTGACCATGACACATTGGCTGACCTTATTGAGCTAGAAATGTTGGAATTTAATTTTATAATTGGTATGGATTGGTTAGCTTCTTGCGATGCCAACGTGGATTGCCGAACTAAGAGAGTGTGCTTCCACTTTCCAAATGAGTAGTTCTTGAATGGGAAGGCAATGTTAGGGCGCCAAAGGGGAAGTTTATCTCTTATTTTATGGCCAGAAAGATGATATCTAAGGGGTATATATGTCATTTAGTTAGAGTGAGGGATATGGAGACAGAATCACCAACTCTTCAATCAGTTCCAATAGTGAATGTATTTGTGGATGTGTTCCCTGAAGAACTTCTAGGATTACCTCAAGAACAAGAGGTAGATTTGGTATTAACTTACTTCCAGGCACTCAACCTATTTCCATCCCTCCATGTAAAATGGCCCTGGCAAAATTGCGTGAATTAAAAGAGCATTTAAAAGACTTATTGGAGAAGGGTTTTGTAAGACCTAGTATGTCTCCTTGGGGTGCACCAGTGTTATTTGTACACAAAAAGAATGGTACCATGAGAATGTGTATCGACTATCAACAATTAAATAGGGTGACAATTAAGAATAAATACCCCATCCCTAGGATTGATGATTTATTTGATCAGTTATAGGGTGCTAAATGCTTTTCAAAAATTGATTTGAGATCAGGTTGTCACCAAGTGAGGGTGAAGGAGAATGATATACCTAAGACTGCTTTCAGAACATGCTATGGTCACTTTGAATTTCTTGTTATGTCATTTGGGCTATTGAATGCACCAACAGTTTTTATGGATCTGATGAATAGGGTATTCAGGACATTATTGGATGTGTTTATGATAGTTTTATAGAAGACATTTTGGTATATCCAAGATCAGAAGAGGACCACACAAATCACTTATGACAGGTGTTATAAGTTCTTCGTGATCGACAATTGTATGCCAAGTTTTCTAAATGTGAATTTTGGCTAAAATTAGTGACATTCTTGGGTCATATTGTGTTTGATGAGGGAATAAAGGTTGATTCACAAAAGTTAGAGCTGTGAAAGATTGGCCAAGACCAACAACACCCACGGAAGTTCGAAGCGTCCTAGGTTTGGCAGGTTATTACAGGAGGTTTGTTGAAGGTTTTTCTTCTATTTCTACACCCCTAACAAAGTTGACACATAAGGTAACCAAGTTCAAATGGAATGATGCATGTAAAAGGAGCTTCCAGGAGCTGAAAAACAAGATAACTTCTGCACCAGTGCTAGTACTCCTAGAAGGCACCGAGGGGTATGCAGTGTATTTCGATGCTTCAGATGTTGTCTTAGGGTGTGTACTGACACAGAATGGTAGGGTAATTGCTTATGCATCTAGACAGCTATGACCACAAGACAAAAACTATCCAACACATCATATTGAGCTAGCAACGGTTGTGTTTGCTCTGAAAATATGGCGCCACAATTTGTATGGGGTTCACGTTGACATTTATATTGACCATAGGAGTTTGCAATACATCTTTAAGCAAAAATACCTAAATTTAAGACAGTGAAGATGGATAGAGCTAATAAAGGATTACAACATTGATATACGATACTATCCGGGGAAGGCAAATGTGGTAGCCGATGCTCTGAGTCGTAAGGAAACAAAAATGAATACTGGTGATCAAGATGTGGTGAGTCAAGGAGTGGTTAAGGATCTACGTCAACTAGATAGATTGGAAGTTCACCTTCTAGAAACTCCAAAGGAAGGGATTATTGTACATAATGCAGTAGCATCTTCATTATTAATGGAGGTGAAAGAAAAATAGTTTGAGTATCCTATTTTACAACAGCTTAAGGAAAAGGTAGGTCAGGGCATGATAAAGGGCTTTGACCTTACACAAAATGGAGTACTTTACCGCCAAAATAGATTATGTGTGCCTGATATTAATGGATAAAGAAAGAGGATAATGAAAGAAGCCCATCATTCTCGATATTCCATCCATCCAGGATCAACTAAGATGTACCATGACCTTGCAGAATTTGTGGCTCAATGTCCAAATTGCCAACAAGTAAAAGTAAAACACCAAAAGCCATTTTGTTATCGGGTTGCCTCGCTCATTTCAGAAGTTTGACTCTATATGGGTAACAGTTGATAGACTCAGAAAATCAGCACACTTCTTGCCAGTCAGATTTGATTATGCAGCTGAAGAGTATGCACCTCAAAGAGATAGTTAGGCTATATGGAGTCCCAATCTCCATTATCTTTGATCGGGGGGCACAATTCACTGCAAAGTTTTGGAAGTCCTTCCAAAGGAATTTAAGGACACAAGTGAATTTGAGTACAACTTTCCACCCTCAAACAGACGGTCAAGCAGAATGCACCATTCAGACACTTGAAATTTATGTTGCGAGCTTGTGCATTGGACTTTAAAGGTAGTTGGGTGGATCATTTGTCACTTATTGAATTTACTTGTAATAATAGCTACCACGTGAGTATCAAGATGGCACCTTACGAAGATTTGTATAGGAGGAAATATAGGTCGCTAATTGGACGGTTTGAAGTGGGTGAAACCACCTTACTTGGGCCAGATCTAGTACAGCACGCCTTGGAAAAAGTTAAGGTTATACAATAGCAGCTAGAAATAGTCCAAAGTCATCATAAATCATATACGAATTCTAGAAGGAAAGGACTGGAATTCTCAGTAGGGTATTGGGTATTTTTAAAGGTACTCCAATGAATGGGGATATGAGATTTGGTAAGAAAGGAAAACTGAGCCCATGTTACATAGGGCCATATCAGATTATTAAGAAGTTCGGGTAGGTTGCATATGAACTAGAGCTACCCTAAGGGCTTTCAATGGTTCATCCAGTTTTTCATGTCTCAATGCTTCGAAAATGCATAGGTGACCTATCTCGTATCACTTCTATTGAGGATGTGCAGGTTATAGGAGATCTCACATATGAAAAGGCCCCTATTGCTATTCTAGATCGTCAAGTGAAGAAGCTAAGGAATAAAGAAATAGCTTCAGTAAAAGTACTTTAGAGGAACCAACAAGCAGAAGAAATAACATGGGAGGTCGAGGACGCGATAAAATTAAAATACCCTTACTTATTTGAAGCTAAAGAGGAAGTCTAACAGGTAGAATTGGGACACTAATAGGTACGTGTGATTGAATACTGAGTGTGTTATCAAAGGTTTGGGTAAGTAAAGATTTAAACTTGGTTAAGCTATCCAATTATGCTAACATTTGTGGATGAATGTTCCTAAGGGAGGGGGGAGAATGTAACACCCCACATCTCACAATACTAGTACTATGCAAATGAAACATGACTTGGCTTTTCAAATTAGCACCTATTTTTAAAAGTGCTTGAATCTCATGTTATAGGGCGATATGTGCATCTAACGCTTAAGAGGGTCGAGTGTACATGTTTTGAGTCAAATTTGAGGAGATGATGGCCCTAAAAAAAGTGAGAGAATTGAGGTGCTTGTAGGACTTAAGAAGCTAGCAGGTGAGTGACCTACTTGCTTATCTTAAATTTGCTAGCTAAACGGAGATGAGGCCCGACATCGAATTTGTCCTAGTCCGATATGAATAAAGTCTGTGTTAAGGGTGTAAATTTATCCTATATTTTCGCATCATAAATGGACTTTATTTTCATCCCAAGATGAATAATAAAAGGTCCCAAGTACACCACAACTCACTTGGCTAATTTGGCCCAAACTAAGTGAAGAGGAATTTGAAAAATGGACAGCCAAGGCCCATCAACTTTAAGATCCATTTAGGCCCAAGTGTAAGGGCCAAGCTGCCGCATCACAAGGTTATTAATATGTGTCAATATGTGGTGAAAAGGTCAAAAGAAAATCGGCCAAAGAGACTCTCTGAAAGGGCTCAAAAATAGCTCCTTAATTCATTTCATTTTGGAACAAATTTTCAGCTTTCCTAAAGACACTTTTTCTCTCTTTATTTCACTTCACAAGGCAACCTACACAACCCTCTGGGGTTACTAAAGGGAACCATAACCTTGAAGGCTAAGGTAAGTGGAAATATCCATGTATTTATTATACTTATCCCATGAAAAACAAGAAGTATATGCTAGTTATGTATGTGCTGAAATTTTGGATAACATGTGTCCTAAGGATGGTTGTGAACTTTTCTTGTTGTTCAAGAGGATTTTCTCTTCTTCGTTGGCTGAATTATGAAGTAAGACTTATGTTTTTAAAAATTTTTAGTTTGTCAGTAATATAACTTAGCTGCTGCACCACTTTTACTGTCCAAAAAAGTAAGCCCTTATAGGATATCGCAATTGTATTCTCAGTATGAACTTGTGGGTTGATGGATGGAAGGCTATTGCCTCACGTCCTTCATGACTATTGTGGTACTGTTCTAAGACTATTTTAAGGCTGTTTTTTTTGTATAGATATGTTGAGGATAGTTTTGTTAAAGTTGGAACAGGTTTGGGATTGTCGACGTCAAAATGGGGCAAAGGGACTTAACATTATCCACCTATTTGTATGTCGCATTGAATTGTTATGTATTATCCTTTGTGGGCTTTTGTAAGACTGTTATGACACTAGAATAGTCTGCACATGATATGTATATGAGAATGTGTATTAGAAAATACGATTAGATGCGGAAAGGTTGAAAGAACATGCTCGAGTTTATAAATACCCGTTTGCTGCCCATATGTTCATTTTTATGAGATTGGGCTGCCAAGATGTATTGATTGGCTGCTAATGCAAGTTTTATCAACTACTATGTTGTAGATAAATATATGGAGGAAGGGAAGGTTATCTCGAGGTAATAGAGACGTTGTACAATGAGGTATGTAAGGCTACTTGATTTCGTATTACTTGGCATGAAACCTAGATTCTTCCTTGGTACATAGAGGCTCTTATCTATTCTGACATAACAAACAACCATGTATCCACTCTTTCACGTGTTCATATGCTCCTATATATAGTCACTTGCAAACCGCCATACATACTTGGATACCAAGATACACAAATTCATTCTACTAAATAAAGTTCATGTGTTGTTCTACCTCCTATGCATTTCATTATTTGTGTAACTTACTCCTTTCATTGTGGTGGTGTCTTTTGTAGTTATTTACATGTCATATGTTATATCTACAGTCCTACAGCTCCAATATTACGACTACCGAAAGAATGATCTCAAAGGTAATTAAAAGATAAAGTACAGTATATTGCTTATTGATGGGTGGTAACCTGAGGGGTGGAAGAATCACTAGCCAAGGTCGATCCTATCACGGGGGGGGGGGGGGGGATAGCCCAAGGGGTTTAAGGAAAAGCCTATCCAGGGCCGATCCCGATATAGATTTACCACTGATCAGCTGGTTATTTGTATTACTTGTTGTGCACAGATTATACAGTAAAGGTAAAGTAATAAAATGAACATAAAGTACATGATCCAATAGTATAACTAAGGGTGGATGCTTATCTACACCAGTGCATATTTTAATTTGAGTTGTTACTTCATATATAGTATTTCCTGCCTTACATATTCAGTACAGTATCTCGTACTGATGTCCCTTACGGGGGACCTGCATTTCATGTTGCAAGTACAGGTGCTAGTTGATCTCCCTAGTAGGAGTACTGGATATCCAGCTATAGGTTGCTTCAGAACTTTGTGTGTCTAGAGCTTATATTTTTGTATTGTATAGTAGTCGAGGCGGGGCCTTTCCCGACCCTTATTAGATACTCTTCCTTATCTAAAGGCTTCGTAGACTATGTAAATTAAAGTGTGGTTATGTCTCATACTTTAAACACCGTGGCCCCAATGGCCTAGCCATATAAATTTCCTTTTGGCTTGTTATCACTATTTATTTTTTTAAAGGCACGTCAAATGTGGAAATCCCTTATAATATGTATAGAAAGCACATGGATATAGGTTGGTTCTCCCGAGCCTCATTGGCAACAGGTGCTAGTTCGCCCTAACGAGACTTTGTGCATGACAGTGTACTCCTCAACCGAGGTGGGGTTTATACTCATCAACCGAGGTGAGGGTTTGTACTCATCAATAATGTGATGGGTTTGTACTTCACCACCAGGGTGTTAAGGTGAAATTATCATTAACCATGTGAGGGGTTTGTACTACAGCGCCATGGTGATGGGGTGACACCATCATCAACCAACCAAGGGGTTTGTATTTTAGAAATCTAGTTTGGTCTCTTCTACACATATGATATCCTATATAAGCATGAGTTACTTAAGCATGATTTATTTAAGCATTGGTCATACATGCCATATTGTTATATGATGTCTATTGCCTATTGTTATGCATTTTGATTATGATATCTATCTTTTGTTGCATTGCATCCTACATACTTTGTACATTCAAACGTATTAATACATACTCTATGCCTACATGATATCACCATGTAGGGATCAAAGCCCAAGTTGATCATCCTCCTCCTCCACGTGGCTAGTTCGGTACTACTCAAGCTAGTGGGTGAGTCCTCCACTTTGGGGTCCTTAGTATATGTTTCTTTTATTATGTATTGAAACACTCTTCTTTACTTTCTATTTTGACTATAACGGTGAGCCCAATTGCTTTGTCTTGGCCCCCGCTCTTATCTATGTAGTAGAGATGTTGTTGGACATACTATGTATCTATGGTATGAGCCTTGACTCTTTATCACTTGATTATGATATTATGCAAGCTTTCACCCTTAGTCCTAATTCCCTTTTGTATACTTATCTCTCGTTTTCATTTTAATTGCTTCAGCGACCAAGGATGTGTAATGATATGCTATGAGGCTTGTTTGGAGTTCCTTCGGGTTTCCCATTTACCAGTCACATCTAGGCGCTAGGCTTGGGTCGTGACATGCTTCAAGCATGCATCATGGAGTTTGAGGGCAGATGGGACAAACAATTAGGTTTTGTAGAATTTTCTTACAATAATAGCTACCAATAGAGTATTGGAATGCCTCCTTATGAAACCTTATATGAAAGAAAATGTTGGAATTCTCTTTGTTTGGAGTGAAGTTGGTGAAAGAAAACTTACTGGTCCTAAAATTTTGTAGCAAATAGAAGACAACGTAAAGGTGATCAAGGATCGTTTGAAGATCATTTCGAATAGGAAAAAAATCATATGCTAATCTTAAAAGGAGTAATATTAGATATGAAGTTAGTGATAAGGTATTCTTAAAGGTATCACCATGAAAGAAGATTATGCGATTAGGACGAAAGGAAAAACTTAGTCCCTGATTTAATGGACCTTATGAGGTACTTGAAAGAGTGGGACCAGTTGCATATTAATTAGCATTACCACCTGAATTGGACAGGATTCACAATGTCTTCCACGTGTCAATGTTCAGAAGATATCGTTCTGACCCCTCTCATATCCTATCAGTTGAATCTATTAAGATTACTTAAGACATGACGTATAATGAGGAACCTATCCATATTCATGCTCGGCAAATAAAAAAGCTCAGAAATAAGAAAATTTCCTTAGTAAAGGTACTTTGGAGGAACCATTCTCGAGAAGAAGCCACCTAGGAGAGGGAAGAAGATATGAGGATCCAATATTCACACTTATTCCGAGACTAGTGTATGGTAAATATTGAGACAAAATTTCTTAAGGGGGAGAAAGCTATAATGCCGTTAATATTAAATAATATATTTTCTTTCAAAAAGGTATTCTCTCGAGATAAAATCAACCCTTATTTCATAACTATTTGACTTGAAGTTGTGTCTTTAGAGAAATCGATTTTCTTGAATCGTCGAAAGGAATGAGGAAGGGGTTTGTTTTAGTGTGATTTATTTACTTTTATGCAATTATATATATAAAACAAGCCTTAATAATAAATATAAATGTGTAAGGAAGCAAATAAGGAATGAGAAAAAGAAATTTGGCCAGCCAACTTATTGGACAGTTTTCTTTTAACTTGCTTTTAACATAAAATATATTTTCCTCAAAGTAAGTCGGTTTCAAGACTAGACAAAACCTTGTAAACTCTGTCATGACCTTATATGTGACAAAAACACACGAAAGAAATCAGTTCCTTTGAGTAAAGTTAAGAAATCACCTACCCTTTGGTAAGTGGTTGAATTTTGTCTTTAAATTGCGTAGTCTATAGTAATTGTAATTTCGTTGTATATAGTTGTGTTTTTAGTGTGTAAACACATTTTAGAAATGTAATTCACATACCTACAACTTTTATATTTATGTGAAATTCTAAATCTGCTTGTATGATATCGAAAAAGGGGACGAAACAAAGTGAAAGTTCTGGCCAGTTTTTTGTGTGAGAAGCCTTCTATGTATTGCTATTAGTATTTTGATCATATCTTGGTGTATGAGCTATAATTTGTGATGTTTCTTAGTTCTTTGCAACTCCAAGACATGTATCTACAACTCTTATGTTTATGTTGGGATCTAATTTGGTAGTTATGTATTCAAAACAGTGGATGTAATTTAGGACAAGTTTTGTCCAGATTTTTTGACAAAGGAATCCCTGGGGTGTACTGTTAATTTTTCGATTATAAATACTTGTATAAAGGGTATTTTGAAGTGATTCTTGATGTTTTAAAACCTATATTCATATACCTGTAGTTTTCATGTAGACTAGAAAGCCAAGTTTATCCTTTTATTAATTCAAAATCTAGTAAAATTGCAAGACAGCAAAGCTGCCGAGAAAAGTGTGATTTGCTGAAATGGGACTCCGTTTTAGTATCTATCTTGTTAATTTTTACCTGTTGAGTGTGTCGAATATTAAATTATTATTTGAATGAGTATTAAGGTGCTCACACTCTTGTACTTATAAGGAAATTGATTGAAGAAACTGATGTCGTATTGATGCATGACTTGAATACAGTAGGGTTGGTTGTGTGCTAAAAGGTTCAGGTTCGTGTAAATTTTGTTCTTGTTCTCTTGCTACCTTCTAGTACATTTCAATGTTATATTGATATCTCAGCTACATTCTTGTCATCTTATCTGCCTGTGTTGATATATTTTGCGACTTGCAAGGAACTCGCTTAATTTGACCATTTATACGAATTGACTAATCTTTTGAAATCCTTGTGGACTTTGTACCTCTTGTGCCTATGACTTTGTTACTATCGGCATGCCTTTTGTTCAGATCAATTTTCATCTTTATTGTGGATTTTTTGTTTATCTTAGATATGGAAGTGGTCTATCTTAAGAACAAACTAGAAAGTCACTCTTAATATGGTTCTTGGTTCTCTTGATTATTGGGTTTTAACCCTTCTTGCACAGGGATTTGGTTCTTCTTGGTACTTGATTATGTTTGGTATGATGACATGACATACATATTAGGTGAAACTTTTCATTTGAATGCATTGTAAAAATTGTTCTAGGAACTTTTGATACCCTGATCTTTAAATATCCTACTTGACACTATTGATATATTTGTTTACTTGGTCTATTTACTGTATTCCAATTGTGTTGCCCTTTGACTTGAGAAAGGTAAATTGAGGCATCTAAAGGTTTTAGTTTTTAGCTTTTACACCACTAAGTTTCATGCTTAGCAATAGTTGTTTCTATCGTAGGGAATACCCGAGATAATGCTTGAGGATGGCGACTGAAGATAAATCTTTTGGAGCTATGCAAAAGATTACGTTTGCATCTAGACATATATACTATAGTAGTTTGGGACATGTATATGATTCTTCTATTGCATATGTATGTATAAATTTGAAAGGGTAGTGTAAATTATGAAACCATGGTTTATAACTTAAAGGTTTGGCTTGTTTAGTTAATTTTGAGCCGGCGAGCTTCCTTTTATATTAAATTACCTATTATTTTAACGTGATTGAATGAAGTAGAAACTAGTAAGTTTTATGTCCTTGTATCTTAACATCGGTAATAATTTTCAGTAGGTTATTTTAGGAAGTTGGTCACGCTATAAACTGGAACTCCTCTATGAAAAAATGTCATACTATAACTATTTTGGATTCATTACTATATCATGACTAATTTTCTGCATATTAAACTCTTAATATTTTAGCAAGTATAAGCTTTTCCTAGATCGTACTAAAGTGGCAACCTCCCACGAAGTTTGCCACACAATTATCCTTCTATATTGTGTCAGTACACACCCTATGAAATACCCCAAAAAGTGTCTGAAAATGTGCCTTGAAAACGTCCATATTCAGAATTTCCTCATATCTCAAAATCCATATGTGATATCAAAAATCCGACTTCGAATTCTTGATCAGAGGAAAAAATTGAGTGGGAAATGGGTATAACCTCGATTTTAAAGGACTCATAGAGAAAAATGAATTTTTCCAAGATTTCATTTCTAGTAGCAGTTTACGTTGGCTCTGCGATGCGGAGCCGTCACGGAGCAGTGTATTTTGTTGCCATTTTTTCATATCTCGATCCAAAGCCTTAGGCTCTTGGGTCTAAGCCTTCCTATGTGTAAAAACACCTATACTTGGTCATTTTTCCACCCAATATCATTCAAGACATTCCCAAAACCCTCTCAAACACACAGTCAAATATTTTATTCAAAATCAAGTGTCCCAAACTCAATTTAGATCACAAGGAATTAATTCAAGCTTCAATATCTCATTCAAATCTTCATCAAGGAAATATCCAAAGTTGAGGTATGTGGGTTTCAACCATTGGATCAAAAACTCATGGTGCCCTAGCTTCTTTTTAAGTAAATTACATGTTTTCAAATTGATTTATCTATGGGTATTTCTTATTATGAATTGACTATAAACTATGGTGGGGTTTCACAAAATCTTGATTTTTCAATGTATCTTGCATGATGGCATTACCAAGTGTTGGTGGGTTGATTTACATTAAGTTTTCTCATGATTTCACTCTTGAATTGCATGATCTATAATTAGCATTACATACCTGCCAAGTGTTTGATCAAATGTTCGGTTAATAATTTTTGAACTAATGATAGTCTAATGCATGACTTATGAGTCAAGTGATTTTATGATGATGAAAGGAATGTTTGTATGTGATGATTTCATGAAAAGTATCTATAGTTTTGCAAGTTGACCACACCTTGTTGAGGGGTTGCTATGCCTCAACCACTATGATATAGGGTGCTACGTCCATCTACCAGTTAAGGGGTATATATCTTAACCACTATGATGAGGTTGTTATGTCCATTTACCATGTTGAAGGGTATATGCCTTGGCCACTTTGATGGGGGGTGACATGCCCATCTACCATGTTAAGGGATATATACCTTGACACTATGATGATGGGTGATATGCCCATCTACCAATTAAGGGGTATATACCTCAATCACCTTCTAAGGGGGTGACATGCCTTGGATTCCAAGTACTAGTTTGGTTGGTCTATGAAGATGGTCTCTTCCTACACATGTATTATGTTCTATATAAGCATGTTTTACTTCAAGCATTAATCATGTATGTCATGTTTCTATACTACCTCTTGCTTATGATTATTCATTTTGATTATGTTGTCTATCTCTTATTGCATTGCATCCTACATACTTAGTACATTTAAACTCACTAACGCATACTCTATGCCTACATGATGTTACCATGTAGGAATCGTTGCCCCTCACGATCATCTTCCCCATGACTAGTTGGTCATCTTGAAGAATAGCTATTGGTGAGTCCTCTAATTTGGGGATACTAGCTTTGCACTCCTACTTTTTTTATCCCTTATGTTGAACTTCGATACTGAAAAAGGTGAGCCCAAAAAGTGTCTTGGGCCTCGTCCAATCTATACTAGAGGTGTTGTTGGAACTAATGATGTAATTGTTCTTTGAGCTTTGATTCTTTTGATTATTTAAGCTATTAAAGACTTCCCTTAATCCCTTTATCCTTATGTATACTCTTGTATTGTTGTTTACTTTGCTTCCACGACCAAGGATGTGTAAATGATATGCTAAGAGGCTTGTTTGGGGTCCCTTTGGGTTTCCATTCACCATGTCACGTCTAGGCCCTAGGGTTGGGTCGTGTCAAACTTGGTATCAGAGCACTAGGTTATTAATCGTCCTCGGCATCCAACATAACGCATCAATTAGAGTGTTGTTCATGGTTGTGAAGTGCACCACAACTATGAGCAAGAGGATATGAGGCGTTTTAGAAAATGTTTCCCTTTTTCTTGATCTATGTCGTGACATAAAAGTTAAGGTAAGGTTTTTCCCTAATGAATGTTCTTTGCTATTTTAGATCATGCCTATCCCAAGAGAAAAAAGAGCTTGTACACCAAAGAACAACCAACTCACGAAGAGTTCCGGGATGTTATTGCCATGATAGCTCAAGCTATGACTAATCTAATCAACCAACGGGCCCAATCCCCTCATGCTTCTACTCCGACATCTAGAATGAGTGATTTTATGAGGATTAACCCACCAGAGTAACATGGGTCTAAAGTGGATGAGGACCCTCAAGAATTTATTGATGAGGTATACAAAGTGTTGCCAATCATAGAAGTTAGATTATAGGAGAAAGCAGAGTTGGCAACCTACCAAACTCAAAGGGGTGGGCCAAATATGGTTTACTTAATGGAAGGAGGAGAAGGGAAACATTAATGTTATCCGTTGGGATGAGTTTAAGGCGGCATTTCTCAACTGATTCATCCCTCTTGAGCTAAGGGAGACCAAAATAATGAAATTTATGAATCTAAAGCAAGGGACAATGAGTGTGAAAGAGTATGCCCTCAAGTTCATCTAACTCTCCAAATATGCTCCACAATTAGTGGATGAGCCAAGGTCTAGGATGAACAAATTTGTGATGGGTGTGTCCGACTCAGTGAATAAGGAGCGTCGTGTCACCATGTTGATTAGTGATATGGATTTGTCCCGTCTCATGACTTATGCCAAACAATTGAGAGGGAAAAGCAAAGGAAAAGGAGAAGTGGTGAGGCCAAGAGGGCCTATATTGAAGATAGATTCCAAGGTCGTAAGGATGGCCAGTTTCACCAAGGCTAAGGGTCTTCCTATGCTCTTACTAGAAGGTTTGCTAATGAAAACCCAAGGGTCCAAGTTGGTGGTGGTCAAGGGTAGGTTTATTTCTTGCATTAAAGCCCAACAGTTGATATCTAAGGGGTGTCTCTATCATCTTGTGAGGGTTAGGGATGTTGAGTCCAAAATCCTTCCATAGAATTGGTTTTAGTGGTTAATGAATTCCTTGATGTCATTCCTAATGAGGTTCCTGATGTTCCCCCCAAAAGGGAAATAGATTATGACATAGACCACCTTTCCGATACTCAACCCATTTCTATTCCCCCTACCATATGGCCCTGGCGGAGTAGTAGGAATTGAAGAACTGATTGAGGGATTTGTTGGATAAGGGTTTTATTAGTCCTAGCCAATCACCTTGGGGTGCACCAGTGTTGTTTATGAAGAAGAATGATTGTTCCCTTAGAATGTATATTTTTTGATTGTTCCCTTAGAATATATATTGATTACTGATAACTTAATAGGATCACCATAAATAGTAAGTATCCTCTACCAAGTATTGATGATCTCTTTGACCAACTTCAAGGGGCTAGTCGCTTCTCTAAGATCGATCTTCGGTCTGGTATCACCAATTGAAAGTGAGGGAGTGTAAGATTCCTAAGATAACTTTCTGGAATAAGTTTGGACAGTATGAGTTTGTGGTTATGTCCTTCGGTTTGACTAACACACAGGCTATTTTCATGGATCTTATGAATAGGGTCTTCAAAACCTACCTTGATTTATTTGTGGTGGTTTTCATTGATGATATCTTGATTTATTCCCATAGTAAGGAGGAGCATGTGACTTACTTGATGGTGGTACTACAAATCTTAAGGGAGGAGAATTTATACTTGTTGAAAAAGGTTGCCTTTCTAGGTCATGTAGTGTTAGGTGATGGTATTAAGGTAGACCCTAAAAAGACGAAAGTGATTAGAAATTGGCCTAGAACTTTGCCTCCATCAAACATTAGGAGTTTCTTGGGCTTAGGGGGTTGCTATCGGAGGTTTGTTAATGATTTCTCTTCTATTGTTTCTCCTATGACTAAGTTGACCCAAAAGAAGGAAAAATTTGTGTGGATCGATGAGTGTAAAAAGAGTTTCCAAACTTTGAAAGATAAGCTTGCCTCCGCTCCTATCTTGTCTCTACTGAATGGGTTGGAAGGGTTTGTTGTGTATTCTGATGCATCAATAATTAGTTTGGTTTGTGGTTTGATGTAAAATGGTTAAGTGATAGCTTATGCCTCTAAACAACTTAAGGTGCATGAAAAGAATTATCCTACCCATGATCTTGAATTGGCCATAGTTGTATTTGCTTTGAAAATTCGGCATCATTACTTGTATGGGGTGCATGTTGATGTGTTTACTGATCGTAAGAGTCTTCAATATCTGTTTACCCAAAAAGACCTCAACTTGAGACAACAAAGGTGGTTAGAGCTTCTTAACGATTATGATATGAGTGTGCACTATCACCCTGGTAAGGAAAATATTATGGCTGATGCTTTGGGTAGGGTGGTTATGGATAGCCTAGCATATGTTGATGATGGTAGCAAGGGAGTGGCTAGGGAGGTTCATCAGTTGGCTAGATTTTGGATTAGGTTGGAGGAGGTTGATAATGGTGGTATTGTGGTTGTTGATGGCTCTAAATCTTCCTTGATTGAAGAGGTGAAGACAAAGCAAGATCTTGAGCCCGCCTTGTTGGAATTGAAGGCCTTGGTGAGGGATGGAAAGGTGGAGGTTTTATCCCAAGGGGGAGATAGTACCCTTAAGTATTAAGTTAGATTGTGTGTGCCTTGTGTTGATGACTTGAGAAAGAAGATTTTAGATGAGGCTCATAATTCTTCCTATTCTATTCACCCCGGTTCTACCAAGATGTATAAATATTTGAGGGAAGTGTTTGGTGGGTGGTATGAGGAGAGATATTGCTACGTTTTTATTTGGTTACTATAATTATGAACAAGTGAAAGCCAAACAACAATGGCCAGGTGGCCTAGCCCAAGATATAGAGATTGCTACTTGGAAGTGGGAGGAAATTAACATGGATTTTATGGTTGGGTTGCCTAAGACTAGAAGATATTTTGACTCCATTTGGGTTGTGCTTGATAGAATGAAAAAGTCGGCTCATTTCCTACCAGTTAATACTACTTATAGTGCCGAATATTATGCTAAGTTTTACATTCATGAATTGGTTAGATTGTGTGGGGTGCCTTTGTCTATCATATCAGATCGTGGTACTCAATTCACGTCTCACTTTTGTAGGTCCTTCCAAAGAGGTCTTGGTACCAAGGTTAAGCTTAGTGTCACGACCCAAACTTAGGGACTAGACGTAACAGACAAATGGGGAATCCGAAGGAACCCCAAACGAGCCTCGTAGCATATCATTATACATCCTTGGTTGCGAAAGCAATTAGAATGACAATAAGAGATAAACATGAATAAGGGGAATTAGGACTAAGGGTAAACTTACATATCATAAACATCAAGAAACAAGAGAGTCAAGACTTATAGCATAGATACAACACATGTCCAATAACACCTCTACTGCATAGATAAGAGCGGGGGCCAACATAAGCAACCGAGCTCACCCTCATAGTAATGACAATAAGTACACAAAATATACAAGATGTAGTCTAAGCATAAGCATGATAGAAGATAATATTGTCCCCGGACATGAGGACTCATAAAATGCTAACTTGAACAACCCGTCTAGCGATGTGGGGGAGGAAGATGATCAAATGGAGCTCCGATTCCTACATGATAACTTCATGTAGGCATAGAGTATGTGTTAGTACATTTTAGTATACTAATTATGTGGGATGCAATGCAACAAGAGATAGGCCTCATAATTAAAATGCATAATTATAAGCAATAGATAACATAATAAGAATATGGCATGTAATGATCAATACTTAAGTAAATCATGCCTTTAGTTTGCAAATCATTAATCATACATAGAACATAATATAAGTATAAGAAGCAACGTCAACCCACATAACATTAGACCAAGCGAGCTATAACTTGGAATCCTGATGTCAACCCTACACCAAAAGAAAGGGGGAAGTTACTTTCCAAGGTGAACCTCCTAATGCCTAAGTGGATCCACTGAGCTTTATGTGAATCAAGTACTCGCCTCTAGTTCTTGGATTCAGGTACTTGCCTAAAGCTCAAACTCAGGTACTCACCTCAAGCCCCCATATTCAGGGTACTCACCTCTTAGAGATTTGGGAACTCGCCTCTAATCCCTTCACCTACGGTGGTATGTAGCTCTAGGACTTGGGGACTCGCCTCTAGTCTACTTGGTGCTAAGTCTAATCCCATAGAATATATAAGATAATCATACTTTAATAACTTGCAATAAACATAGAGACATGGAATGAGTAGCTCTTAACATCATTGACCTCAAATAGTGAGCCTAAATTCAATCATAAGAATGGGTCATCATCAACATTACCCTTTCATTAACTTCAATATCAAAGACTCACAAGAGGTATAACCTTAAGAAGGGGGCTTAATCTGGACCTACAACATCATCAACATTTTCATGATTTGAACACATCTTTAGAAAGCTTATAATCATCATAGAGTCACTTGAATCATAACTTAACTAATAGATCATTAAAACTTAAAGAATCCTTAAAAAGGCATTTTATCAAACACTTGGTGGGTGTGTAATGCCAGTGTAAAATCATACAATTCGAGAGTGAAATCATGCTAGAAAATTCAATATCAAATATACAATAGATGCATGGTAACACCCTCAAGCAATATAATCAAAATCCTTCGTCAAATCTCACATTAGATCTTAGATTCATACCTCAAATCATGCTAAAACAATCACTATTTCATAAACCCCAACATAGTATGTAGTGAATTTTATAATAAGTAACATCCATGAGTAAATCAACTTTAAGTTATGCAATTTTAGGTAAAAGAAAGCTTGGGCATCATGGTGAAAGGAACCATGAAAGAAACCCACATACCTTGACTTTGGAGAGTTTCCTGAAGAAGATTTCCAATGGATACTTGAAGCTTGAATGAAATCCTTAGATCCAAAAAGAGATTGGGACACTTGAATCTTGAGGAGGTCTTGGGGCTTGACTGGGTTTCCTTGAATTCCAACAAGACTTCTTGAAAACCTTGAAAATAGATCGAGAATTTGATGAAGATTAGAGAGGAATTTAGAGGGTTTTGGTTGATTTTAGGGCTCAAAACATTCTTCGCAATGAGGGATTTTTGTGTATACAGTTATAGGGTTATTACCTAATCGTCCTGGAGTAAATAGAACAATTTTCAGAACTTTTTGAACTAGTCCGTGTCAAGTCCGCATTTCGGACAACTATTATTTTTGTAAAGTTTCACCAAAAACTATTTTCTTGGCACGGATAAAGTATACCTTGTAGGTTCTTGTTCTCCCAAATAATTTTTCCCTCTGAACAAGAATATGGTGTCAAATTTTTGAAGTTCTGCACGAATTTTGAGATATTGAAAAAAATGCATCATAGGATCATTTCGAGCTACGTGGAGGGGTGTTTAAATAACCCTGATTTGAGATATGAGGGAATTATGATTATGGCGACATTCCTAGCCAAGTGTAGGGTGTTTCACTTAGTATGGCCTTTCACCCTCAAACGGATGGCCAAGATGAAAGAACTATCCAAACCCTTGAGGATATTCTTAGAGCTTGTGTTTTGGAGTTTAAGGGTAGATGAGATGATCATCTTCCATTCATTGAGTTTTCTTACAATAATAGTTATCATTCTAGCATTGGTATGGTACCTATTGAGGCTCTTTATGGTAGGCATTGTAGGTCCCTAGTTGGATGGTTTGAGATAGGGGAGATGGCCTTTTTGCGCCCAAATTTGGTTATGGAGGCCATGGACAAGGTGATGTTGATAAGGGAAAGGTTAAAAACAGCGCAAAGTCGACAAAAGTCCTATGCCAATGTAAGGAGGAAGGATCTTGAATTTAAGGTTGGTGATTGGGTCTATTTGAAGGTCTCACCCACGAAGGTATGGTTTATTTTGGTAAGAAGGGTAAATTGATTCTAAGATTTTTGGGGCCTTATAGAGTATTGGTAATCCGGTCTTCCATGTGTCTATGTTCAAGAAGTGTGTGGGTGACCCTAATGCTATTGTGCCTCTTGATCTTGTGGGTATTGATGAAGACACTTTGACTTTTGAAGATATCCCGATAAAAATTTTGGATAGATAAGTGAAGAGGTTGAGGAACAAGGATGTAGCTTTCGTCAAGGTTCTTTGCAGAAACCAACAAATTGAGATTGCTACATGGGAAGCCGAGGCGGACATTCAAAAGTGATATCACTACCTCTTCCATTTTACTCAAGCCTAAGGTACTAATTTTGAGTCCCCTATGTGATTTCAAGTTTTAAGTGTCAGCCCTTATGTCATTTGCATGAATTCATTTTTATGTTGACAGGTTTATGGTGATTTTGACACTTATGTTGAGATTTTTGAAATGATGTTTAAGTGTATTGTTGCATTCATATGTTGGGCTGAAATTATCTTGGTTACTTCTTTCATATACGTTTTGTTGACATTCGGGGATGAATATTTCCAATGGGGAGATATTGAAACGCCTCAAAAAGTGCCTGGAAATGTGTCTAGAAAATGCCCATATTTGTAATTTCCTCACATCTCAAAATTCGTGCGTGATATAAAAAATCTGACTTCATATTCTCGATCAGAGGAAAATATTGAGTGGAAAATTGGAATAACCCCGATTTTGAGGACCCATAGCGAAAAACAAATTTCACTAAAATCTGAAGCAGTGTATTTTGTTGCCAGTTTTTCCTATCTCAGTCCAAAGCCTTTGGGTCTTGGGCCTAAGTCATCCTATGCGTAAAAACATATATACTTAGTCATTTTTCAACCTCATATCATTCAAGACATTCCACAAAAACCTCTAAAACATATAGCCAAATATTTCATTCAAAATCAAGTCTCCCAAACTCAATCCAGAACACAAGGAATTCATTCAAGCATCACATTCTCATTCAAATATTCATTAAGGAAATCTCCAAAGTTGAGGTATGTGGGTTTCAACCATTGGGTCTTTCACCCATGGTGCCCAAGTTTCCTTTTAAGTAAATTGCATGTTTTCAAGTTGATTTATCTATGGGTATTTCTTATTATGAATGTGACTATAAACTATTTTGGGGTTTGATTGTTTAAGCATGTTTTGAGCTATGGATCTATGATCTATGATGAGAGTTTTCGATGTATCTTACATGATGGCATTACCAAGTATTGGTGGCTTGATTTACATAAATTTTTCTTACATGATTTCACTCTTGAATTGCATGATTTTGAACGAGCATTACACACCCATCAAGTGTTTGATAAAATGTATAGTTAACAATTTTTGAACTAATGATGGTCTAATGCATGGGTTATGAGTCAAGTTATGTGATGATGATGGAACAAATTGTCACGACCCAAGCCTAGGGCCTAGATGTGACACATCACATGGGAACTCGAAGGGACACCAAGCAAGCCTCTTAACATATCATTACACATCCTTGGTCGCGGAAACAATAAAATACCAATAAAAGATTAGAATCAACAGTAAAGGGACTAAGGAGAAACCTCCATATCATAAACAACAAGAGTCAATAGGGTCAAGGCTCACAAGATAAATATATAACATGTCCAACAACACGTCTATTACATAGATAAGAGTGGGGGCCAAGACAAGCAATCGGGCTCACCCTCATAGTCAATGCGTAATCAAAGAGAAATAGTCTTAATACATAGCAAGAAATCATAAGAAACATCCCCTAAATGGAGGACTCACCAACAAGCTTGCAAACAATCGTACTAGCCACGTGGAGGAGGAGTATGATGAAGCGATGCTCTAGTTCCTACATGGTGATATCATGTAGGTATAGAGTATACATTAGTACATTTGAATGTACTAAGTGTGTAGGATGCTAAGCAACAATAGATAGGCATCATAATCGAAATGCATAATTAGGCAATAGATGAGCATATAGCAATATGACATGAATGAGAGATGCTTGAAGTAAATCATGCTTTCATAGAACATAACACGTGTATAGGGAGTGACCATTCTTAGTGTAATAAACGTCTACCACCTCCTTGGAGAGGTGCATAAGGTATGAACCCCTTTATGAGGTTAATGGAGTACAAACCCCCAACGAGTTGATGGGTACAAACCCCCAACATGGTTGATGGAGTACAACCCCTCCCCCCTTCAACAAGGTTGATGCAGTACAAACCCCCCAATAAGGTTGATGGGTACCAACCCTTAAGAAGGTTACCCGGGCCTACCAACCCTCGAGCTAGGCAATCGAGGTACAAACCCCTCAACAAGGTTGCCCGGGCCTACAACCCCCCGAGCT
>JAOTQR010000069.1:11364560-11381419 GCA_025774065.1 Solanum ossicruentum | reverse complement strand
GGTCCTTATAGGGTGTTGAGGAGGATTGGTAAGGTAGCCTATGAGTTGGAGTTGCCTAGTGAAATGGACTTGGTTCATCCGGTCTTTCATGTATATATGTTGAGGAAATGTGTGGGTGATCCTGATGCTATTGTCGCATTGAATATTGTGGGTATTATTGAAGACAACTTGACTTATGAAGATGTTCTAATAGAGATCTTCGATAGACAAGTGAACAGATTAAGGAACAAGGATGTGGCTTCCATTAAAGTCCTTTGATGGAATCAACAAGTCAAAAATGCTACATGGGGAGGCCGAGGCAGACATGCGAAAATAATATCCCTATCTTTTCCATTCTACTCAAGCCTAAGGTACTAATTCTAAGCCCCCTATGTGATTTCAAGTTTATGTTTCAGCCCCTATGTCATTTGTATGCATTCATATTTATGTTGGCAAGTTCATGATGATTTTGATACTTATGTTGAGATTTTGAAAATGGTGTTTAAGTGTATCGATGTATTTTTGTTGCTGATTTCTTAATGATTACTCTTCTTATATATGTTTCTTTGATATTCAGGGACGAATGCTCCCAAAGGGGAGATATTGAAATGACTCCAAAAAGTGCCCAAAAATGTGCCTTGGAAGTGTCAGAAATCATAATTTCTATATATCTCAAAATCAATGCATAATATAAAAAATTTGACTTCATATTCTTCATCAGGGGAAAATTGAGTGGAAAATGGATCTAAACTTAATTTTAGAGCAACCGTATCAAAATTTGAAAATAGCAAAATATAATTTCCAGTGAGGTATTCGTGCCCCTAGCGCGACCCGCCTTGGGCGCACCTCAGTGTATTTTGTGCTAGTTATTTTATCTTGGTCCAAGGCTCTTGGATCTTGGTCCTAAGTCTTCCCATGTATAAAAATACCTATACTTAGTCATATTCCACCTTCATATCATACAAGACATTCCCCAATACTCTCCTAAACACTTAGACAAATATTTCACCCAAAATTCAATTGTCAAATCCCTTTCAAGATCCTAAGGATTTCTCTCAAGCTTCAAGTCACGATTTCCAATCTTCATCAAGGAATTCTCCAAAGTCAACGTATGTGAGTTTCAACCATTGGTTCCTTTCACCCATGGTGCCCAAGCTCTTTCTTTACATAAATCTCAAGTTTCTAAGGTGATTTACTTATGGGTCTTACTTACTATGAATTTGACTATGAACTATGTTGGATTTTAATAAAAGTGTGACTGTTTAAGCATGTTTTGAGATATGAATCTTTGATCTATATTGAGATTTGATGAAGGGTTTTGATGTATATTGCATGAGAGTATTACCAAGCGTCGGTGGGTTGATTTACTTCAAGTTTTCTTGCATGATTTCACTATTGAATTGCATGGTTTATACTAGCATTACATACCCGCTAAGTATTTGATAAAATACCCAGTTAATGCTTCTTGAGTTGTTGAAGGCCTAATGCATGGTATATGAGTTAAGTGTCTTTATGATGATGAAAGAGACCTGATATGTGTTGATTTCATTAATGTTATATATAGTGTTGGAAGTTGATTAATTGCCTCGTTCGGGGGGTAGTAGGCCTGAACTACCATGTTGAGAGATATATACCTCAATCGCCTAGCTCAAGGGCTGGTAGGCCCATGCAACCATGTTGGAGAGTTTATACCTTAATCGCCTAACGCGGGGGGTGGTAGGCCCGTGCTACCATATTGGGGGGTATATACCTTAATCACCTCGCCAAGGAGGTAGTAGGCATTGGTTACTAATGATGGTTTCTTCCTACATATGTAATATATTCTATGTAAGCATGCTTTACTACAAGTACCATTCATGCATGCCATATTGCTATGTGCTCATTTATTGCCTAAATATGCATTTCGATTATGTTGCCTATCTCTTGTTGCATTGCATCGTATATACTTAGTACATTCAAACGTACTAATGCATACTCTATGCCTACATGATGTTACCATGTAGGAACCGGAGCTCCACTTGATCATCCTCCTCCTCCACGTGGCTAGTACGATTTCTCTCAAAGCAAGTTGGTGAGTCCTCAATTTCAAGACAATGTCTTTTGTCCTATGTTATGTATAAAGACTCTCTTTCCTTTATTGTATGTTTTTTACTATGAGGATGAGCCTGGTTGCTTGTCTTGGCCCTCGCGAAGTTTTATGTTTAGCGGTAGTATTGGACAAGTATGTAATGATGTTATGAGCTTTGACTCTCTTTGAATTTTGTGATGTTTTATGATATGAAAGATATCCCTTGGCCCCATGTTCCCTTTTTACTATCTCTTATTGTTGTTTTATTGCTTCCACGACCAAGGATGTATAATGATATGTTAAGAGGCTTGATTGGGGTTCCTTTGAGTTCCCTATTCCTCGTGTCATGTCTAGGACCTAGGGTTAGGTCATGACACCAGCCCATAACTAGCACACTCCCACATATTTCAACTCAATATGCATACAGTTCAGTTCAATCTAGGGTTCAAAGAAACCTAGCCTACTTAGAAGGCGGTTCCTCCCCCTCCTAGCCAATCCGGTTGAGCTTTCCCCTTATTGATAGCCTCCAGATGCTGCTCAACTATCAAAATAATGAATCATAAAATTAATAAGGTTGATTTGACTGTAAAATTTCAAGAAACGGGTGAAATTATATTAATTGCACCTAAAATGGGAAAAAAAAAAAAGGCTCACGCCCTAAATACCAAATGACCCCCTATAAAATGGTCCCCACATCACCCTGAGTCCATAACCAAGGATTTAGCCCAAAATAGATCCCAGGAGACACAAAAATGGCTCAAAATAAGGTTACATTTCTTATCGAAAAATATTTTTTACAAAATTTTCTCAGCCAAATTTTAATAATATAGCCAAATTATCAAAATCCAAACATACCACAACGTTCCTCTTGGAAAATAGAACAACTTAGACCTAAATTTACTTGATTTCATTGAGAATCGATCTAGGTATTTTAATGTAAATTTTTCACATACTTTTCAATATATAACCGGTGAAAAACATAGATTTTACCTTGAAATATGTGTTCAAACTGGATTTCGACACCTCCACGATGTTCCTTGCGAAATCCGTACAATGTAAACTTTTGAATCACTAAAATTGAAGTTACAGAGTGAAAATTACATTTCCCCAAAGTTGTAGGTTTGTGTTGTGTGCGACCAACCTTTTAAAGGCTTGGCACCGCCACACACATTGCCTCTATGAATGCGGGCACCTGGTCGCGAATGCGCGGCTGGCACATGCCAAGCCTCCATGAATGTGGGTCTTTGCCACCCTGTGCCTGCGTGAACAAGCCAAGGCCCTCCACAAATGCAGAGGATTGACTATCTACTGTTGCACCAGCAATCGTAAAAACTTTTCTGGGGCATTCCCGGCCATTTGGTGCCCATTTTATGCAAATAAATAGTGCAACCATATAGATTTCAACATTATGGATCCAACAGTACTTTCTAACAGAGAATCCTATGAAAAAATAAGGGTCCCACTTCTTTCTGGCTAAATATAAATAAAAGAAATGAGGGGGTCAAAATATTCCTAGAAGCCCCCAGCATCTGAAGAAAGGTCATTTTAGGCCGTATGTGACATTTTAAAGCTGACCATACCATTAAATTTCTATTCCTAGCATATTTAGCTAGGTTTTTATAGAAAACCATTTTTTAGCTTCCAGTTGAACTTATTTTACATAATTTAGACTTAAATTCACACCGGAAACCTTTAACCTCAGACCAACCACACTCTAGTCTAATTCGGCCATTCCGGAACTAACAGAACCATCAAAAATCCATTCCAACGCCCTTTGCTAAGACTTTACCAAAAACTCATTTTTATAGTTAGAACATCTTATCAACTCAACAATCCACATAAATCATAACCAGCTCAACTAACACTAGTCCCATACACTAGCTCAAATAAATAGAATAATCGCAAAAACACAGAAATGACCCGAAGGGTCATTACACCCTAGAATTTAGGATGAATGTTTTGGAGAGTTTAGAGATGATTTTTAGTTGTTTGGTGAGTAAAATAGGTCTAAAAATGGTATAAGTTTTGTGAATTACCATCTATAAGGGTTCAGGGATTTGTCCTAATTGCCTTAAATCAGGAAATTTTTTTAAAATTTTGTACTATTATTAAACCAGGCCATGACATAGAATTGTTTCAACGAAGTTCAATATTTTCCTATTTTTTGATATGGTTGACCTTAAAATCAAACAAGATCATTCTCCCACAAAATTTTACCCTTGATCAAGAATCCAACCTCGGATTTTCCAAAAAGAACACAGATGATGCGTTATGAAAGGCATCTATTACTAAGGTATCCTAAGGCACTTGGGAGGTGTTATAATATCTCTCCCTTGGGAACATTAATCCCTGAATGTGATGGAAATGTGCTTGAGAGGAGTAACTAGACAATTTCCAACCGCAACATAAATGCCTTAATGCAATTTAAACACCAATTTCATAAAATTTCAAACTTATGCATCAAGTATTATTAAAACACGTTACCATGAGTATGTATGCATGCAATATGACATAAAGGGCTAAAATACATGATAGACACCTTAGACATTATTAACTTATTACGTTAGGCTTGAGTAAAGTGGAAACAACAGGTATATCATTTCTTCCTATCTATTTTTGTTTCCCAAGTAGCACTTTCAACTTGTTGATTCCTCTAAAGAACCTTGACAGATGCTACAGCTTTGTTCCTCAGCCACTTCACCTGCCTATCCAATATCTTAATCGAGATCTCTTCATAAGTCAAGTTTTCATCAATACCCACTACCTTTAAAGGCACAATAGAGCTTGCATCACCTACACATTACTTCAACATGGACACATGAAAGATTGAATGGACCATACTCATCCTCATAGGCAACTCCAACTTATAAGCAACCTTACCAACTCACCTCAAAATTCTATAAGGCCCTACATACCTAGTACTCTACTTTCCCTTCTTGCCAAACCAAACCACACCTTTCATTGAAGAGACTTTCAAATACACTCAATCATCCACCTTAAACTTAAGATCTCTCCTCCTAATGTTAGAATAAAACTTTTGCTAACTTTGAGCCATCTTTAATCTCTCCTTATCAACTCACTTCTCCAATGCTTCCAGAAATAAATTTGGACCTATCAAATGCACATCAGACCACCCAACCAAGAAGCTATAATGCCATCTATATGAAGCCTCAAACGGTGGCATCTCGATACTAGAGTGGTAAGTATTATTATAAGCAAACTCAATGAGTGGAAGATGCTCATACCAACTATCCTTGAATTCCAACACACAAGCTCTAATCATATCCTAAAGGATTTGAATGGTTCTGATGGCTTGACTATCCATTTGTAAGTGAACGTAGTGCTAAGATTGACTTTAGTATCTAGGCTTCTTTGGAAAGATCTCCAAAAGTGAGAGGTAAATTGGGAACCACAGTTCAAAATGATAAATAATGGAACCCCATTCAATATAACCAACTCATGGATGTACAATTTAGCATAATTTTTGGCACCATAGGTTGTTTTAACCGATAGAAAATGAGCTAATTTTGTCATTCTATCAATAATAACCCATATGGAGTCAAAATATTTCTTCGTCCAATGTAACCCAATTATAAAATCTATATTGATCTCTTCCCACTTAAAGTAGAAATCTTTATATCTTGAGATAGGCCACCTGGCCTTTGGCATTCTTTGACTTGTTGGCAATTGTGGCATTCGATCACGAACTTTGCAATGCCTCTTTCATACCATCCCACTAATAGACTTCTCTCAAATCCCTATACTTCTTTATAGAATCGGGGTGAATGGAATAGGATGAATTATGGGCCACTCTCAATATCAAGTCCCTCAACCTATCAATATTTGGCACACACAACCTACCTTGGTGCCTAAGGACATCATCTCTTCCTCTAGAGAAAACCTCTAACTTGCCCTCTTTTATCAATTGCCTTCAACTCAACCAAGGTAGGATCAAGGTATTACTTGGATTTGAGCTCTTCAATCAAGCAATATATGGAACTATCTAAAACCACTATACCTAAATTTTCGGCTTCATCCAACCTAACTCCCAAGAGCCAATCAATGAACCTCATTTGCAAACTCCTTCCCATCATCAATGTGAGTTATACTCTCCATGGATACCTACATAGTGTGCCAACTAAAACCTTGGCTTTGTCAGGTGGCAATGCACACTCATGCCATAATGTTTAAGAAGTTCTAACCACCTTGTTTGCCTCAAATTAAGATAAACACATATTGAAGATTCTTGTGATCAGTGAAGACATCTGCATAAACCTCATACAAATAATGATGTCATATTTTAAAAATAAATACCACGGTCTCTAGCTCAAGGTCATGTGTAGGATAGTTACACTTATGCACCTTTAGTTGCCTAGAAGCATAGGCAATGACCTTTTCACCTTGCATCAACACACACCTTAAACCAATTCTTGAAGCATCACATTAAACAATAAACCCTTCTAACCCTTCTAATAAAGTCAAAATAGGGGCAGATGTATGCTTGTCCTTCAAAGTTTAAAAGCTTTTTCACATTCATCAGTCTAAAGGAATTTTGCCTTGTTTTATGTCAACATTGCCAAACGGGAATTAATTGAAGAAAAACCCCCCAAAAAATATCTGGTAGTGTCTTGCTATGCCCAAGAAACTCCTAATATTCGCTGAAGTCGAAGGCTTAGGCAAATTTCTCACCACTTCCGTTTCTTAGGATCCAGTTTGATTCCATGACTCGATACCATATACCCAAGGAATGCAACCATTTTCAACTATAATTCACATTTATCAAACTTGGAAAATAACTTTTCTTTCCTCAAAGTTTGCAACACTACTCTTAATATCGCACATGCTTTCCTCATTCCGAAAATAAATCAAGATGTCATCAAGGTAGGGGCTAAAGATCATATTCATGAGATCCATAAATATCATTGGAGCATTGGTTCAGCCAAAAGACATCACTACAAACTCAAAGTGCTTATACCTACTCAAAGTGCCACCTTGTCCGGAAGGCCATATTAGGAATGTCACATTTCCTTACCCTCATTTGATGGTATTCGAGTCGGAGATTGGTCTTAGAAAAGTGACAAGCCCCTTACAATTGATCAAAAAAGTCATCTATTTGAGGTAGTAGATATTTGTTCTTTATGGTAACCTTGTTGAGTGGTTGGTAGTTGATATACATTCTAAGTAAGTCAAATCCTTCTTCCTCACAAACAACACTGGTGCACCCCAAGGTGACTTGCTAGCAATAATAAAATCATTTAATTGATATTTTAATTCTTTCTATTCCCCTAGGCCATACAGTAGGGAGGAATGTAGATAGATTGAGTATCGGGGAGGAAGTCTATACCAAAATCTATTCTCCTTTCAGGAGGAACACTGGGGAGTTCATCGGGAAAGACATCAAGAAACTCAATGACCACCAAAACCAACTCAATGGAAGAAACTCTAGATTCAACATCCTTAACCCTTACAAGATGATAAACATAACCCTTAAGACAAGGGATGAACCTACCCTTAACCACTGAATCTTGACTTTCCCACTCAAGGATGGGTTCAATAAGAAATTAGAACTTAGCCTTACGTGTTCCATAGTCAAAGGAAACATGATATGTATGTAACCAATCCATCCCAAGAATGATGTTAAAATCTATCATGTCAAGTTCCACAAAATCACAAGGTAAGACATTATGCAAAATAAACACGAGGCACCTCCTATAAATTCTTCTAGCAACAATAGACTCACCAATGGGAGTAGACACTACAAAGGGTTCACATAACATTTTGGGACATATATCAAACCTACTAGAAATGAATGGGGAAATGAAAGACAATGTGGCACCCCTTCCTCATAGGGAGCTTGTGGGGTCAGAGGGGATTGGTCCTCATCATGAATAGGGTCCCTTGGCGGCATTATCTATCAGAGCAAAGAACGATCATTAGATATTGTAAGTCTTAAGGAAAGTCCTAAAGCATTAAATAAATCATGGAGAAATGAGTAATTTCCTAAACGCCTCATAGCCTCCTATTCATAGTTGTGGCGCACTTCACAACCATGAACAAGACTCTACTTAACTTGGTATGTTGGATTTTCAAAGACTTTTTATAAACTTAATACTCTGATACTAAGTTTATCACGACCCAAACCTAGGTCCTAGGTGCGACAGGGCCAATGGAGAACCCAAAGGTGCCCCAAATAAGCCTCATAGCATACGTAAGCATATCCTTGGCCAAGAAGCATGATTCAACCATCACTAAGTATTACAAGGGGATTACGATTTTATGATGCACTCTATAGGACAAGGGAACATGGACTCATACAACCACAACAAGTAAATCTTAGGGAAAGGGGCATGAGATGCACTTTTTGGGAAGTAGGGACTTAGGAATTTCACCATCTTGCTAATATGTCACAAGAAACAACAAAACATGGGATAAGGACTAAGAAATAATATTCGTAGATACATAGTGTCGCTTGATTCATATAGCATGTCTCCCAATAATACCTCTAATCATGGATGGAATGAGGGCCAAGTCATGTTCTAGGCTCACCCTCTAAAATAGAAGATAAAAGTAGTGTCTTAACATAAGTACGGTAGATAGAAAATGGATGTTGTCCTCAAAATGGAGGACTAACCACAAGCAAAGTCTTCACAAATCATACTAGCCACGAGGAGGTGGATAGGGAAGAGCTCCGGTCCCAACATAGTTAGATCATGTAGGAAAAAAATATGTGTTAGTACTTTAAATATACTAAGTATGTGGGATGTAATGCAACAAGGAAGTCATAAGCCATAATGGACAAGATGCACAATAAGCTCATTATGAAATGAATGATCAATGCCTTAATTTAAAACATGTGTGGAAGGTAAAATCATAAGTTTACAACATAAATACATATGTAGGATGAGATCTTAACTGACATTAAGACTATGCGAGCTACTACATGAAATTCTAATGTTTCCTCCATATCGAAAAAGGAGTAGTCTACTTGTCAAGGTAAACCATGCCCTCACCTTATGGGGTTGCCTTTTCGGTGGGTGTTACATGACGTAGTTAGATCCACTAGTGTAAGCCCATTTAGGAAAATAATGATAACTTATGGTGGCACATAGTTATGAAAATTAAGACTTTATGTAAGGACCCCTTGGCCGAGCCCCCAGCCTAATCCTCATTTGGTGCTAAGCCTAACCCACGAAATACATAAACATAAGCACAATCATAGAATGCATAATCTTGTAATTCATAATATCATAATAGGAGAAGCTCACTAAAATCATAACCCCTTCAAGTGAGCATTTCCTTTCACAAAAGGGTGCATCATGAGATAAAAAGGGTTCATAATCTTGCATAATATTCATAAAATTTCGATGGATTCATAACATATTTGACAACCCTTAATCATTCAAAATATTCATGATCTGCATAACTTGTAACAAAACCTTTCATCAACATAATATGCTTTACATAATCTATGTTCCAAAATATGGTGGGTTTATGTATAGGGATTTAAAATCATGAAATTCAAGAGTACATGCATGAATAAGGTAAAATATGATCATTTGAAACAATCTCAATCAACCCAGCAATTATTATAGAAATCCCTAGTTAGGGCATCACGAAAATCATCTCATAATTCATAGTATTCATAGCAATTCATGGTATCATAACATACATATCTTAAATGTCATAAAGTATTTTATAATATCAACCCTTGAAAGAAGTCATGTATTTCAATTCAATAGATGACACTTTCCAACATAAACTATGCATAAAAGGAATAATAGGAAATACTCATAATGAAATAAGCCTTGAAATCAAATGATTGAATTGAAAATGACTTTGGACTCCATAGATGGAAGGATTCATGGATGAAGACACCTACACCCCTTAATGTTCTTGAAGAAAATAAGAGAAGCTTGAAGTCACCTTGAAGTTTGGCCTTCAATGGAGGAGTTTGAAAACCCTAGAATTTAGAATGAATGTGGAAGAGAAGTTTTGGAGAGTTTAGAGAGGATTTTTAGGTGTTTGGTGAGTGCACTAGGTCTAAAAACAGTAGAAATTTTGGGAATTCCCATCTATAAGGGTTTAGGAATATGTCCCAACTGTCCTTACTTAAATCTAGAATTATTGAAAATTTTTGTACTATGATGAAACCATGACACGATGGCGGACTTGTTCCGACGTAGTTCATTTTCAAACGAAGTTCAGTTTTCTCCTATTTTGGGCCTTGGATGAGTATCAAATATTTTTACACTAAAATGAACCCTGCGATGCAGAGAGGCCGTGGATGCCTCTGGAAAGTGCAAAAACTTTCAAAATATAATTTTTTGTGAAATGATTAAACTAAAAAACGAATAAGACCGTTTTTCTCATATAATTTTTTCCATGATCAAGAATCTGACTTCGAATTTGCCAAAAAAGTACGAATGATGTGTTATGTAAGGCACTTATTACTAAAGTATTCTAAGGCACTTGGGGGTGTTACACCAAGTTTAGAAACTCCAATTCTTTTGCCAAGCACAGACCCCATCTATAAGCCTAGTCTATGGCTCGTAGACCTATCTACAACTTGTAAACAGCCCTCATGGTTTCATCAATTTTCTGCCAAAATTTTCTAAGTCCACTAATCCATCCAAAATAGGCCTTCTACCACCCGTAGTTCCATCTACAGGCTTTTGTTGGCCCTCATGATTCTAATAGTGATAAAAAAAATTTTATAACTTTTCCTTATTCTGGCTTTTCAACGTATAGGATATTACAATTTCATTTTTTTTCAAACAGGTGAGTGAATCACTACACTTATTTAAGGAGTTGATGTAAAAATAACTCAAGTAGATGCAACAATAACTGAAGTTATTAGATAGTAGTAATTTATGAAATTAAAACTATAGCTACTTAAGAAGTTGTTTTATGAAATACTTAAATTGTTGCAATGACTCAAATGCAACTTATAAAATTGTGTAATAACTTGAGTAGTTGCTATTGCAACACCTTATTATTGCAACTTAAAGAATTCTCAATAGCAACTTAAGTGTTGCTTCATTAACTACTTAAGCTATTACAACAACTTGTTGCAGCAACTTAAACAGTTGCAACACCTTCAGGTTGTAACTCAAGGAATTCATTACATTAACTTAAGCAATTATTTCGTCAATAACTTAAGTTTTTGTATCAACTTAAAGCATTTGGTGAAGTAATTTAAACAGTTGCTTTGTCTATTACTTAAGTTGCCACAACAACCTAAGGTTCCAAGTTAAGAAGACGAAAAAGAAGAAGAGCACAACGTGAGACGAAGGAGACAAGATGAAAAAACTTGAAGAACTTTAGAGAAGAGAAAGAAAAAGATGGACAGTCTTATCGGAGGAGTAAATTGAAAGATGAAGAGGCAATTCTTTTTTTGAAAAGTAAAAACAATGACTATTCAAAGTAGGATCAGTTTAGGTCCAATTGGAAAAGTCCGTATCTTACAAAATAATATTAAAATTGCACTTCACCCCTTTTAACTTAATCTCTTAATTAGTTGTCACATTTTTAAAATAAGTTGATGTACGTGCTTTGAACGTGTTTACTGCGTCAATTAATAAAAGAAAGATAAAAAAAATCTAAATTATTACGTATATAACTTATATCATTGAGCACATTACTATAAACAATTATATAAATATGACTATCTCATATCATTAAGTTTATAAATATGTCATATTTATATTCCTATTGTAGATGCAAATAAAGTCCATTATATTCGGCAATAATCATAGACAAAATAATTAAAATTGATTTTATATATATGTCTTTTTTTTCTCATCTGATGTCTGGTATCTTCTAATGATCAAGGAAAAAAATATCTGGGTTTAATATTGAGTTTTAAATTCATGTCTACCTCCTATCTACCTCGATATTATAATTAATATGTTCATATTTCTTATTACAATGTAATTCAAATAATAAGATATTTATTTACCATTTATTTTTTTTATTTGAGACTTTTAGTAAGAGAATGAACATAGTAGTTTTGATAACTTGGATCGTATACTTGAATGCTATTATTTATATTGAATACCAATCTACCGTTCCTCTGGGTGGAGGTTATATAGTCATATTCTGAGTTAAGTTTCTTCAATTTTTAAATAAACACATATATTTCTTGCAAGCATGCATGCATACAAACAAATAAACATTTAAGCGAATAAAAATGCAGCAAAATTATCAAGCAACATGCATATAAATTACGGGATAATATAATATCATGAAAGAGAGGAAAATATTATTACCTCTAAACCCATTGGTGTATAAGTGTGTTGCTTTGACATGAATATAAATTTACTTCTTATTTAGCTAATATGTATTTTAGTGTTAAAAAATAATAATTTTACAATTTTGATTAAGAGATTTACATGGAATTTTATAAGTTAGACTTGGGTTGAAACTATATCTAGCGTTGTTTTACTACCCTAACCTAAGAAGAAGTTGAAAATCATAAACCTAAATGGCAATCCAAGACGATACAGATGTTTATCATGAGGCATAAATTTAAAATTCTTACATTTTTTAAAATAAAAAGGAAAGATTTAAATATAGTTTGAAAAGATTTAGAATTATAATTTTTGTCAATTTTTAAGTACCAAATATTAGGAGTAAAATTTTTTACCTATTTTTTAAAGATTTTTTGGGCTATATTTGTTTTGAGTTTTTTCTTTAAAATCTTTTTTCCCTATTTTGTGGCCCTTTTTTAGGTTTTTTAAAAAAACCATAGTATCAAATATTAGGAGTAAATTTTCTTTTACCTATTTTTAAAGTTTGACTATATTGTTTTGAGCTTTTCTCTATTTATTTGAATCGCTCTTTTGCCTGTTTTTGGCTGAATCCTTTCCTGAAGCTTTTTGGATAAACCTTTTTTGCCTAATCATGACACATCTATATTTATATAGTTTTGTGATTAATTGTTTATACAATTCTATTTTGGCCGGAAAAAAGATTTTAGATAACTTTTTTATTGAATTTTTATTATGTTTATTATAGTTAATATTTAATAAAATTAAAAATAATGGTATAGTAATCGCTGAAAAATAATAAAAAGATAATTTCATCTAAAATAAAATCTTTTAATGAAAGATAAAAATTTAAATAATTTTATTAAAAATCTTCCTACTTTTAATATAGTACAAATAGATAGATATTGATTAAAAAACTGTGTGACCACCCACTTCCCACTAAATTTTCTCAACCAACTCCTCAATGACCAAACCAACGAACATTAATTCTCATCTACAGGGTGCATTTTATTTCCATTTAGTTGTCGTCCAAAACTGACCAAAGCATTATTAGTAATTGCAATTGGTAAGGTATGGGTGAACAAAGTGGTACTCATAGCAGAAGCACTTGTACGATTGAGAGCACAGGGGGTATAACTTTGGAGGGTCGTGTTTACCAGCCAAACAATTGGAATTCGACTTGTAGGGTGGTTGCAGTGTTGGTGCATCCTTATTCGGTGCTTGGTGGATGTCAAGGGCTGATGAGAGGTATTGTTAAGGGATTGGCGAGTGGAGGGATGATTGCTGTCACTTTTGACAGTAGAGGCACATTGAAATCCAGCGGCCGTGCTTCCTTCACTGGATCTGCTGAAATTAACGATGTTATCTCGGTTTGCAAATGGGTTACCACCAATTTCTCCACAAACAGAATTATCCTTATTGGTTCATCGGCAGGTCAGTATTTTAGTTTTAGATTTAGCTGCTGTATTGGAATATCTGAGTTTGTGATTCCTAATAACAGGAGCAGCGATAGCCGGATCTGCAGTTGATCAAGTAGAGCAAGTGGTTGGGTATGTGAGCTTGGGATACCCTTTTGGTTTCACTGCTTCAGTTCTTGTTGGAAGGCACCAAAAATACATATTACAATCCCCCAAGCCAAAACTATTTGTCATGGGTACTAACGATGGTTTCACCAGTGTCAAATAGTTGGAAAACAAGTTGAAGGATGCTGTTGGACACAACACAACCCATCTTATTCAAGGAGCCACCCATTTTCAGATGGAGGGCCCTGCTTTTGATGCAGACATGGTCAACCTCATTCTTCATTTCATTGCCACATTATCATGATTTTATATGATCATGTAACATAGGAATTAGTTATAAGTGAACTTATATGTTATTTTATGCAAGAATTAATTATTATATAGATTTCTAAGTTGTCAAACTAATGTTGCATTAGCTTCCTACCTAACTAATTTATTCTATGCATATGTTATACAAAAATCAATACATAAATAACTTATTTCTTATCTAGCTATCAAAGTTATTTTTGAAATGCAAATTTATATGTCATCAACCCCGTTTCTTAATGCTATTCTTTGGCGCTATGAAAATCGTACCTAAATATAAAAAGGGATTTCCTCTCATTTCTAAAGCCTTAGTGGAAAAACACCCAAAGATAAGAGAAGATGTTATAGTCTGTGAAATGGATGAATGTCGTGAGAGGTAAATCCCAGCATGTTCTTCCTTTCATTTGTATCTTGTACCCATATTAGTGAGACATAATATAAAATAACAACATTACCCTATTGCCTCAAATGATCCCGCTCATTGCGGAATAAGGGGGGGTCGGGTGTACGCAGTCTGACCCCTATGTTTAAAACACAGAGCGACTGTTTCCAGATGACTCATAATAAGCGTCGAAAGTTGCATTGACTAACTGCTATTCCACAATTGAACGAAGCGCAGACAGTTTAAAGAGTCATTTTACTTTATTCCATCATATATCCCAAAGCCAAAAAATAGTGAATCTTTGACTTCATCTGGCTGTGGAAAGGTGGTGAAACATAATACCATCACAAAATAAAAAAAAGTATTTGGGATAGGTAAACAAACTGAAGCAGCTTTGCTCACAGGTTGTAGCAGCACAACTGAGGAGAAATAACACAACATACACAGACATCTCTACATTGTCTTACAAATTCACACATGCAAGCGCGCCATAATCCATTGAGCAGAAATACAGCGTTTAATAGCTCAGCTCCAGAATACTAAATAGACAATATGTATTGCCTACAAATGATTATGTAAAAGGAAGAGACTAAGTAACGATCACATCCTCATCTGGGTGATTTTCCATTGTGCCTTGACCTCTTGCCCTCATCTCAGGCTCCATATCTACACCATCATTATTGCTCCCCAGCAGATTATTTTTACGGAAGAATGGCGGCTCCCCACCTAATCATAAAAATTATTAAAACCAAAAGAGAACAGAAGATATATATATATATATATATATATATATATATATATATATATGGCTCTCATAAACAAGCAAATATGTTGGCATTGTGTTCAACAATTGTCAAAAGGAGGGTCAATCAAACAACATAATTTCCATTGTTGCATCTTATAAGATTTACACAAATCTGATCAATGGATTCACTACTATGCAAATATAATGAACTAATGGAAAACTCTTTTACGACTTAAAAACTTCTGGCAGAAAAATCGGATTGACGAGTTGACTGAAGAATTCACTTAAATTTTTTGAATACAGCTAAGTTGTAGAAACCAAACCCAAACTTCTGAAAATCCAGTTTGGGAAATTGTTGGAACAAAAAGTACACAAATGATCATTGGCAACCAATTCCCAAAAAATATTTGTTCAAATTCGAATGGTCTTCGAAATGTATTGAAAATAGTCCTCAAACTTATGGAATTTTCCCAAAATTCTTTTATCAATCAAATCACTCAAAATTACAGTTCTCCATTATTTTTTTGCAATGGCGAAATGGTCTACTCGACCCTTGTATGAGTTTGTATTATAGACCCTTCTACTAAATCATTTACCAACTCAACACTTAAACTCAATTAACAGAACGAAAAATGGTCTAAAATGCCCTCGAACTATTGAAAATGGTATATTAATGTCTTTCATCCACCTATTGGGCCTAAATTGCCCTAGTCATCCGTCTTTGGATCCAAGAATGCATTTCATCCACATTTTTTATTCACTTATATTTTTGAAACTAAGATATTCTCTTTTTTCCTTTTTTAAAATATTTATCATGTTTCATTTTCTTGTAAAATAAAGTAAACCTCTATTCTAAATTCTTTTTTTACATAGAAAAAACTTATAATTTGTTTTATTTTTTAAAGTTTGTTTTGGGTTATAAAGAAAGTTGTTGTTTTGATTTCGACAAAATATATGAAAGATCTAATTAAAAGAAAAAACTAGTAGTTTTTCTTTAAAAAAAAAAAATTAGGTCCATAAAGAAGGTATATTTTTTGGATTTAATAAATTATGAGAAAGAATCTTTAAAAAAGAACTCTTAAAAAATCTAAAGTTACAACAATACATATTTTGAATATTTTTGAAAAAATCTTCACATAGTTGTATTTTATTTAGAAAAAATAATTAATCTTTTAAGAATCAAAGATTTTTTATTTTTTTTATTTAGTCAAATTTGAATATTTTTCGTTATTTTTATTATGACATTAAAAAATAAAAACTTATTCTTCAGATAAATTAAAATTTTACTTTTTCTTTAACTTTATATATTTTAAAAAGTTTTCTTTTTAAGAAAGCTGAATCGGTTAATTACTTTATTAAATCACTTTTTAAATAAATCACTTTAATCCTTAAAGAAATACAAACTTTGAGTTTGGATAAATTATGAAAAGAAATCTAATAGAGATGAGGATTTATTTTATTCCATAAGAAAATGAAAAATCATAAATATTAAAAAAAAAAAAAGAGAGAGGATTAATAGTTTCAAAGGTATTAGTAACCCAAAAAGGTGTATGAAATACATTTTTGGACCCAAAAATATTTTGTTAAA
>JAOTQR010000069.1:11336919-11348325 GCA_025774065.1 Solanum ossicruentum | reverse complement strand
ACAACCACTTCATTTTCAAAGCTTTACTTTGGTTCTTCAGGTTTTTAATGCCAAGGCCCCCCTGTTTCTTGTTTGAAATGAGTTCTTTCCACTTGACTAAGTGATAACCTTTCCCATCCTTATTTCCCTGCCAAAAAAAACGTTCTCCTTATCCTGTCTAGTCTCTGTATTACCCCTGCTGGGATGGGGAAAAGTGTAAGCATGTAGTTTGGTAGAGCATCTAACACAGCATTGATTAGAGTCTCCCCCCCCCCCAGGACAAGTTGGAACACGTCATTCACCATGTCCACTCTTCTCTGGTGTCTTCTTCCCCATTACCATGTGAATTATTCCCAAAATCATATATATTCTCTTTCCTCAAATCCAATTCCTTTCCTTATCATTAGGTGAAACGGGCTTTGTCATGTTACTACCAGTTCCATTGCTTGAATAATTCTCCATTCTTGCACAAGAACCAGTTCTCGATTTCTCTCCCTTTGCATCTTCTGGGGTGCCTTTGCCAAAATTTTCTCTACCCATGCTTTGGCAGAAGTATGTTGGCATTGCCCCTAATGCTCATTCTCCGTTACCTTTACTTCATGATCTGTATTCCCTAGAGCTTCAAATTGATTATTTGATATAATTCCAACTTTGTTCCATTTCTGTATCTAATTCTTCCTTCCTCGGGCAAGTCCTTTCCATCCTCCTCCTTTGGTCCTCTGTTCCTGAAATTCATCTTTGTTCTTTTCTTTTATTTGCTCTTATGCTTTATCATGCGAGTCTTTATCCTTGTCATGCATGTCGCCTTCCCCTTCTTCTTATCTGCATCCCCAAAGTGTTATGATACTAATTTGCTGTTCTTTCCTGTCTTTGGGTATAACTCAAGATGTTCCATGTAACACTGCTCCTCATTATGTCCCTGTATCATGCATGTCTTGCAATACTTAGGAACGTAGTCATAATTTATTCAGATTCATTTTTCTACAATCTCCTCGCCCTCCTTTCTCATGCCAATTTTAATGCGCTTGGGAAATTCCCCCAATAAATCCACTTCAACTTTCACCCTGACGCAACTTGGCCTTGTTTGATTTTTGGTTGCCATATCAACATGCAGTGGTTTTCCATCAGCTGAGGCAAGAGAAAAAATAGCTTCCTTTCCCAAAAAAAATTTGGTGGAGGTGCTGGAAAGGATATCGATGCTATTGTTGTTGTAGTTTCTTCTTCTGGATCAAACAATGGATCCCATTTTAGGGTTCTCAGAGGGTATGATGAATGATCCATTACGATGCATGATATAAAAGGCAGGCTTTAATAAAGTTCACATAATCTTCCAATTGTGTTGCCCTTATCAAAACATGCCTTCTACTCAATAAACCAATGCTACACTCTGCTTTTAGTTCACACTGTTTAGGAATTAATCTTCACAGATCTTGGATGTCAGGTCATCCGTATGAAAACCTCCCAATTATTACATATTCCAAATTCTCATTGAGTATCTGATCTATCTCCTCTTGCTCCCATATGACTCTCATTCTCCATGTAAGTATGAAAAGGCTTGAGTGGGATGGGTTTTTTAGTGGGTGATTGAGGTTTGAGCAACATAGCATAAGAAGGCCTTGGTGGCATGAGATCTGATTGCCCCAGCCCCCACCCCCTCTATTGGAAGAGTGGTGTGGTGCCCATTGCCATCAGAAACTTTTGGCAGATTAGGGTTTGTCGGCACTAGGGTTTTGTTAAGAGAGCATTAGCTTATTAGTTCTTCCAAAAGTTAGAACAACAATCTTGGTAACCCATATCGAGTGTTTTGAGAAGCGAGAAGCAGAAAAAAGAAATGAGGGCTCGCTTCACAGAAGCATGAAGCGATGCACACGTTTTTTCAACAAAAGCGCTATTTAGTATAAAAATAAAAAAATATTAAATATGCATAGATAAACCATCAACAACTCAATCAAGGTAACATATTAAGCATGGGATAAGAGAATACAATTTACTACAAGCAAAAATTTAAAAACAGCAGTGACATCACTGAACAAAAAAATTACACACTAAAAGAACCGATCACAGAAAACAGAGCACCATGAAATATAAAAAGAACTTCTGTTACAACTGAAAAGAACTGATCACAGAAAACCCTAGCAGTCTGCAGAAGAAGAAACTGAAAAAGAAGTGAGAAGAAAAGAAGAACTGAAGAAGAGGAGGAGGAAGAGGAGAACTTACCTGACTAAAGTCGCCAAAGAACTGAGCCCCTCTGGGTCTGGAGTCGCAGCAGTCGTAACTCTCAGTTACGATAGAAGCAAAGCCAAAATACTTGGGTAATTTAGACACTAAACTATTTTTAAAAAAATAAAAATTAAAAAAAAACCCAAACAGGCTTAAGCGATGCTTTTCTCGCTTCAACAGTTGCCTCGCTTCAGCGCTTCTACCTCTGAAGCACACGCCTTTTTTAAGGCTTCGCGCTTCGACAAGAAAAAGTGATGGGTCCTCGCCTCGCTTTAAAGCGCACTTAAAGCGAGCACTTCATCGCTTTTAATAACACTGCCCATATCTTTTTGAAGGTTCTCCTTTTGTTTTGGGATATTATTATTTGCTTTCCACTTTAGTATTTTTTTTTTTCATTTCTAGTATCTCCTGCTTTTGGGGCCTGATATTTTTTAGACGAGTGTCTTCCAGAAACAGCCTCTCTATCTCTATGAGGTAGTGGTAAGGTTTGCGTACATTTTACCCTTCCCAGACCCCACTGGTTGGAATCCACTAGGTATGTGTTGTTGTAACTTGCATACATGCTTTTTTTACCCCAACATTCAACAAGATGTTGTTCCCCTGTTCCAATTTAAGTGTCTTAATTTGACTAGGTAATGGAGTTCACAAAAATAAGAATCTAGTGGTCCTAAACTAAAGATAAGTGTAATATACCAGAATACCCTTTGAATCATGTGGTCGTAAACCAGCTATGTACAATGCAGGAATTTGAGATCACCAAAGATAAAAATTAAAAAGAGACATTCTTCTAAAACAAACTAAAACTGAAATGGAAGGCTTGTTACTTCTATCAAATTCAAATGTACCACAAATGAAGCAGGAACGTGTAGCCAATTGAATAACAAAAGAGAGTACCTCTTTGAGATCGACCCATTCCCAAGTTTCATTTGGTGTATTCATATCATACACCAACGCATGCCGACCCTAAACAAAGAAAATACAACTCATAAAGAGTATAAATTCACCACACAAGCAACTTGCTTGTGTAATCTAAAAGAAATGCAAAACCTAAAGGTACCTAATTTATAAATAACATGTATTTAGTTCACGGAACAGCATATCCATTGTGATATTTTGCTAATCAATCCACTACTATATTAGTTTTAAAACAACCAGAAATTAAAGCAACTTCTGATTTAAGAGATATTAAGAACTAAAAGCAACATAGTCAAAGTTTCAAGAAAAGACTTGCCAAAATATTAGGATTGCAATGTAAATTTTTAAGACAACAAGCCCTGCCCTCAACCCCTATAACCAAAAAAAGAAAGGTTAAGGCAATAGCAAGAAATCTTAAGCATGAAAAGTTTCACTGAAGTGGTAAAAGTCTATTTAGAAGAACCAAACTGAGAAAGAACAATAAAACATTCCAACTAAAAAGTTTGGCATACAGGGGAATCTCGAGAACTCATTGCCTCTTGCACTCACTACCCGCCTACCCCTTTCTCTAAATCTTGAGCCTGAAAGAACAGGTAATTCATCTTCCTCTCTCTCGTCGTGTCTGCGTGTCACCTTAAACTACACTCCCTTCCAAAAGAAAAGGACAGTTTTGGCAGGCAAAGAGAGCTATGTTAGGCTAGCAACACTCTGAAACTTTCTGATGACAACTTTTCGCATCAGTATGGTGACAGATAATGCACACTTTCCCCATTTATGCACAATGAATAACCTCTAACATAATAATGAAATCCAGAACATACATCGACAGCGCTGTAGTCAGTTATAATGGCCTCGTAGAAGTTGTTGTCATCTGGCCACCTAGTCATCACTCTTCTCCCAATCAAGGGGTCGCGGGGTCTTTCAGCAAGTTCACCAGAACGAAGAGCACTTGAAGAACCCGGACCAGCCTGCTGATAATGAATGGGCTTTGAAGAGGAAAACACTTGCTCGCCCTATTGAGAAGATAGAATGTATAACAAGTTAAAAGATACATTGATATCGATAAATTTGATAATAAGAAGATAGATTCATTAGTTATCAAGAAAACATACAGCTCTAGACTTAAATCCTCCATTTCCAGGTGCTGCTCCCCACTTCACACCCGGAGTTGTAGGTTGCGTGCTTGCTGCAATTGTCTGATGGTGCAATGACTCCAACTGGGCACCAAGTGGCATTATCACAGATTGTGACATTTTTGGCCTCTTTCTTGATCCAGAAACTGTTGGACTGGGGAGTTGATCATGAACAGGGTGGTTCCCCGTGGTCTTTCTCCATTCCCTGATCCTATGAATGAGATTATCTGCATTGACCTTGGTTAGCAAGTCTCTGTGCTCATCGTCTGACACTCTCAGCTCTTTCCTGAGTTCTGTTATCAAGCTTTCCTTTTCCTGAATATCACAGATTCGGTAAAGCATAGTGCCTTCTCAAAAGAATGATATAGACAACAAAACACTGAATGAAAACATTTTATACCCATGTAAGAGCATCAGACTGTGCTTTGAAAGCTCGGAGGATCGCACCATATGCTTCCTGCTCAAGGTTATGAATTTGGACTTCCATATCAACATACATTCTTTGGTATAGGGCTGAACTTATACTAGACCTTCCGCTTCTACCTATAATGCTTCCTGCAGGGGCTCGATGATATTATGATCGAGGCAAATCATCTTCAGTACCTACATTAACAGCAAAACAAGGGAAAACATGCAAAGAAGTTATTTAAAAAGAATGCTTAGCAGCCTTTCCTTCTCCACATGCACAGTAAAAAGGTTGGTTAACATCTTTGCCATATATGGTAAAACAGTACCTAACCAAATGCTTAATATGTCATTATGGTTAGACATTGCCTAAATAAATGCTAGCTGAACTATTTACTTTAGTGGTATCTACATGGCACAGGGAAGGGATGAGGAGAGTAATTTAGATGTGTGCAATGCAATGAGTTGGTTACAAACCTCACCTAGATTTATATCCAAGATGCGCATCGCTTGATTGGCACAGGCAGACACTGTGAGCAACACAGTAAGCATACAAATATACAACTCATTCTTCTGTAAGAATGCAACAAGAGCCATTAAAGGGCAACAAAGTTGTCTTTTATTACATGTCAAGATGGTAAAAAGTTTGCCAAATAGTCAAACACTTAATATGGAAGATTCACATTTTGGTCTTCTCAACTTACTAAATGATAAAAGTAAGATTTTCATTTCTCTTTACTACCTTCGTTGCAAGTTCTCTATATTTTTTAAGCTGTGACAGAACTACAAAACACAAAACTTTTGAACTCCATCGCTACACCGACCACAACATGATCAGTGAAAAAACTCCGGTAAGCAAGAAAGCATCACATTAGTCCAAAACCCTTATATTCAACTCCTCCGCCCAAGCCCATCCCCAACGATTCCCCAATATTTCATGAGTAGCTACCTAAGTTTCGCGTTGCACATGATAGTTGATGGTAATTTTTTTCCTATGATTCTCTTTAAATAAATTTGATTATAGAAAACATAGTGGTAATACAAAAGATAATATCTTCAAATGAAGATAATAATTTAATACAGACCAAACAAACACCTAAGAGAATAAAAGCAAAACTCATGGTTTAGTTTTGTTAAATTGCATTAGTCATGAATATTTTTTGGCTCATATACAGATACAGATCACTTAAATATTTAATGAATCAACAAAAAGGTCAAGCAAATTAATTATATTTTCATCATTTATGCTAGAATTTTAGAGGGACATGCACTATTTTTATTCTTTTTTCCAACCCTATTATATGTTTCTTGATATTCTTTTCTTCTAGATACTCATTAATAACCATAATAAAAAGGAACAAATTTGATATCTTCGACATGGTTCATTTTCACTTACCAAAGTTTTTATCTAAAGGTGAGCAAAGAGCATCGGCGGAAAACAACCTCGGCGGGCGGAGCGAGAAATTTGGTGACAGAGGTTCGATATAAGGGAAAGTTCGGAATGGGACTTCAACCAGATTTATCCCTTTTGGCTATTTATATATGAGACAGAAGTGTCATTTGAGTAAGTTTATATATGGGACAAAATCCTCATGAATTGAGTATACTGTCAAGGGAATTTGAGGCTAAGGCCATAGTTGCTAGGAAATGTTTTTGAGATTGTTTGCTAGAGGAAATCATTCCTTTTGGGGGGTTATCTGTATCGTATAGGTGTTTGTTTGGTGTTCTTAATAGAGGTCTTGATTACGATATAGCCCTGGTTGTCTATTAGTCCCATTCTTGTGACTTGCTTTTATAAGATTGGTGCTTTGTGGAATCAAGTCAATTGGGGTATTGATTAAAATCTATAACCATTGTTCTCAATTCTTTTACATCTTGTGTCTTTTCTTCTATCCTTTTATCTTTTCTTTATCTTTAGTTCTTGTTCTTAGAGTTAGCGTTTTGATTTCCAAATCTCAATATTGTATCATGGATTCTTGTCTAAGATTTCATGTTCGACGCCTAAGACATTCACCTCAGAGCTTTACAAAGTTTTCATCGTTGCCAACTTAATCCATTAGAAGTTTCCACCATTTCATCCACTGATTACATGCTTAATTCTTCACTTGCATGACTTGGTAGTGGAATAAACTTGTTAAGGGAATGGGTGGATAGTCCAGAGTCTAGCTCCCTGTAAAGTAAAGAACCTGTGAATTGGAGGACTTGTAAACAATAGGGTCACCAAGCTCCGCTTCATTGTCTGCATCCAGTGGGAGAGAGTTTCTTCTATAGTTTTTTGAGCCAGTTGCTTTCCAGTATTTCACATTGTTGGGCCTTTTCTATTGGTTTCCCCTTCTTTTTGGCTTTTTGAATAATAGCCTCTTTTTCTTTTGATAAAGTAATAAATTTCATTAGAAAAAGGCAAAAGCTAGTCTACATACAAAAAGCATGCTGAAAGTAGAAAACCTTAAAAAGGACATAGTTTTCTAAAAATACACCGACTCATCTATACATGTAGGAATCCTATGGGTGCAACAAAAAGAAATAAGGGAAAATAGGTTATTCCTCAAGTGTACAGTGTCTTTCTCTACTCCCTCAAAAGTTCTCTTTCTTCTCACCACATGATCCATATAAGTGCTAGAGGAGTAATATCGCATACCTTGCATCTTCTCTTCCTTCTTCTAAATGCCCAACTAAGCATTGTTTCTTACATAGTGTCCGACATCACTTACTCAAGTCTAAACCATCTCAGAATCTCCCACCATAAACAAGAAGCTATCCGACAATGTAGCTAGAGGAGTAATTCTTTGCACATGAAACACCGTCACAAGTTAATCTTTTTCTTCCTCAAATTATCTATCGTTGGTATCACGCCCTCCATAGCTAGCCAAGTGAAAAAACATATCCATACTGATAATACGTGGAAAATCAATCTCTTCTCTTAATATGACTTCACAGAGAACACACCAAGCCCCTCAGCCCTCAATCTCCATACATCATTGGCTATCCGTAGTAGCTTTTTATGGGTGAAGCAAATCAAGAAAGTTTTGAAAATCTTCAAATTTCCAGTCTTGCAAATTTTTCTAAAACCTCAAATCTCAAAAGCAGTTCTCCTCCTAGTGTACTCCATAATCAACATTCTTCTTTGGCAAGAAATAATATACATGTTAAAGCCTATAGCTGTTTTCCATTTTAAATGCCTTCTTTATAAATGTTTCTTTCTCTCTGTTGTGAGTTGGCCCGATAAAAGTTAAGGTCCTTAATTTGTTGTCTCTTCTAGCAAGCCCCAACACGTGCCTGCAAGTGTCACACCGGTAACGACGATATAATGTGACCTTGTGTGTACCGAAACATTTGGCAACAACTGCCTCACTGTCATAGCCAACCTAGGAGATTGTCCAGAGGGTATTGGAGGTGTCCATATCTCCATTAATATTGAGAATCCAAAATTCATCCCTCCAAACTGAGATTCAAACTCGTCGAAATCCACCTCCCAGAGTTTCTAACAGATGCAAGCCCTCAGAATTGGGTTTGTTCTTTGTATCCTCATCAATTCTTATGAATCATATTGATCCCCTATTTGTTCCGAAGCATCCGACAACCACTGAACCAAGCACTTAGAGGGATCCTGAGACCCAGATATTTTCCTTATTTCTGATGGGAGAGTGTTGACATCCAGCAACCACAGAGTGAGAGGTGCCTTCCATTCCAAAAGCAACCCCCTGCTTTGACTCGCACTGCCTCTTAACTGAAAAGGAAGTTCAAATAGAAATCTATTTGTGATCCGCGGGGATTACTTTGGTGCCAATGGTGACTCTCCATCCAGACAAAAATCACTTTGAATAGTATTTGGGTTCGGACAACTTTCTATATTCGTTGCAGCAAAATAAGATTTCTGCAATGGAGCTACTGGACAATGGCCGCTGATATTTTTCCATAAATCGAAGGATCTTCTCAGCAACTACCAACATCTATCAAGCCCCTATTGTGTCATCTTTAGGGTGATCACTCTCAATCTAAATGTTCCTCAAACTTCAATGAGCACTAATTTGTCATGGATGTAATTTTGATATAACCTATAGATATATGATTGTAGTGTTCTCCGCATTCTGTGAAGATTCCATGTTCCCGTTGATGCTTTTGTAAGGGCATCAAGCACTCATGAGATTTTGTCCATCAATAGTGATTTTACTTGTAAGTATTTTGCCCCTTGCTATTAAACAGTACCATATTGTTTGATTATCCGTGATATTGCTGAGTTCAAAAAATTTGTTACTGAAAATGAAGAGAAGTTTTTCACCCACAGTGGAACTTCCCGATGGAGAGAGACCATGTGGGGAAGGGTCAGACTTGGATTGGCACGATTCCCAAGTCAGAGATGGATTGGTTGTTTCTGAAACTCAATCCTCAATAAAAACTTTATTACATTCTTAAAGAATTAAACTACCTCCTTAATTGAAATACTACTATCAAGCTCTTTGAATAATTCCATATTACACATCAAGTCAGTATTTAAGCAATAGTACAACCTTCCTATGATTTATTTTACCAAGTAATCTTCTTACATGAATCTCAATATCTCGTGGTTGGGTTTGACAGTACAGTAAATAAAAGGACCTTTAATTTACATAATTCACCCTTATCCCCTTTTTGAATAGAACTTGCTAAATGCAAATAAAAACAAAAAAAAAATGAAAGAAATTTTTGAAAGTACAAAATATTGATGAAATGTTATACTAGACTGAATCTCATTGTGCCAGAAACCTAAGACTTCAGAAGTCCTTAGGTATCCAAATACACAAGAGAATCTACAGTTCCAACAATTCAAGTGGAGAAAAGGCTAAACAAATAATAGCAAGAAAATAAATGTAAAGAAAAAAGATGTGAAGCAATCTTTCATCGTCAAAAACAAAGATGTGAAGCAATCTCCATTATCCTACACCACCTAACCAGGAAAGAAATAAACTCCAGTTCACATCGAATCTGTTCAGGGTTATATGACACTACCTATTTTGGGATGTTAAAAAAAATTGACACCATTCACTAATAATATAAATATATTATTCTATATAGCTCTCACAATTTTCAAGATTCAAACTTAATTTCTAATTTTACTTTCATGTCTTTATTTTTCAAGCATTACTTTGATACTTTCTTTCACCAAAACTAATGCAATATATAGGTTATTTAACATCTTAAACTGCATTTCTAGTAAATCACCGCAACTTGAAATAGAATAGAGGGGGTATAGGACTTGCTATAAACCTAAGCAGAAGCACACATGGAGCTTATGAAGAACCTGTATTTTTTATTGGTTAAAATATCAAAAATAGGAAGGTACATTTAAGTATTACATTCACTTTTTTCTTGGTAAGATTTGTATCAAGTGCAAAGAGAAAACAAATGTCTAGTCGGCAAACCAACAAATAGCAAATAAGTTAACAATAAATGTAATGATAAAAAAGATCCAGTGGCCATTATGCCATTTCAGTTTAGACAAGGGATAAACAAATTACAGCCACTTGCACTTAAAATAAACACAGAAAATAGAACCTCTAGGTTGCAATTAGAAAGGAGACCTCACGTGACAAATTATGGGAGATGCTTTCACCGTCCAAAGGAGAATAGGCACTGATCAAAAACCTATGCTTAAAGAAATTTGTACCTTATCGAAGTAAAGAAAACAAACAGGGGATTTGTCTCCAACGCATTAAAACAGGTTGGGAGGAACTTTCAAACTTGACTTAGAAACATGTGTCCGTTGTTCCCAGGTTGTGTTATTGGGTGCATAGCTATTAGGAGAGGACTTTCGAGTGTACATCAACAATGAAGATTGTTACTGGTCAGTAATATCACAGATTTTTACTGGTTAAAAGATATGTTTCATCAAGATGAATGTCCAGCAGTTAATTAGGCACATAAGTTTTGTACCTTGTAAACAAACAAACTGACATTTAAGTGGACAAGGATAGAGAGGCAGGCTAATTGTCCAATTTCTGAAGATTAGAGCTTTGTCCTGCATTCTGCTTAGGTGTAAAAGAGCAACACCCTTATCCATACTGAGGAGGGATAACATCCTCATCTCAAACTTCATCCACCATTCCTTTTCTTGAATAGGCTGAATTCATCCTCTTGAGTTCCACGTGGTTTACAAGAGAACTCAGTGACAGCTTGGGCGTGGGAGCTTTCTTATGGTACCCCAGGATCATACAAGCACAAAAAGAAATCTTAATTCCTACGCTGCTTCAATGCAGGGAAACCCTATCTTAGGTTTTTGATACTATGTGGTCACTGTTTAAAGCAGCCTTCGAAAAGGAATGACACCAACTCCAAGGGGAAGGCCTACTGGTTAAAGAGCTGAAGTAACAACTTGAAAATCAGGTTCACATCTCAGCTGGGATTACACTAGGTTAATTCTTCAAATGTGCCAATCACTGAAGACTAGAGAGTTAATTGAGTACATGTAGAAGCTGGAAGTAGCACACAACAACTGGATCTATCCGGGCGTGTTCAAGCTGCCCAGACACCATCACTGTCCAAAAAAAAGGGGGGAGGCCAGAAACTTAAGACAATTGGATAGTTTTTACTATAGCCACTACCCTGTTCACAACGCAGATCAAAGTTTTCAGAAACACGGAATCTCTTTCTTGACACTGAAAGCAGAAAGATCTTTTACTATCTTCTCTGACTTCCCATACAAATGTTTCGTACAGGAGTTCGAATGCAAGATAAAAGCTCCAAAACCAAGCGCACAAAAAGGATAATCACAGAAAAG
>JAOTQR010000069.1:11286307-11336819 GCA_025774065.1 Solanum ossicruentum | reverse complement strand
TGGGACAAGTACATGATCCTCCTGTTGCATATGTATGTATAAATTTGAAAGGCTAGTGTAAATTATGGAACCATGGTTTGTAACTTTAAGTTTTTTGCTTGTTTAGTTAAATTTGTGCCGGCGAGCTTTTTTCTATATTATAATACTAGTTATATGAAGATGATAGTATGAAACGGAAACTAGTAATTATGTCTTTGTATTTTAACATTGACAATACTTTTCAGTATGTTGTAATAGTATGGGCAATATATAAATATCTCATAAGATAGTGGTTTAAATTACTTGCAAGCTACTTACGCCAAAAACTTGAACAAGAAATCAACTAAACGACCTTTTGAACAAAATCCTATACCTTTAACTATTTTGAATTCATTATTTAATTATGATTAATATGTCACATTTTAAATCCTTCATATGTTAGTGATTATTATGTAAGCCTAGAGCGTAAAAAAGTGTCATCCTCTCGCGAGGGTTGCCACACATTATTACCTTCAAATATTTCAAACTATGGCTTCTTCTATTTTCATTTAAGAATTTCTTATAGATATGAGTCGCACCCAAAGTTGATAGATTGATTTCAAATTTGATAGTACTTTTCTTATCAAGGTAAAGTTATTCAACTATACCCATAGTCAATTTCATGCAATCTTTCACAGGCCAAAACTTAGAGAGATTCTGTCACCTTAATAATTCTGCATACCATAAGCACATAACCTCTTGTCATCGTCAAGCCTATGTAATTATATCATGATAATATATGTAGTCCCATTAACATAGTACTTTCAACTCTCTCAATAATCATATAGAGCTATAGATCTATATCGCAGCGCTCCCATAAGTCTTCTCTCATAATTGAACAATCTAGACTAATATAAAAAAGTGGTATATTTCAAACATCATTATTTATCACTCGAATCAAAACTTAGTCTTCATAAGAGTCACTAATAAAATTCTAGTAAATCTATGCCGAACAAATACACATTGCATGGTCATATTTGAGCTCAAAGGCGAACCAAGGGTCTATACAGGAGGTCTTATTCCTTCCCCTTTCTTAGATTCTTCCTATGACACAAAGTTTAGATACCCTGAACTCTTCAATATATTAGATTCTTATCCCTTCACTAACTCACTTATAAACTTAACTCTCTGACCAACAACACATGACATGTTACTTCATGCTCTAAGCAAAAAATTTAATTGGAACACTTCTTTAGGTCCTTCAACAATAAAAAAGTAACTAAATTTATGGTCTAAATCACATGCAAGTTCTTCCAAATGCTGAATACTCATTGCTATTCATTATTTCTTATCTTATCAGTTCATATCTTGACAAATATACTACAAAAAATTTAGACTAACAATGAAACCTGAATCTTTATTTTAACTTGTACCCTAATTCTTTTATCTATTGGTATTAGCTCATAACTTGAGATCTTTAATTCATGTACATTAACTATTTATGATCGCCTCTTTATCAACCTAAGCATATCCCTTATAAAAAAATTTCAATGTACTAATTACCATCCTCAAAATCACAAAAAGAGCTTATCATCATATTCAAGACGCACGTATATAGATTATTTTTTCAAACATTACTCAATAGTTTTCTAACTCAGATCAATGGTACGTAACACTATCACCATAACCAAAGTAAAATACATAAAACCACATGGCTTTAAATTCAATTCTCTATTCTCTCAAAAGATACATTTTTGATATTTACCATTAGGGTGAAATCCCTACATCTCACTAATTTATTCATTTATGACTCTAGATTCTATCAATTCTGTTAAAGCAATATCTCAACATATTCTACATCTTTCTTATGATCTCGTTACTCATCAAATAGTAGCAAATGTTACTTTTGATACCTACAAATTGTGTTACCATACTAAATTCACTCAATCAAGAAAAATCCTTATTACCATTACATACTCCTATTACCATTATGCTCTATAGCCGTTGCCATTATCTCAAGGTTAACCTCATCGTTGATATGATGCCGAAACCTATTCTATTGGTCAAATCTAAATGGCTAACTCAATTTTTGATACACTTTCTTACTAAAATTCTCAATTGGCTTTGTACAAGTATACATGTTGAGACTTTCCTTACTCATAAGCTTATCATTTTGATATTATCTACTTATCATTTTGACACTGAACCACTCTCTTGGATTTTATTATGGATCAATAATCCTCATTCAGAATCCCCCGAATACACTTTACAACCTATGTACCAAAGTTCCACCACTAAATCTTTCTTATAAATAATGCTTAACCCAAACATCTAGAGTAACAAACTGGTTGATTTCCCAAATACGAATGCGATATTAAATTTTATTAAATGAGCATGTAATACACTAATAACTCCTTAAGTAGTTAGTATTCACACTTGACAATCACTATATCCATTTTAATATACCACTAATACTATATCGTGAACGTCCATTAGATCCACCACTAGAACTCATCGTACCTATGAACAAAGTAGTACCAAACTAGCATGCATACTTCTACCCATCAAATAGCTGTAAAACATTATCCAATCCATCATGACTCTAGCCCAAGTAATACATATTTTTTTCAAAAGTTCAGTCTCTAGTAAAAGTAATACACTCCATAACTCTAACCAAGCAAGCATTTGTATCGTTGTGATAGTTATATCATGATCCTTCTCTAGTATTCCCTCAATCTATGCAATCATTGAAATGCCCCAAAAAAATGTTTTTAAAATGCCCATAATCATAATTTTCATATATCTCAAAATCTATGTGTTATATAGAAAATTTGACTTCATATTCATGATCAGGGGAAAAAATTGAGTGGGAGATGGGTAAAACCCCTATTTTAGAGGATCCGTAGTGAAAAATAATTTTCAAGAATTTGAATTCCAATAGCCATCCATGCCCTGGCCGTAATGAGCTAGGGGCACGAATCAGTATTAATTTGCCCTCTGCATTAATTCTGTATCACGGACCAGACACGAACCAGTTCAAATTTTTTCTCACTTTTTCATTTCGGGTGAAGAGCCTTGGGGTCATAGCCCCATGCCCATTTATGCGTGAAAAACCTATACTTAACCATTTTTCAACTCTATATCACTCAAGACACTCTCAAAACCCTCTCTAACACTTAACCAAATATTTTATCCAAATTGAAGTGTCCCGAGCTTAATTTTGATTCTCAAGAATGTCATTCAAGCTTCAAGTCTCTTACAAGTCTACATCAAGAGAACTCAAGTTTGAGATATGTGGGTTTCATCCATTGGGTCCTTGTACCCCGGGAGCCCAATCTCCTTTTTTATGAAAATTGCATGTTTCCAAGTTGTATCTTCTATGGGTATATTTTATAATATATTTTGATTACAAATATTGTTGGAATTTTATGAAATAATGATTGAATATGCATGTTTATCTATTTTAAGCTTATACTATGTATTGGTTTTGTCTATTGAGACTATGCATGTTTTGAGCTATGAAACTATGATCTATTATGAGATTTGATGATGGATTTCAAAGCATCTTACATAAGGGTTTATCTATATGTTGGTGGATTGATTTACATTTTGTTTTCTCATACTATTTCACTCTTGAATTGCATTATTTGAAACTAGCATTACACACCCACCAAGTGATTAATAAAATGTTTTGACAAGGATTCTCAAGTTATTGATGAACTACTATATGGTTTATAGGTCAAGTGACTTTATGATGATTAAAGAATTGTAATGAATTCATGAAAAGTATCTATACTATTTCAATTGACCACATCTTGTTAGGGTGTGACACTCCCAATCACCTTGTTGACAGGGTGACATAACTCAACCACCTTGTCAGGGGGTACCATGCTCGTACTATCATGTTGAGGGGTAGATACCTTGACCACCTTGTTAGGGGGTGCCATGCTTGTACTACCATATTAAGCGGTAGATACCTTAATCACCTTCCAAGGGTGTGATATGCCTTGGATTCTTCGTAATAGTTGCTTGGTCTATGATTATGGTCTCTTCCCACACATGTAATATATATTTGCAAGTTATGTTATTTACAAGCATGTTTTACCTCAAGTGTTGATCATGCATGCCACATTGATATTATACCTATCCATTGCTTATGACTATGCATTTTCACTATGTTGGCTTATATCTTCTTGCATTGCATCCTATATACTTAGTACATTCAAGCGCACTAACACATATTCTATGCCTACATGATATTACCATGAAGGAACCATAGCACCTCTCGATCATCCACCACGTTGCTAGTTCGGTTATTTGAAAGATAAGCTTTGGTAAGTCCTCAAGTCCGGGGATACTAGCTATGTTACTCTTACTACTTGATATCTCTTTGTGTTAAACACTTGATACTATGAGGGTGAGCTCTAAAAGTGTCTTCGCCCCCGCTCCAATCTATGTTAGAGGTGTTGTTAAAACAATTGATGTATTTATGCTATAAGCTTGACTCTTGAATGTTTTATGGCTATCAAAGATTTCCCTTAGTCCCTTTTCCCTCATTTATATCTCTCATTTTTGTTATTTTGCTTCTGCAACCAAGGATGTGTGATTGATATGCTAAGAGGATTATTTGGGGTCACTTTGAGTTCCCTATTTGCTATGTCATATCTAAGCGCTAGGCTTGGGCCGTGAAAAACATGGTATTAGAGCACTAGGTTGTTAATGGTCCAAGGAATCCAACACACTGCATCTATTAGAGTCTTGTTCAAGATTTTGAAATGCACCACTACTATGAGTAAGAGGTTATGAGCAACTTTAGGAAATGTTCCCCTTCTTCATGATCTATGTCATGTTATGAAGGTAAGGTAAGGCTTTTCCTTTAATGAATGTTCTTTGATATTCTAGATCATGCCTATTCCAAGAGGAAGACTAAGGAGAGCCCATTCACCCGAGGAGCAACCGATCCCTCCCGCTTCTCATGCTCCTTAAGATGGGGGAGTGGCCTATGATGAGTTTCAGCATACTATCACCATGTTGGCTCATGTTATGACCAACCAAATCAACCATGGGGACCAAGCTCCTTATGCTCCTACTTCGGCCTCAAGGGTGAGTGATTTTACTAGGATGAATCCATCGGAGTTCTATGGGTCCAAGATGGATGAGGATCCCCAAGAATTCATTGATGAGGTGTATAAGGTGTTGTCCATTATGGGGGTTACTTCAGAGAAAAAAGCGGAGTTGACAACCTACCAACTCAAAGGGATAGCTTAAATTTGGTTTACTTAATGGATGATGGAGAAGGGGGAATGATAATGTTATCCTTTGGGAAGAGTTCAAAGCGACATTTCTCAACTGATTCATTCCTATCGAGCTAAGGGAGGCTAAGATGATGGAATTTATGAACCTTAAGCAAGATTGCATGAGTGTGAGGGAGTATGCCCTCAAGTTCAACCAACTCTCCAAGTATGCCCCACAATTGGTTGCCAAGCCAAATGCCCCACAATTGGTTGCCGAGCCAAGGTCAAGGATGAACAAATTTGTGTCAGGTGTATCTGGCTTGGTTAATGAGGAGTGTCATACCACTGTGCTAATAGGTGATATGGATTTTTCACGCCTCATGACATATGTCGAACAACTAGAGGGGGAAAAGCTTAGAAAAAGAAGAAGTGGTAAGTCCAGAAGGCTGGTTTTAAAGGTGGATTTCGAAATTCCAAGGGTGCCCAGTTTCCTCAAGGCCATAAATTCTAAGGCCAAGGGTCTTCCAGTGCTCCTTACAGGAGGTTTGCTAATAACAACCAAGGGTTACAAGGTGGTGGTGGTATGATGCACAACCCTATGTGCCAAAGGTATGGCAGGAACCATAATGGTCAATGTTTGAAGGACTCCAATGCTTACTATGTTTGTGGTGAAGTGGGTCATAAGCTGATTGATTGTTCTCTTGCTCGAAATAATGGTAGAGACAGTGACCCACAAGGCTAAGGTGCAAATACAGGGCAAAAGGGAAGAGGAGGCCAACAAGGAGGTGCTCCAAGGCAAAATTGATTCTACGCTCTTCAAGGAAGATAAGGGGTAGATGAGGTTCCCAATGTCTTCACTGGTATGTTAAAGGTTTTTGATTTTTATGTGTATGCATTGATAGACCCGGGTGCCACATTTTCTTTTGTTACTCCTTTTATTGCCAAAAGCTTCATGTTAATCCCGAATTACTGTGTGAACCTTATAAAGTGTCTTACCCCATTGGTGAGTCCATTTTTGCTAAAAAAGTCTATAGAAATTGTCCCACATTCATTTTGCATAACATCTTGCCTTGTGATTTTGTTAAGTTAGATATGGCGGATTTTGATGTCATTCTTGGGATGGATTGGTTACATGCATATTATGCTTCTATTGATTGTAGAACTCGTAGGGTTAAATTACAATTCCTTAATGGACCCATCCTTGAGTGCGAAAGTCATGATGTGGTGGTTAACGGTAGATTCACTTCTTGTCTTAAAGCCCAGAAGTTGATTTCTTAGGCTTGTCTCTATCATCTTGTGAGGGTTAGGGATGTTGAGCCTGAAGTCCTTCCTTTAGGGTCGGTTGCGATGGTTAATGAGTTTCTTGATGTCTTTTCGGATGAGCTTCATGGTGTTTCTCTCAAAAGGGAAATATGCTTTGGTATAGATCTTCTTCCCTATATTCAACCTATTTCTATTCCCCCTTATCGTATTGCCTCGACAGAGTTGAAGGAGCAATTGAGGGATTTGTTGGAGAAGGGTTTTATAAGGCCTAGTAAGTCACCTTGGGCTGCACCAGTATTTTTTGTGAAGGAAAAGGATAGTTCTCCTAGAATGTACATTTATTACCAACAACTTAATAGAGTCACCATAAAGAACAAGTACCCTCTACCAAGGATTGATGACCTTTTTGATCAACTTTAAGGGGTTAGTCACTTTTCTAAGATTGATCTTTGGTCCGAGTACCACCAAGTGATAGTGAGGGAGTGTGGCATTCCCAAGGCAGCCTTCTGGACTAGGTATGGGCACTTTGGTTTTGTGGTTATGTCCCTTGTGTTGACTAATGCACTGTCTATAGTTATTAATCTTATGAATAGTGTCTTTAAACCCTGCCTTGACTTGTTTGTGGTGGTTTTTATTGATGATATCTTGATTTATTCCCATAGTAAGGAAGAGCATATGGATCACTTGAATTGGATTTGCTAGGTTCGGATTTGGTCATGCAACCCTTGGAGAAGGTGAGGTTTATTAGGGAGAGATTGAAACAGCCGAAAGTAGATAAAAGTCCTACTCCGAAGTGAAGAGAAGAGATCTTGAGTTTAAGGTGGGTGATTGGGTTTACTTGTTCACCTATGAAGGGTATGGTTCAATTTGGTAAAAAGGGGAAGCTAAGCCCAAGGTTTATGGGTCCTTATAGAGTTTTGAGGAGGGTTGGGAAGGTTGCTTATGAGTTGGAGTTGCCTAAGGAGATGAATATGGTTCATCCAGTCTTCCTTATGTCCTTGTTGAGAATGTGTATGGGTGACCCAAGTCCCATAGTGCCTTTGGAAGTTGTGGGTGTTGTAGAAGATAATTTAATTTATGAAGAGGTCTCGGTAGAGATTTTGGATAGACAAGTGAAAAGGTTGAGAAACAAAAATATATCTTCCGTCAAGGTCCTTTGGAGGAACCAACAAGTTGAAAATGCCACATGGGAAGTCGATGCGGACATGAGAAAGAGATATCCATGTCTCTTTCACTGTACTGAAGCCGAAGGTACTAATTTAAGTCCCCTAACTGATTTCAAGTCTTAAGTATCAGCCCTTATGTCATTTTGCATGCATTCATGTTTATGTTGACAAGTTTATGGTGATTTTTGACATTCATGTTGAAATTTTTGAAAATGATGTTTAGATGCATATGTTGTATTGTTGTAAGGTTGAAATCTTCATGATTACTTCTCTCATGTACATTTCTTTGACATTCGGGGACGAATGTTCCCAAATGGGAGATATTGAAACGCCCCAAAAATGTAATTTGAAAATGTTCATATCATAATTTCTATTTATCTCAAAATCTGTGCATGATATCAAAAGTCCGACTTCATATTTGTGATCATGGGGCAAAATTAAGTGGGAAATGAGTATAACCCCAATTTTAGAGGACCCATAGCAAAAAATATTTTTCGCAAAAATTCGAATTCAAGTAGCCTTCCACACCATGGTCGGGAGGCGCCAGAGGCACGGATCAGTGTTAATTTGCTATCCATGTTGGGTTTGCATCGCGGACCAGACACAGACCAATTAATGTTTTTCTTCAGTTTTTCATTTCGGCCCAAGGGCCTTGGGCTGATAGCCCCATGCCTACTTATGCGTGAAACACCTATACTTTGCCATTTTTCAACTCTATATCACTCGAGACACTATCAAAACCCTCTCTAACACTTAACCAAATATTTTATCCAAATTCAACTGTCCCAAGCTTAATTCCAGATCTCAAGAACTCCATTCAAACTTCAAGTCTCTTTCAAGTCTACATCAAGAAAATCCAAGATTGAGGTATGTGGGTTTCACCCATTGGGTCCTTGCACCCATGGAGCCCAATCTCCCTTTTAATGAAAATTGCTTGTTTCAAGGTTGTGTCTTCTATGTATCTTTTATAAGAGATTTTGATTGCAAATTATGATGGGGTTTTATAAAATATTGATTGAATATGCATGTTTATCAATTTCAAGCTTATACTATGAATTGGTTTTGTCTATTGAGACTATGCATGTTTTGAGCTATGAAATTATGATCTATTATGAGATTTGATGATGGATTTTCAAGGTATCTTACATGAGGGTTTTACTCTATGTTGGTGGGTTGATTTACATTGAGTTTTATCATATTATTTCACTCTTGAATTGCATGAGTTGAAACTAGCATTACACACCCACCAAGTGTTCGATAAAATGTCTTGACAAGGATTCTGAAGTTGTTGATGAACTGATGTATGGTTTATAAGTGAAGTGACTTTATGATGACTAAGGGATTGTATGTATGTATTGTGTCACAACCCAAGCCTAGGACCTAGACATTACATGACGAACGGGAACCCAAAGGGACCCAAAACAAGCCTCTTAGCATATCATTTACATATCCTTGGTCGCGGAAGCAATTAAACAACAACAAGAGAATAGAAAAAAGTATCAAGGGACTAAGGGAAGTATTTAATAGCATAGATCATCAAAAGAGTCAGCTCAAGCATAATTACATAACTTGTCTAACAACACCTCTGGCATAGATTGGGCGGGGGCCAAGACACTTTCCGAGCTCACCCTTCTAGTGTCAAAGATCATCATAAGAGATAACAAAAGCAAGAGTGAGCAAAGCTAGTGACTCCAAACTTGAGGACTCACTAATAGTTATTCTTCAATATATCACAACTAGCCATGATGAGGATGATCATGAGGGGCTCAGGTCCCTCCATTGTTACATTTTCTAGGCATAGAGTATGCGTTGGTACGTTTGAATGTACTAAGTATGTAGGATGCAATGCAACAAGAGATAAACAACATAATCAAAATGTATAAACATAGGCAAGGAATAGTTGATTAGAAACATGCCATGTGTAATAAATGTTTGAAGTAAAAATATGCTTATATAGATTATAATTGTCAGGACCTACACGTGACACGGCAAATAGGGAGCCCGAAGGCTCACCAAATAAGCCTCTTGACTTATTGTTGTACATCATTGGTCGCGGATGCATTTAAATGACATAAAAGAGTAACCATAGGGGCAATGGAACTACTGGAAAAGCTTGCACAACATCATAATCAAGGTAAAAGAGTCAAGTCTCATATCATAGATACATAGCATGTCGAACAACACCTTTACTACATAGATAAGAGCGGGGGCTAAGACAAAGCAATTGTGCTTACCCTCATAGTCTAAATAGAAAGTAAAGAAGAGTGTTCTATACATAATAAGAGAAACATATACTAAAGTCCCCAAAGTGGAGGACTCACTAACTAGCTTGAGTAGTACCGAACTAGACACGTGGAGGAGAAGGATGATCAACTTGGGCTTCGATCCCTACATGGTGATATCATGTAGGCAAGAGTATGCGTTACTACATTTGAATATAGTAAGTATGTAGTATGCAATGCAATAATAGATAGGCATCATAATCCAAATGCATAATATTAAGCAGCAGGCATACTATACAATATGGCATGTATGATCAATGCTTAAGTAAAACATTCATAAGTAATCTCATGCTCATATAGGATATCATATGTGTAGAAGAGACCAAGCTAGCTATTCAAGGTATAAACCCCTTAGTGGCAGTATGGTATAAACCCCTTACATGGTTGATTGTAATCAAACCTTACCAACATGGCGACGAAGTATAACCCCTTGCATGGTTGATCAGTATAAACCCCCAACATGGTTACCCGGGCTCTTGTCCCCCCGGATCGGGTATGGTCTAATGCAACACTTTATATAGAGTATATCATATTCATAAGCACATTTTATCATCATATAGTTATATCATATTTCATGCTTTGGACCTTCAACTACCCAAGAAACCACATCCGGACATTATCTCAAACACTTAGAGTGTGTGAAGTGGTAGTATAAAACCATGCAAATTAGAGATAAAATCATACAAGAAAACCCATTGTAAAACCATCAATCAATACCTTACAACACACTCATGACATATACATCAAAAACCTTTCACAAATCTTACAATAGATCAAAGATTTATAGCTCAAAACATGGCAAAACTGTCACAACTGTACATAACTTAAACATAGTATGCGGTGAATTTCATAATGATCAAAACTCATTTGTAAATCAACTTTAAATGATGCAATTTATGTAAAAAGAGGCTTGGATATCGTGGGTGAATGGAACCCATGAAAGAAACCCACATACCTTAGGTTTGGAGAACCCTTGAAAGAGATTTGAGATGGAGACTTGAGACTTGAAAAGGATCCTTGAAGGAGAACCTTAGCTTGGGGTGAGGGTTTGAGACTTGAATTTGAGGGAATTATAAGACTAAGGGTTTGAGTGAGTATAGGGGAATGTTTAGGATGATATGAGGGTGAAATAAAGTTAAATATAGGTAAAAACACACTTGGGAACAATTAGACCCAAGACTTCAAGTCTTGGATTGAGTACAAAAAAAAAGTCTCCAAAATACACACTTTCGTGACACGCCTTACACAATGTCTTCAGTATTTTTTGGAAATTCATAGTTCATTTCGGTGCTTACAAATTGGGGTTAGACCTGTTCCATACTCAATTAGACCCCCTGAACAAGAATCTGAAGTTGGATTTTCGAATTAACGAATGTACTTTTAGATATGTGAAAATTACAATTTCATTCACTTCTGAGGCACATTTTCGGGCGCTTTTAGGGGTCGTTACAATATCTCCCCTTTGAGAACATTCGCCCCCGGATATAAAAGAGACGTACAAGATAAGAGTGATCATCAACAAATCAACCCCAATAAGAATGCAACACAACATGTAAAACACCATTTTCAAATTCTCAACATAAGTGTAAAATCATAATAAGCTTGCTAATTTAAACGTGAATGCATATGAATGACGTAGGGGAGGAAACATGAGACTTGGAACCACATGAAAAACTTAGTCTTAGGCTTGATTATAGTGACTGGGTATGAATATCGCTCCCATAAGACCACTTTGGCTTCCTTGGAGTCACCTTTGACTCGATGATCCTTTCAAGAGGGCCTTAATGAACACCACATCCTCATTAATCAACCTCTCCATTCATCCATCCAACACCTCCACCGAGACCTTCTCCCAAGTCAACTTATCTGTCATATCACCCACCATATCAAAGAGTTCCATAGCACTAGAGACACTAACACATCTTCTCAACCTAGAAACATGAAGAACTGAACAAACCATAATCATATCCCTAGGCAAATCCATCCACATGCAACCTTACCAACTTTCTCTACACACTAAAAGGTCTCACAACCATAAACTCATTTGTCAACCTTAACCACACCTATTCTACTTGTGGTGACGAACTACCATCTCCCCCTTGGGAGACTACTTTCACTCTACCATCTTTCCACCCAAAACTTCCAACTTGAATAAGGCGAATTCAAGGCCTTGCTTAATCTAGACATCTTAACCAAGGAAGATTTGGAACTATCAAGAATGCTATATTACCATGCTTAACTTCCCTTAACCTAACTTTCAATCTAGCCAATCGATGGACCCCACTAGTCTCCTCCTTGCCATTATCAACACCATATGCTAGGCTACCTAGAGCACCGACCACAACATTAGCCTTACTGGGGAAAAATAATGCACACACATTTCATAATCCTTAAGAACTCTTACCACCTTCTTGCTATCCACAATGCACACCTATCATATTTAGCAAACAACCTCTCATTTCCCCAAGGCTTGTAACACTACTCCCAAATGATTCACAAGCTCTAAACAAATCAATACCTTATCACTAGAGACCACCACAAACATATCAAGGTAGGGTTTTAAGACCCTATTCATGATGCCCAATAGACACAACCGGTGCACAAGCCCACCAAACAACTCCACCAATAATCAAAATGCTCATTCCTAGTCAAAAAGGGCACTTAGGGGTATCACCTACCCTCCTCCACACTTGAGAGAAAAACTCAAACCTCAAATCAACCTTAGGGAAGTGACTACCCCATTGGAGTTAACCAAATAGGTGATTCATCCTTAACCATCATATTACAACCTTATGGGTTCTACACTCATAAGAACCATGCTATGTAAGTAGCCTAAACTACCAAAGGACCTCCAAGCCATCAAGCTAAGTTCAACCAAGATCACAAGACAAGACTCTATGCAAAAAGAACATGGGGCAACCCTTATAGACCCCCCCCTCTCAAACCATCGGTACTAAGCCTCATCCCATAAGAATACTTTTAACATATATATACATACTTTAAAAGAGGCAGTAGTCATTTTTCTTTCCGAATCATTTCAATGCACAATTGGGCTTAAAAGTGAAATACCCTTCATAATAATTCTTACTTAGGCTCAAATTCCAAAATCATAATTTCGTAGTCGTAATATTCATGCACAAGAATAGCCTGTTCACACACAAAATGGTGCAAACACCCCAAATGCTTAATGAGCCAAAACCAAAGACATATGTGTGATTACAATATTGTCATAACAAACATTTTTTCAAATTCATACCATAAAACAAAATTGGGCTTAACTCATAACCTAATTTCTCAAAATAATCCATGTACATGAATGCATATGCTATCATCAATGAGAGAATGATATGGGTAATTAAGACTCAATCTAAAATCAATATTTATAATATGATTTTGAAGTGAAAACATAATTAATTCCACATTTAAATCCATAGTGTAATATCGCATAAATAATTCAAAAAGGGGACATGCATACTTACAATTTCATAAACCAAAAGTAAATCCTCATATAATGGTTTTAATCACATTAAAATCATCAAATGAAAAGTATCCATGAATTAATATAATTCTAGGAATTATAATATTCAAAACTCCAAATTAAAGTAAGCAAAATCTATGTAGGTTTTCTTGAAAACAGTTTTAGGTCTCCTCGAATGGAAAGGATCAAGGATCAACCCTCATACCATGAATAGTACTAGCACCAAGGAATAACACAAGAAATATCGACTCCCAGACCTGTCAAATCACCCCACTCAAAACGTCGGTCACAATATTGTTCTTACTTAGGATTAACTATGTTATAGGGGAAACAATAGAAGAGAACTTATTTACAAACTCCAAAAATAGCCCACTAAGCCCCAAGAAGCTCCTAACCCAAGTAAGTCAAGATCTAGGCTAATCCCTAATCACCTTCGTCTTACTAGGGTTCACCTTAGTAACATCACCCGACAACACATGACCTAGGATAGTAACCTCTTACCACAAAAATCCACATTCCTTCTATTTAACATCCAACCTTCTTCCTTAAACCTTGTTGTACTACCCTCAAAAGACTCACATGCACTACCACATTAGGGAACACAAGCCATCATATCATCACCAAAACCACCATAAGCCTATTAGAGTATGGGCTAAAAGATCCTATTCATGAGACATGTAGGCATAATTGGCGAACTAGTCAAACCAAAAGACACTACCTAATTTCAAAACATCAGAAAGGGACATTCAAAGCCTCATCTACCACCACCAACAACTCAATAACAAAACAACTTAGGTTCTACACCTCCATTTCTCATAAGATGACAAATGCAACCCCTTAGGACCCAGTCGTACCTTAAGACATGAAATGAACCTACCTTACATTCTATCACTTAACAAGCTTCCTCTTAAAGATGGGTTCATTAGGAGATTGGTGCCTAATTCTATGAGTCCTACTACCCATGAAGACACAACACATGCGACCATTCCATTCCCATAATGACATTAGTATCCATCATTCCAACTCAAACAAGCGCCAAAGCAAGGCCTAATGCAATACAAACCTGGATCAACACCTATGATCCTCCTAGAAGCAATATACCCAACAAAAGGATAGACACAAAAGATCTACACAACATCTTGGGCACACAAAAAGCCCTACTAGCAACCAAAAGAACAGAGAAGAAATAGTGGCACACCGGGCCTAACAATACGTCCCAACAAAGCCAAGAAAACATCAACTTATCGGGAATAGCATCGGGCATCTCATACCCTCCTTGAGTCACTTGACCAACCCGACCACCTTGATCTATAGGTTGACCATATGGGTAAACCGGAATTCTATGGCCTATCTCACCACACCTAAAGCACACACCCGTGTTCCTCCAACATATGCCACCATGAGTCCTCGCATATTTTGGGCATCTAAGATGAGTCATTGGTTCATCATCATTCTTACTCTTATTGCGTTTACAAGGACAATCCCTCCTCTTATGTCCCACTTCACCGTAATCAAAAAAAGCATTGGTGCCTTTGAAATATGGGCCTTTTTAAGGCCTATCACATTTAGGACACATAGCATCACTCCTATCCTTGAGACTTTCGAACTTTCCTTCAACACAGGCTCTTAGCCTCACTATCTCTCCTCTTACCATCTAAAGTCTCAGAAGCACCCACTTGTTATTCGAAGTGAGTTGCCAATTTCGCTGCTGCTTTGGCCACTTTCCATAGAACATAGCAAATCTCCGCATTCATCTTATCATTGTGATGAGTAGCTTGAGACATATCCTGGAATGTAACGATTAGGGGTTAGCAATAATTCCTAAGAGATCTAACTCTATCGCACGTTATGGACCATGAAGAAGTGGAACATTTCCTAGAATGCCTCATAGTCTCCTACTCATAGTTGTGGTGCAAAACACAACCATGAATAAGACCCTAATCAACACAGTGTGTTAGACTCTGACGATCTATCAGCTTAGTGCTTTGATACCAAGTTTTTCACAATCCAAAATAGGACCTAGATATGACACGGTGAATGGGGAATATAAGACTAAGGGTTTCAGTAAGTAATGGGAAATATTTAGGATGATATGAGGGTGAAATAAGGCTAAGTATAGGTAAACACACGTTCGGGAACACTTAGGCCCTAAACTTAAAAGTCTTCGACCGAGTACGAAAAAAAAGTCTTCGAAATTTCCACGACGCGCCTTACACCTTATTTCAGCATTTATGGGAAATTCATAATTCGATTCGGTTGCTTAAAAATCAGGGTTAGACCCATTCCCCACTCAGTTTGACCCCTTGAACAAGAATATGAGCTTGAATTTTCGAATCAATGAATGAATTTTTAGATATATAGAAATTACAATTTTGGACACTTTCAATGCACATTTTTGGGTGCTATTTGGGTTCGTTACAATAATACATGTGTAGGGAAAGACCATCATCATAGACCAAGCAGACTAGTAAATGGAATCCAAGGCCTACCACCCCTTGGAAGGTGATTGAGGGATCTAACCCTCAATTGGTAGATAGGCATAGCACCCCCTATCATAGTGTTCAAGGTATATACCCTTCAACATTGTAGATAGGCACAACACCTCCAATCATAGTGGTCAAGGTATATACCCTTTAACATGGTAGATGGGCATAGCACCCCCAATCATAGTGGTCAAGGTATATACCCCTTAACTGGTAGATGGACATGGCACCCTCCATCATAGTGGCCAAAGTATATACCGTTTAACTAGTAGATAGACATAACACCCTCCATCATAGTGGTTGAGGCATAGCACCCCTTCAATAAGCTGTGGTCAACTTGTAACGCTATAGATACTTTTCATGAAATGAACACATACATACATTCCTTTCATCATTATAAAATCACTTAACTCATAGGTCATACATCAGATCATCAATAACTTAAAAATTCATAACTGGACATTATATTAAAAACTTGGTAGGTGTGTAATGCTAGTACAAAATCATGCAATCAAGAGTGAAATCATGTGAGAAAACTTGAAGTAAATCAACCCACCAACACTTGGTAACACCTTTATACAATATACATTAAAACCCTCCATCAAATCTCATCATAGACCACAGATTCATAGCTCAAAACATGCTTAAATAGTCAAAATTTTATGGAAACCCTAACATAGTTCATAGTCAAATTCATAATAAAAGTACCTGTAGATGAATCAACTTGAAAATATGCAATTTACATAAAAAGGAAGGTTGGGAACTATGGGTGAAAGGACTAAATGGTTGAAACCCACCTACCTCAACTTTGGAGATTTCATTGATGAACATTTGAATGAGAACTTGAAAATTGAATGGTATTTCTTGAATCATGAATGAGTTTGGGACACTTGAATTTGGGTGAAATATTTGACTAAGTGTTAGAGAGGGTTTTGGGGAATGTCTTCAATGATATGTGGTTGAAAAATGACTAAGTATAGGTGTTTTTACGCACTGGAAGGCTTAGGCCTAAGACCCCAAAGCCTCAGGCCAAAATTGAAAACCGGCAACAAAATACACTATTTTGCGCCGTGGAGCTAACGCGGACTGCTATTGTTTTGCGCAAACTTGGTAAATCAAATTTTGATACAGTTGCTCTAAAATTGGGGTTACAACTATTTCCCATTTAATTTTTCCCCTGATAAAGAATATGAAGTTGGATTTTCGATAACATGCACGAATTTTGAGATATATGGAAATTACGATTATGGATATTTTCGAGGCACATTTTCGGACACTTTTTGGGGCGTTTCAATATCTTGCCCTTGGGAATATTCGTCCCCGAATGTTAAAGAAGCATACAAAAGAAGAGTAATAATGAAGGAATCTATCCCAACAAGAACAGAATAATGCACTTAACACCATTTAAAAAAATCTCAACATAAGTGTCAAAAATCAACATGAACTTGCCGACATAAATATGAATGCAAGCAAACTATATAAGGGTTGATACATAAGACTTGAAATCATATAGAGGACTCAAAATTATTACCTTAGGCTTGAGTAGAATTGAAGAGATAGGGATATCACTTTTGCATGTCCGCCTCGACTTCCCACGTGGCACTTTTAACTTGTTGGTTTCTCGAAAGAACCTTGATAGAAGCAACATCCTTATTTCTCAACCTCTTCACTTGTCTATACAAAATTCCTACTGGTACCTCTTCATAAGTCAAATGGTTTTCAACAACACCCACAACATTGAGAGGCATAATAGCACTTGGGTCACCCACACACTTCCTCAACATAGACATATGGAAGACTGCATGAACCATATTCATATCATTGAGAACTCCAACTTATAGGCCACCTTACAAATCGTCCTCAACACTCTATAAGGAAACACAAATCTTGTACTCAATTTACACTTCTTACCAAAATAAACCAGACCCTTCATGGGTGAGACCTTCAAATAGATCCAATCACCAACTTTAAATGCAAGCTTCCTTCTTCTCACATCAGCATAGGAATTTTGTCTAATTTGGGATGTCTTTAATCTTTCCCCTATCAACTTCAATTTCTTCATGGCCTCCATAACCAAATACGGAACCAAAAAAACCATTTCCCCTACCTCAAACCATCCAACTGGGGGCCTACAATGTCTACCATATAGAGCCTCAAAAGAAGCCACACCAATGCTAGAATGAAAGCTATTCTTGTAAGAAAACTCAATGAGTGGAAGATGATCATCCCAATTACCCTTAAACTCCAAAACACAAGCTCTAGGCATATCCTTAAGTGTTTGGATAGTTCTTTCGGCTTGGCCATCCATTTGAGGGTGAAAGTCCATACTAAGCTTTACCTTGGTACCAAGACCTCTTTTGAAGCACCTCGAAAAGTGAGAAGTTAATTGAGCACCACGATACAATATAATAGAAAAAGGAAATCTATGCAATCTAATCAATTCATGAATGTACAACTTAACATAATCTTTGGCACCATCAGTAGTCTTAAATGGTAAGAAATGAGCCAACTTTGCCATCCTATCAACCACAACAAAAATGTAGTGAAAATGTCTTCTAGTGTTAGGCAACCCAATCACAAAATCCATATTAATTTCCTCCCACTTCCAAGTAGGAATCTCTATATCTTTGGCTAGGCCACCTGGCCTTTCATGTTCAGCTTTGACTTTTTGGTAATTATGACAACCGAATAAAACTTAGCAATATCTCGCTTCAGCCACCCCACCAAAACTCTTCCCTCAAATCTCTATACATCTTTGAAGAACTAGGATGAATAGAATATGAAGAATTATGAGCCTCATCTAAACTCTTCTCTCTCAAGTCATCAATATAAAGCACACACAGTCTTCTTTTGTACCTAAGGGCACTATCTCCCCCTTGGGATAAAACATCCACCTTACCATCCCTCACCAAGGCCTTCAATTCCAACAAGGTGGGGGGTTAAGATCTTGCTTTTCCTTCACTCCTCAATCAATGAAGATTTAGAGCCATCAACCACCACTAAGCCACCATTATCAACCTCCTCCAACCTAACTCCCAATTTAGCCAATTGATGAACCTCTCTAGCCACTTCTTTGTCGCCATTATCAACATGTGCTAGGCTACCCATAACACCCTACTCAAAGCATCGACCATAACATTAGCCTTACCAAGGTGATAATGCACACTCATATCATAATCTTTAAGAAGCTCTAACCACCTTTGTTGTCTCAAGTTGATGTCTTTTTTGGTGAAGAAATATTTGAGACTCTTATCATCGATGAACACATCAACATGCACTCCATGCAAGTAGTGATTCAAAATTTTCAAAGCAAAAACCACGACAATCAATTCAATATCATGGTTAGGATAATTCTTTTCATGCATCTTAAGTCGTCTAGAGGCATAAGCTATCAGCTTACCATTTTACATCAAAACACAACCCAAACCAATCTGTAAGACATCATAATACACAACAAACCTTTCCAACCCTTCCGGTAGAGACAACATAGGAGCAGAGACAAGCTTATTTTTCAATGTTTGGAAGCTCTTTTAACACTCATTGGTCCACACAAATTTCTCCTTCTTTTAGGTCAATTTAGTCATGGGAGAGGTAATAGAGGAGAACCCATTCACAAACCTCCGATAATGACTCGCTAAGACCAAGAAACTTCTAATGTCCAATTGAATCAAAGGTCTAGGCCAATTTCTAACTACCTCCATCTTCTTAGGATCCATGTTAATACCATCACCTGAAACTACATGACCTAGAGAGGCAACCTCTTTCCAACAAAACTCATTTTCTCATACTCGGCATGCAACTTCTCCTCCCTCATGATTTCTAACACTACCCTCAACTGGCTCATATGCTCATCCTCGCTATGCGAATATATCAAAATATCATTAATAAATAACACCACAAACAAATCAAGGTAGGGTTCAAAGACCCTATTCAGAAGAACCATGAAGATAGCCGGTGCATTGGTCAATCCAATAGACATAACCACGTATTCATAGTGCCCATATCTAGTATCGAAGTCCGTCTTGCAAATGTCACACTCCCTCACTTTCACTTGGTGATACCCGGACCGATGATCAATCTTAGAGAAGTGACTAGCCCCTTGAAGTTGGTCAAAATTATTAACAATCCTTGGTAGAGGATACTTATTCTTGATGGTGACTCTATTGAGTTGCCGGTAGTCAATACACATTCTAAGAAAACCATCCATCTTTTTCACAAACAACACTGGTGCACCCCAAGGTAATTGATTAGGACTTATAAAACTTTTCTCCAACAAATCCCTTAATTTCTCCTTCAACTCCTTTAACTCCGCCTTTGCCATATGGTAAGAGGGGATAGAAGTGGGTTGAATGTCGAGATGGAGATCTATGCCAAAATCTATTTCCTTTTTGGGAGGGACACTGGGAAGCTCATTAGGAAAGATATCAAGGAACTCATTAACCACTGGAACTGACTCTACATGAAGGACTTTGGACTCAACATCCCTAACCCTCACAAGATGATAGAGACACCCCTTAGAAATCAACTTTTGGGCTTTAACGCAAAAAAATGAATCTACCCTTGACCACCACATCATGACTCTCCCACTTAAGGACAGTTTCATTAGGAAATTGGAATTTGATCCCATGGGTACAACAATCAATAGAGTTATAATATGCATGTAACCAATCCATCCCAAGAATGACATCAAAATCCACCATTTTCAACTCAATAAAATCACGAGGTAATATTTTATGTAAAATGAAAATAGGACAATCTTTATAGACTCTTCTCACAACAATGGATGGACCAATGGGAGTAGATAGCTCATAAGGCTCACACAACAATTCGGGTTCAACATGAATTTTTTTTGCAACGAAAGGAGAAATAAAAGAAAGAGTGGCACCCGGGTCTATAAATGCATACACATCAAAATCAAAGACTTTTAACATATCGGTGATGACATCGGGCACCTCACCAACCCCTTGTCTCCCTTGAAGAGCATAGAATCGATTGTTCCTTGGGGCACCACCTTGTTGTTCTCCTCTCCCCAAAGGAACCACATTTGCACCTCAGTCTTGTGGACAACCATCTCTACCCTTTTTTTAATTACGAGGACAACCTATCACCTTATAACCCACTTCACCACACCCATAACAAGCATTAGTATCCTTCAAACTTGGGCCATGGTGACTTATACTACATTTTGGGCATATAGTATTAGGAACCATATCACCACCAGCTTAGACCCTTGGGTTGTCATTAGCAAACCTTCTATTAGGAGCATTGGAAGACCCTTGGCCATTGATGAAACCGGCCACCCTTAGGACTTTTGAACCTACCCTCAAAACGGGCCCTCTTGGCCTCACCACTCTCTTCTTTCTCAACTTTTCCCCTCTAATTGTTCTGCATAAGTCATGTGATGGGACAAGTCCATATCACCTATCAACATGGCGGCACGACATTCTTCATTAACTAAATCGGATACACCCCCACAAACTTGTTCATCCTAAACCTTGGCTTGGCTACCAATTGTGGAGCATATTTAGAGAGTTGGTTGAACTTGTGGGCATACTACCTCATACTCATTGACCCTTGCTTTCAAATTCATGAACTCCATCATTTTGGCCTCCCTTAGCTCAAGAGGGAAGAGCCAGTTGAGAAATGACACCTTAAACTCCTCCCAAAGAATCGCATTATTGTTCCTCTTCTCCTCCTTCTATTAAGTAAACCACATTTGGGACATCCTTTTGAGTTGGTAGGCCGCCAACTCCGCCTTCTCCTCCGATCTAACACCCATGATAGAAAACACTTTGTACACCTCATCAATAAATTCTTGAGGGTCCTCATACACTTTAGACCCATGGTACTCTGGTGGGTTCATCCCAAAAAAAGTCTTCACCTTAGATGTCAGAGTTGGAGCATGTGGGGCTTGGGCTCCTTGGTTGATTTGGTTAGTCAGAACTTGTGCTAACATGGCAATAGCATCCTGGAACTCTTCATGAGCTGGTTGTTCTTCGGGTGTATGAGCCCTTCTTTCTCTTGCGATAGGCATGATCTATCTAGAAAAAAATATTCGTTAGGGGAGAACCTTACCTTAACTTCTATAACACAACATGGATCAAGAAGACGGGAAACATTTCCTAAAATGCCTCATAGCCTCTTACTCATAGTTGTGGTGCACTTCATGACAATGAATAAGACTCTAATCAATGTGGTGTGTTGGATGCTGAGGACCATTAACAACCTAGTGGTTTGATACCAAGTTTTTCACGACCCAAATCTAGGGCCTAAGCGTGACATGGTGAATGGGAACCAAAGGGGACCCCAAACAAGCCTCTTAGCACATCATTTACATATCCTTGGTCACAGAAGCAATTAAACAACAACAAGAGAATAGAAATAAAGATAAAGGGATTGAGGGAAGTCTTTAATAGCATAATTCATCAAAAGAGTCAAGCTCATATATAATTACATAACTTGTCCAACAACACCTCTAGTATAGATTGGGCGGGAGCCAAGACACTTTCCAGGCTCACCTTTTTATTATCAAAGTTCAACATAAGAGATAACAAAAGTAAGAGAGAGCAAAGCTAGTGTCCCCGAACTTGAGGACTCACCAATAGCTATTCTTCAAGATATCACAACTAGCCACGAGGAGGATGATCATGAGGAGCTCCGATTCCTACATGGTAGCATCAGGCATAGAGTATACATTAGTACGTTTGAATGTACTAAGTATTTAGGATGCAATGCAACTAGAGATAGGCAACATAATCAAAATGCATAAACATAGGCGAGGAATATTATATTAGCAACATGGAATGCTTGATCAATGCTTGAAGTATAAACATGCTTATATAGAACATAATACATGTGTACAAAGAGGCCATTATCGTAGACCAAGTAGACTAGTACTTGGAATCCAAGGCCTGTCACCCCCTTTTAAGGTGATTGAGGTATCTAGCTTCAATTGGTAGATGGGCATAGCATCCAACATCATAGTGATCAAGGTATATACCCCTCAACATCATAGATGCGCATAACACCCCCCATCATAGTAGTCAAAGTATAAACCTCTTAGCTAGTAGATGTACATAACACCCTCCATCATCATGGTCAAGGTATATATCCCATATGGACACCTCCATCATAGTGGTTGAGGCATAGCACCCCCTCAACAAGGTTTGGTCAACTTGCAACATTATAAATAATTTTCATGAAATCAACACATACATACATTCGTTTCATTATTATAAAGTCACTTAACTCACAGGCCATATATTAGATCATCAATAACTCAAAAATCCATAACTATGGATATTTTATTAAATACTTGGCAGGTGTGTAATGCTAGTTCAAAATCATGCAATTCAAGAGTGAAATTATATGAGAAAACTAGAAGTAAATCAACCCACCAGTATTTGGGAACACCTTTATGCAAGACACGTTGAAATCCCCCATCAAATCTCATTTTAGACCATAGAATCATAGCTCAAAACATGCTTAAATAGTCAACATTTTATGAAACCCCAACATATTTCATAGTCAAATTTATAATAAGAAGTACCCATAGATAAATCAACTTGAAAATATGTAATTTACATAAAAAGAAAGGTTGGGTACTATGGGTAAATGGACCTAATGGTTAAAACCCATATATTTTAACTTTGGAGATTTCCTTGATGAAGATTTGAATGAGAACTTGAAGTTTGAATGGAATTTCTTGAATCCCGAATGAGTTTGGGATACATTATTTTGAGTGAAATATTTGGCTATGTATTAGAGAGGGTTTTGGGGAATGTCTTTGATGTTATGTGGTTGAAAATGACTAATTATAGATGTTTTTACGCATAGGAAAGCTTAGTCCCAAGACCCCCAAAGCCTTAGGACGAAATTGAAGAACTGGCAACACAATATACTGCTTCCCCCAAGGGTCCACGTCACTGAGCCAGTGCAGACTGTCACTGTTTTGTGCAAACTTAGGATAATCAAATTTTGCGACGATTGCTCTAAATTCGGGGTTAAACTCATTATTTACTCAATTTTGCCCCTGATCAAGAATATAATGTCTGATTTTCGATAACATATATGGATTTTGAGATATATAGAAATTACGATTATGGGTATTTTTGAGGTATATTTTTTAGCACTTTTTGTGGCGTTTCATATTAAATTGATAAAAAGTATCTATAGTGTTGCAATTGACCAAACCTTGTTGGGGGATGACATGCCCAATCACCTTGCTGAGGGGGTAACATGCCTCAATCACCTTGTCGAGGGGTGCCATGCCCGTACTACTATGTTGAGGAGTAGATACCTTGACCACCTTGTTGGGGGGTGCCATGCCTATACTACCATGTTGAGGGATAGTTAACTTGACCACCTTGTCGGGGGTTCCATGCCCATACTGCCATGTTAAGGGGTAGATACCTGGAACACCTTGTTGGGGGGTGATATGCCCGTACTACTATGTTGAGAGGTAGATGCCTCAATCACCTTCTAGGGGGGTGACATGCCTTGGATTCTAAGTAATAGTTTCTTGGTCTATGATTATGGTCTCTTCCTACACATGCAATCTATATTTGCATGTTATATGATTTACAAGTATGTTTTACCGCAAACATTGATCATGCATGCCATATTGATATCATACCTATCCGTTGCTTATGATAATGCATTTTGACTATGTTGGCTTATATCTTATTGCATTCATCCTACATACTGAGTACATTCAAATATACTAACGAATACTCTATGCCTACATGATGTTACCATGTAGGAACCGGAGCACCTCATGATCATCCTCCACGTGGCTAGTTCGATACTTTGGAAGATAAGCTTTGGTGAGTCCTCAAGTGCGGGGACACTAGCTATGCTACTCTTACTACTTAATATCTCTTTATGTTTAACACTTGATACGATGAGGGTGAGCCCGGAAAGTGTCTTGGCCCCCGCTCTAATCTATGTTAGAGGTGTCGTTGGAACAACTGATATATTTATGCTATGAGCTTGACTCTTGAATGTTTTATGGCTATCAAAGATTTCCCTTAGTCCTTTTTCCCTTATTTATATCTCTTGTTGTTATTTTGCTTCCGCAACCAAAGACGTGTGATTGATATGCTAAGAGTCTCTTTTGGGATTCCTTCGGGTTTCCCATTCGTTGTGTCATATCTAGGCCCTAGTGTTGGGTTGTGAAAATATGGATTTTGACCTCCATTGGCAGAAACTCATTCTTATCATTATCTAAGCAATCCATGTACCTTATGACACTTTAGTAATAGTAGTTTGCAGATGTAGAAAATTCATTATCTAGCTATCTCTTTAATATTCCACGTTTAATTATCGGAACACTTTTGATATCGTATATACTACATCAACACTATTTGTGTTGCTGTATAACTAACCCCCCAAAAAGATAACACATTCATGAAATCCTTCAATTCACTATCTGACCTTCTGACCTCAGCACTCAAATATCCTCAAAGGGAATCATCAAGTCATCACCTTACTCAATTTATTCTGATTGTCGAACATTTTAATTTTTATACGTATATCACTTACACTTTAGTACCAGATCTAAAATTTAAGACACATATAACCCACTAACTATTCACATAAAGAACTAAGCATGAAGCATCTCTACAAGTGAGAGGGAATGAAATACAGAGATAAGAATCACACTGAATCCAGGACACACATTGAAGGAAGAATAAACAAACCAAAGTTTCCAAACAATCTTCATAGCCTCTCGTAAATAAGTATAGGCGTCTACATACCAATTTCGAAACTCTACTAGACTCAGCTTATACATACGTGAGACTTATGAACCTGGGGCTCTGATATAATCTGTCACCACCCAAAAATGGACATGATGACACTCGACTTATCTCACCAATACAAGTTGATGTCGCCCAAGTTACACCTCCTTTTTAAAGGATAAACCGGTCATTGACAAGATATAAAACCTAACCAAGGTTAAGGTCGAACCCAGACAGAATACGTAGATTTAAAGAAAATTCATCCATAAGCAATCCAAGTAGTTAACCAACTTAATTCCCCTAGGGGGGGGGTTGGAATAATCAATAAGAACATAAACTAAACTAACTATCACCAGAGACAATCAATAATAGAGAGAAACTAAGGTATTGTGTTCCCCATGATTCTCCAACTTAGTATCACCAGATAACCCAATTCTTGTCTAGTGTATAACATGTATAACGGTAAGTTAAGTTATCCAAACCCTTTCATCAAAGGTGAGAGCGAATTTCACTATGTGACTTGGCCTATCTCCATAGTGTGCATTACTAATCATTACCTATAAGTCCCAGTACAACCCCCCTTGGCCCAGTTTTGTTGATTAGATGAGAACACATTAATTGAATCCTGTTAATTAATCTCTTTTCCTATTCATTACTACTTTGGTCTAGTCAGCAACACTAGACAAGTTCTAATGCTGGCCACCACTAGAAAGCATGCAAAACGAAGAGAATTAATTAATACATGCATATACCCAATCCAAGAAGTGTAAATTATCTGGCTTTACTTTGTTAGTTCTTCATGTTTCCCACAATCCTAGTTGTGGATTTAGCTGCTCATGCTATATGTAGATGAAAAAATTATGAATTGAGAAAACATAATTAAACACTTACACAATTGAATTGAGATCAAGCAAATCCAAGATCAATGAGAATCACAAGATTGAAGATCTAATTTAAGCACAAGGGTTTCTCATAATTTTCTCTCTCAAGTATTGAGTTCTCCAAGTACAAACCCTAAAAACTCTGAATAATGACATCCTCCTTTGAAAAATGACCTAAACATACTATTTATAGTAATTACAATTAAGTCCTAAATAAATTAGGAAAACTAGTTGGCGAACTCCACGAAAGCTTTATACGACTCGTAGTGTGATTTATGGCTCATAGTCGGAGTCTCATAATTAGTTACTGGGATTTTGGACATCTCTTCTATATCACCACTTTACGACTCATAATTTACGACTCGTACTGCATATTCATAGGCTTCAACTTCATCAAGTTGTCCTTCACTATAAATCTTCATGAAACCCATCTATACGACTTGTAGAATGCTCTACGAATCGTATACATGTCTCGTTGAGTTGATCTTCAGAAATTATTCCTCACTGGAAACCTCCTCTACGACTTGTAGAGTTCTCTACGATCCTTAAAGAGTCTTTTAAATCATCAAAACCAGCAACTTTTTCAATTTTTCCCAAATCATGGCCAGCCTGTAATCCTGCAAATCTAAAGACAAAAGCACATAAAATCCACAAATATCATATTGAGAACACACACAATCCTAAGTTTTGAGCATTAAAAGTGCTGTATTTTTGCAGCACATAATAAGTCAGCCTAAAACCCAATTACAACAATAAAATACGTAAGGATAATACAAAGTGAAAATTTTAACTGCGCATAATAAGTCAACTTAATTAAAATCCCCCAAAACTTAGTTGTCATATGCACAAGCCTCTAATATGTTACAACAAATTTCAAAAGGAAAATACAAATCTCAAATGATGTTAGCTTTAAAGTAGAAAAAGATCATAAATATAAGGATGAGGCTCACTAAGATGATAAATAGCCACCTCACTAATGTCACGACCCAAGCCAAGGGCTTCGACATGGCACGACGAATGAGAAGTCCAAAGACAACCCAAAAAAGCCTTTGGATTATAACATGCACACATCCTTGGTTGCCTAAGCAAAATTAAGCAATAACAAGAGTCAATTAATGAAAAGGGAAAACGGGACTGGTGGAAGTCTTTGATAATCATAAATACATAAAAAGAGTCAGGTTCGTAGCATATACAAAGCATAGTATCCAACAACACTTCTAACTTATAATGAAGCGGGGGCCAAGACACTTCTCGGGCTCACCCTCATGATAATAAGTGTTCAACATAAAGAAGTCTCAACATAAAAAGAGTAACTTAGATATTTTCATCGGAATTGAGGACTCACCAAAGCTTTCTTCGAAGTACCGAACTAGCTACGTGGAGGAGGATGATCAAAAGGAGCTTCGGTCTCTACAAGGTAATATCATGTAGGCATAGAGTATGCATTATTATTTTTAACTGAACTAAGTATGTGAGGTGCAATGTAATAAGACATAAGTCCATATATTAAAAATGCATAACCATAAGCAATGGACATATATAATCTCAATATCACATGTATGATCAATGCTTGTAAAACATTCAACTTGCATAAGGTATTATACATGTGTGGGAAGAGACCTCAACTGACATAGACCAAGAAACTACAACTTGGATTCAAAGGCATGACGCCTCCTTGTTATAGGTGATCGTGCATGACACCCCGAAGAAGCATGGTCAACTTGCCAAGGCAAACCGAACATGATAACATGAAATAGATGGATCCACTAATATAGCAAGGGTAATATTCATATGTCTATGGTGGCACATAGTTTAGAAACTAAAGACTTTATATAAGGACCCCTTGAGTTGAGCCCCCATCTTAAGCCTCAATTGGTGCTAAGTCAAATCCCATAAAATACTTGAAATAATCATACTTTAGTAATATCATGAGTAACTTGTAAGAGACATGATAATATGGCATGAGTAGCTCATAAACATACTTGACCTATACTAGTGAGCCTAACGTGAACATGAGAGTAGATAATAATCATACATGATCCCTTGCTTCAACATGAATGGATCACAAGAGGTAAAAATCTTGAAATAGGGCTCAACTTGATACTTGTAAAATCATGGGTACTTTTCATGAACTCAATACATGCTTGAAAGCCCTTAATTATCATGCAATCACTTGACTAGTAAATCATGTAATAGTTCATCAACACTTGAGAATTCTTGTCATGTAATTTTATCAAACACATGGTGGGTTCATGATACTTGTTCAAAATCGTGCAATTCAAAAGTAGAACAAGATGAATAAACTAAATGCAATTCAACCCACCAACATGGTAGTAAAACCCTCATTTAGGGTATCTTGAAATCCATCACAAAAGCTCATAATATTTCATACCTTCATAGGTCAAATGTTGCATAGTCTCCATAGACAAAATCAATTTGTGGAACAAGATTTGAAATAGATATTCACACATATTCAATCAAGACATCATAAAATTGCAACATAATTTATGTTCATATTTCATAATAAAAGATACCCATAGATATATAGCTTGGAATCATGCAATTTGCATAAAAAGAGAAGGTTGGGCTCCATGGGTGAAAGGACTCATGGATGAAGAATGACATACCTAAAACCTTGAGTTTCTTAAAATGAACTTGAAGGAGACTTGGAGCTTTAGATGGGTTCTTGAGTTCCAAAAGTTAGCTTGAAATCCTTGAATTTGAATAAGAGATTTGATAAAGTCTTGGAGAGGTTTTAGAGAGGGTTTTCTGAGTTATACAGTTGAAAAATGACTATGTATGGAAGATTTCACATTTAAATGGGCATTGGGCTATTACCCTAATGCCCTTCGATGAAATGAGAAAACTAAGAAAAATTTTACACTAGTCTGCAACCAGGCGCGACGCCGACTAGATGCAGATCACAATGTACACTAAAAATCAAAATATTAGCAAAAATTATTTTTTGCTATTGGGTGTTCTAAAATTGAGTTAACCCTTTTCCCACTCAATTTTGCCCCCTGATCGAGAATATGAAGTCGGATTTTTGAAATCATGCACGAATTTTGAGATATATGAAAATTATAATTATGGGGCATTCCAAAGCATATGAGGGGTGTTTCAACTAATCTCCATCGAAAGCCTTAGATAAAAAGAGAAGAGAGAGTATCACAAAGATTCGAGCGCATAACCTATAAAAATGTAGAAGCAAGGGGTGAGTACCAACCACATGGTACCCAACAAGTCAACTAACAAAATAAAGCAAGTCCAATAGAATACACAAATTTCTTTCATCCAAATCGAGCTCAACAACTATAACCTGCACGAAAAATCAGCCCAGCCTAGCAACACATAATACACAGTAAAGATAGTTTTCAGAATATCACAATTCAAAATCATTTTAAGCCATAACTCACAAATGATAGCATAGTCAATCACATGAATAACATCATGCCATGAAAGAATATGCAAGGATGAGATGCAATGCTTATGCAATAATTACCAGCATTGACCTCGACATCACAACATCTCTAGCAAAGATCTCAGTATCACAATTTTGACGGCAATGACCTCAGCATCACAATACCACTAGCAAGGATCTCAATATCACAATATCATCGGCAATAACCTCGAAATCACAATATCATCGGCAATGACTTCAACATCATAATATCACTAGCAAAGATCGCAGTATCATAATATCGTCGGTAAAAACCTCGACATCACATCTCGATCAGTAATGATCTCGACCCCAATTTTCAGTATCTCACTCATATCAATATCCAGACTCAATGCAAGTATGTGTGACAGAGAATGAATAAACATGAGATGAAGCCACAAACAAAGCTACTCATAATCACCAATCACAACAATATATCTCAATAAAATTTTCATCACTTAACCACATTTTCAATTTAAGTGTTACAATACCACACCAACTAACACTAATATTTAATCACCCCATTTTTATAATATTACAAATATTTTATGCATCACATAGAAGAGAGAAAGATTTGACAATTCAATGAGAATTACAAAATTTTGAAAGTCTACTTGCCTCAATTAATCAAATAACACTCCGAATCTTGAGCATTTCATAATTCTTTCGGATGGTCAAAAACTATCCAAATAGATAATCTACATAAGAATACAAATCCAATGACATGCATATTGCTATATTTATTTTTGATTCAAAAATTGTGCAAAAACGTCATCCCTATCCCTCGAATTTGAATCTAAAATTTTCTTTCAAATTATGTTTACCCATAATAAACTAAACTCATATGCCAAATTTCAACTAAAACAAATCATTATTCGACTCCAAGAGTTTTTATATTAGAACCCTAGGGCTATATTTTTTTATTTAGCATAAACTGTACATGTTTTTACCCTAAAATTTTATTCATAATCATATTAAAACTTAATAAAAAGGACTAGAACAATTACCTTAATATTTTGAGAGGAAAATGCTAATTTTTCTTCTCTTGTTTTTCTTTCTTCTGCTTCCCGCATCTTTTTCTTTTGTTTCTGTGTTTCTGTTTTGGTTTTTTTTCTCCTGTTCGGCATTTCTTTTTCTTTTTGGATGCTAAAAGCAACCCCTTTTTCCTTACAATATTTGGTCATCAATCCCTTTTATTTTAACTTTATTTTAACTATTTTTTCTTTTTTCCTTTTTCTTTTTCACTTTGGGCATTTCGTCTATTTATTTATTTATTTTGATAAATATATGACTTGTGATAAAAGATATTAAATAAATTATCAATTTAGTTTACCTATTAAAGTAATTCTCTGAAATTACCCATCAACTAAATTACCGTAATAATCGAAAAGTCTAATATTATCATGACCCAAGCCTAGGACCTAGACGTGACACATGAGAATTCGAAGGGACCCAAAATAAGCCTCTTAGCATATCAATTACGCATCCTTGGTCGCAGAAGCAAGGTAAACAACAAAAAGCACATAAACAAGGGAAAAAAGACCAAGGAAAGTCTTGACATTTATAAAGCATAAAGAGTCAAAGCTGAAAGCATAGATACATCAATTGTTTCAACAATACCTCTAAACATAGATTGAGGTGGGGGCCAAGACACTTTCTGGGCTCACCCTCACAATGTCAAATATTCAGCTCAAGAAGTCTTTAATAGCAAGAAAGTAGATAGTGTCCCCGAACTTGAGGACTCACCAAGCTTGTCTTTGATGAATCTCACTAGCCTCGTGAAGGATGATCAAGAGGGGCTCCATTCTCTACATGATGATATCATGTAGGCAAAAGTATGAGTTAGTACGTTTGAATGTACTAATTATGTAGGATGCAATAAAACAAGACATGAATCAATATAGTCAAAATACATAGTAATAGGCAATAGATAAGCATAATCTCAGTATGGCATGTATGATTAATGCTTGAAGAAAAACATGCTTGTAAATCATTCAACTTGCATAGACCATAACACATGTGTGGGAAGAGACCTCAACCGACCTAGATTAAGACCAAGAGAGCTATGATTTGGAATCTCGATGATTACCCCTTATTGGTAAAGAGGTGGTCTACTTGCCAAGGTAAACCATACTTCACCGTATAGGAGCCTGTCCCATTTCTGAGAAGTAACCCCCTTACGTGAACCTATCCTATTTCGAAAAGGATTTCATGAGAAACTTCGCCTTACAGGAGCCTGTCCCATTTTGGGAAGAATTTTAAGAGAGAGTGCACTAAATGGATCCACTATTATAGCAAGGGTATAATATAATCCTATGTCGGCATATTGTTCAAGGAAAGAGAGCAAACCCTCCATCCATCAGTGCTAAGTCTCATCCCACAGAATACTTATAATAATCATATTTAATGACTTGAAATAAACATGGAATCATGACATGGGTATCTCTAACATACTTGACCTCTAATGGTGAGCCTAACTTGAAACATGAGAATAGATCATCATCACACATTACCCTTGCATTAACATCAAAGGCTTATAAGAGGTAAAATCTTGGACATAGGGATTAACTTTATAGTTGCATAATCATAGATAATTTCATGAATTCATAACATACTTGATAGCCCTTACTCATTATGAAGTCACTTGACTATAAAATAATTAAATAGCTTGAGAATCATTGACTTGATATTTTATCAAACACTGGTGGGTGGATAATGCTTGCTCAAAATCATGTAATTCAGGAGTGAAATCATGTGAGAAAACTCAATGTAAATCAACCTACAAACATATTGCAAAATCCTCATGTGAAATACCTTGAATTTATCATCAAATTTCATAATAGATCACAGTTTCATAGCTCAGAACATACATAGTCTCAATAGACAAAACCAACTCATGGTATTAGCTTTAGATAGATAGACATCCATATATAATCAATATTTTATAAGACTCCAACATATTTCGTGCTGATAATCCATAATAAATGATACCCATAGATGATATAACTTGAAAGCATGCAATTTTCATAAAATAGAAAGATTGGGCACCATAGTTGAAAGGATTCAATGGTTGAAACCCACATACCTTAAACATGGAGATTTCCTTGATGTAGATATTAAGAGAACTTGAAGCTTGAATGAAGTTCTTGAGATCCGAAATTAAGATTGGGACACTTAAACTTGGATGAAATATTTGGTTAAGTGTTATAGAGGATTTTGAGAGAGTCTTGAGTGATAGAGTTGAAAAATAACTAAGTATAGGTGTTTTACGCATAAAAGGGCATGGGGCCAAGACCCCAATGCCTTAGCCCGAGACAGAAAAAACAAGGAAATCACAACATTGCTCCGCGATAGGTCCTTGTCGTGGAGCCATTGCAGACAGCCACTAGAAATGAAAATTTTTGAAAATTATTTTTTATTGCTACGGGTCCTCTATAATAGGGGTTATACTCATCTCCCACTCAATTTTGCCCCCTGATCAACAATATGAAGTCAAGTTTTGATATAGCACATGGATTTTGGATATATGAGAATTACGATTATGGGCATATCTGAGGCATAGTTTCGGGGCATTTTTGGGGCGTTTCAATATCTCCCCCTTGGGAACATTCATCCCTGAATGTCAAAGAAATATACATAAGAGAAGTAATCATGAAGATTTCATCCCAACATGGATGCAACAAATACATTTAAATATCATTTCAAAAATCTCAACATGAATGGAAAAAATCACCATAAACATGTTAATATGAACTTGAATGCATGCAAAATGACATAAGGGTAGAAAATTAAGACTTGAAATCACATAGGGGACTTAAGTTAGTACCTTAGGCTTGAGTAGAATGGTAGATACATTGATAATACTTTTGCATGTCCGCCTTGGCTTCCCATGTGGCACTTTCAACTTGTTGGTTTCTCCAAAGAACCTTGACGAAAGCTATATCCTTGTTTCTCAATATCTTCACTTGTCTATCAAAAATTTCTACCGGAACCTCCTCATAAGTCAAATTATCTTCTACCACACCCACAAAATCCAAAGGTACAATAGTACTTGGGTCACCCATACATTTTCTCAACATAGATACTTGGAAAACTGGATGAATCATATTCATATAAATGGACAACTCCAACTCATAGGCCACCTTACCAATCATCCTCAACACCCTATTGGGACCTACAAACCTTGGTTCAATTTACCCTTCTTGCCAAATCAGACTATACCCTTCATGAGTGAGACTTTCAAATAGAACCAATCACGAGCCTTAAATTTAAGATCCGTTCTCCTCATATCATAATAGGACTTTTGTTTACGTTGGGCTGTTTTCGATCTCTTCCTTATCAACCTCGCCTTCTCCGAAGCTTCCATGACCAAATATGGAAATAGCAAAGCCATCTCCCCCACTTCAAACCACCTAATTGGTGAACTATAATGCCTACCATAAAAAGCTTCAAAAGGAGCCATATCAATGCTTGAGCGTTAGCTATTATTGCAAGAAAATTCAATAAGAGGAAGATGTTCATCCCTATTACCCTTAAAGTCCAAAACACAAGCTCGAAGCATATCCTCAAGAGTTTGGATAGTTCTCTCGGCTTGGCCATCCATTTGAGGTTGAAAGGTCGTGCTAAGCTTAACCTTTTTACCAAGACCTCTTTAGAAGGACCTCAAAAAGTGAAGTGTATTCAGCACTACGATCCGAAATGATAGACAAGGGCACCCCATGCAATCTAACCAACTAATGTATATACAACTTGGCATAATCTTCGGCACTATAAGTAGTTTTGACCGGTAGGAAGTGAGCAGACTTTTTCATCCTACCAAAATAACCCAAATAGAATCAAAATTCTTCCTAGTCTTAGGTAACCTAACCCAAAAATCAATGTTGATTTCTTCCCACTTCAAAGTAGAAATCTCTATATCTTAGGCTAGGCCACCTGGCCTTTGATGTTCAACTTTCACTTGTTGGAAATTGTGACATCCGGATAAGAACTTGGCAATGTCTCTCTTCATGCCACCCCACCAATACACTTCCCTCAAATCTCTATACATCTTTGTAGAATCGAGGTGAGTAGAATAGAAAGAATTTTGAACCTCATCTAAAAGCTTCTTTCTCAAGTCGTCAACACTAGGAACACAAAATCTACCTTGGTATCTAAGGGCACGATCTCCCACTTGGGAGAAAGCCTCTACTTTACCATTCTTCACCAAGGCCTTCAACTCTAACAAGGAGGGGTTAAGATCTTGGTTTGCCTTTACCTCTTCAATCAAGGAAGATTTAGAAGCATCAACAACTACTACTCCACCATTATCAGCATCTTCCAACCTAACCCCCAATCTAGCCAACTGGTGGACATTTTTGACCACCTCTTTGCCACCATTATCAACATGAGCTAAGCTACCTTTATAGATACCCTACTTAGAGCATCGGCCACAACATTAGCTTTGCCGTGCAGATAATGCACAGTCATATCATAATCTTTAAGGAGCTGTAACCACCTTCTTTTTCTAAAGTTAAGATCTTTTTGTGTGAACACGTATTACAAACTCTTATGATCGGTGAACACATCAACATGGACCCCATACAAGTACTGGCACCTAATTTTCAAAGCAATTACCATGGCTATCAATTCGAGATCATGGGTGGGATAATTCTTCTCATGCACCTTAGGTTGTCTAGAGGCATATGCTATTACTTTACCACTTTATCAAAACACACCCCAAACCAATTCTTGAGGAATCTCAATACACTACAAGCCTTTCAAACCCTTCTGGTAGAGCCAAGATAGGAGCGGAAACAAGCTTATCCTTCAAGGTTTGGAAACTCTTTTCACACGCATTGGTCCACATAGATTTTGCCGTCTTTTGGGTCAACTTAGTCACCGGGGAAGCAATAGAAGAGAAGCCATTCACAAACCTCCGATGATAACCCGCCAAACCCAAGAAACTTCTAATATCCGATGTAGTCAAAGGTCTAGGCCAATTTCTAATCACCTCTATCTTCTTAGGATCCACCTTAATGTCATCACCCAACACCACATGCCCTAGAAAGGAAACCTCTTTCAACCAAAACTCACATTCTTCATATTTAGCGTACAATTTCTCCTCCCTTAAGATTCGCGATACCACCCTCAAGTGATCCACATGGTCCTCATTACTATGGGAATAGATCATGATATCATCAATAAAAACTACCATAAACAAGTCAAGGTAGGGTTTAAAGACTATTCATAAGATCCATGAATATAGACGATGCATTAGTCAACCTAAAGGACATAACCACAAATTCAAAATGCCCATACCTAGTTCAGAAAGCCGTCTTGGGAATGTCACACTCCCTCGCTTTCACTTTGTGATACCCAGACCCAAGATCAATCTTAGAGAAGTGGATAGCCCCTTGAAGTTGATCAAATAGGTCATCAATCCTTTGTAGAGGGTACTTGTTCTTGATTGTGACTCTAGTAAGTTGTCGGTTATCAATGCGTATTCTAAGAGAACCATCCTTCTTCTTCACAAGCAACACAAGTGCACCCCAAGGTGACTTAATAGGACATATCAAAACCTTCTACAACAAATCACTCAATTGCTCCTTCAACTCCACCGAGGCCATATGGTACGGGGGAATAAAAATGGGTTGAGTATCAAAAAGAAGGTCTATACCAAAATCTATTTCCCTTTCGGGAGTAACACCAAGAATGTTATTAGGAAAGACATCAAGAAACTCATTAACAATCAAAATCGACTCTATAGGAAGGATTTTGGACTCAACATCGCTAACCCTCACAAGATGACAAAGACACCCCTTAGAAATGGGCTTTAATGCAAGGAATGAATCTACCCTTGACCACCACATCACAGCGTCTCCACTCAAGGATGGGCTCATTAGGGAATTGGAATTTGACTCTACAGGTTCTACAATCAATAGAAGCATAATATCCATGCAACCAATCCATTACAAGAATGACATCAAAATCTACCATATCTAATTCAACAAAATCACAAGGCAAGATTTTATGCAATAGGAATCCAAGATGATTTCTATAGACTCTTTTAGAAACAATAGATTCACCAATGGTGGTAGACACTTCATATTTTTCTCACAACAATTCGGGGCTAACATAAAGCTTTTTCGCAACAAAAGGAGTAATAAAAGAAAGAGTGGCACCCAGGTCAGTCATAGCATATACATCAAATTAGAAAACTTTTAACATACTGATGACGACATCGGGCACCTCATTCACTACTTGTCTCTCTGGAAGAGCATAGAAACTATTTTGCCTTGGTGCATCCCCTTGTTGGCCTCCTCTTCCCCTTTGACCAACATTTGTACCTTGGCCTTGTGGACGACCATTTCCACCCTTGGATTGAGCATGAGGACAATTAATGACCTTGTGGCCAACTTCACCACAACCAAAGCAAGCATTTGAATTTCTCAAACGAGGACCACTATGATTCTTTTCACATGTTGGACATCTAAGCTTTACCACCCCTCCATTACCGCCTTGGAACCTTTGATTATGCACCTTATCATTGGTGAAACTCTTGTTAAAAGTATTGGATGACTCTTGTCCTTAGAATTTCTGGCCTTAAGGAAACCGCCCACCTTTAGAACCTTGGAATCCACCTTCAAAACGGGCCACTTGGCCTTACTAACCCTTCTCTTTCTAAACTTTTCTCCCTCTAATTGTTTGACATCTGTCATGAGATGAGAAAAATCCATATCACCTAAAAGCATGGCGGTTTAACACTCCATAAAAAATTCACCAAATTAGATACACCTGACATAAATTTGTTTATTCTTGACCTTGGCTCGGTAACCAATTGTCGGGCATACTTGGTGAGTTGGTTGGACTTGAGGCCATACTCCCTCACACTCATAGACCGTTGCTTTAGATTCATAATTTCCATCTTTTTTCCTCCCTAAGCTCAATAAGGAAGAACTGGTTGAGAAATGCCGCTTCGAATTCTTCCCAAGAGATAGCATCACCATTCCCCTTGTCCATCTTCCATTGAGTAAACCATATTTGAGCCACCTCCATGAGTTGGTAGGACGGCAACTCTGTTTTCTCTTCCGAGTTAAGCCCTATAATGGACAACACTTTATACTCCTTGTCAATGAATTCTTGTGGATCCTCATCCACCTTAGGCCCCTTGGCACGGGTCAACATGGCAATAGCATCCTGACTCTTCATGGGCCATTCCTCCATCTTGAGGAGCTTGAGGGGCCGGTTACTCCTTGGGAGTACGGGCTCTTCTTCCTCTTGAAATAGGCATGATCTAGAATAATAACAAATATTCATTAGGTAAAAGCCTTATCTTAACTTCTATAGCACGATATAGATCATGAAGAAGGGAAACATTTTTTCACGACCCAAGCTTAGGGCCTAGATGTGACACGGTGAATGGGGAACCCGAAGGAACCCCAAACAATCTTCCTAGCATACAAACACATATCCTTGTTCATGGAAGCATCGTAACAACAACAAAAGATAATAAAAAGGGAATATGGGACTAAGGGAAATCTTTGATAGCATAAAACATGGAAGAGCCAAAGCTCAAAGCATATTTACATCATTAGTTCCAACAACACCTCTAAACATAGATTTGAATTGGGCCGAGACACTTTCCAAGCTGACCCTCATAGTATCAAGAGTTCAGCATGAAGAGAAAATAAGTAACATGAGTAAGATAGATGATGTCCCCAAACTTGAATACTCACCAAAGCTCTTCTTCCAAATTGCCAAGACTAGCCGTGGGGAGGATGATCATAAGATGCTCCAGTTCCTACATGGTAACATCATGTAGGCATAGAGTATGCGTTAGTACGTTAGAATGTACTAACTTGGTAGGATTCAATGCAAGAAGAGGTAAGCAACATAGTCAAAATGCATATGCATAGGCAATGGGCAAGTATAATAACAATATGGTATGCATGATCAATGCTTGAAGTAAAACATGCTTGTATAGAACACATTACATGTGTAGGAAGAGACCATCTTCATATAGCCCAAGCAAGATTTGCTTGAACCCAAGGCATGCCACCCCGTTGGAAGGTGATTAAGGTACATACCCCTCAACAAGGTAGTACGGGCTTACCACCCCACGACAAGACATTGACGTACATACCCCTCAATAAGGTAGTACGGGCTTACCACACCCCGGCAAGGAAATTGAGGTATATACCTCTCAACAAGGTAGTACAGGCTTACCACCCCCTGACAAGCTGATTGAGGTATATACCTTTCAACAAGGTAGTACAGGATTACCACCCTATGACAAGGCGATTGAGGCTTGACTACCCCTCAATGAGGTGATTGGGCTTAACACCCCCCAACAAGGTGTGGTCAACTTGCAACACCATAGATACTTCTCATGACTGCAATACATACATACAATCCTTTCATCATCATAGAGTCCTTAACTCATAACCCATGCAATAGACCATCAGAAACTCAAGAATCCTTATAAGACATTTTATCAAACACTTGGCAGGTGTGTAATGCTAGTTAAAAATCATGCAATTCAAGGGAGAAATCATGTGAAAAACCTCAATTTAAATCAACTCACCAACACTTGGTAACACCCTCATGCAAGATACATTGAAACTCCTCATCAAATCTCATAATAGATCATAGATTAATAGCTCAAAACACGCTTAAACAGTCAACATTTTATGAAACCCCAACATAGTTTTATAATTAACTTCATAATTAGAGATGCCCATAGATAATCCAACTTGAAAACATGCAATTTACATAAAAAGGAAGGTTGGACACCATGGGTGAAAGGAACCAATGATTGAAACCCAAGTACCTCAAACTTGGGGATTTCCTTGATGAAGATATGAATGATTACTTAAATCTTGAATGAAGTTCTTGAGATTTGAAATGAATTTGGGGCACTTGATTTTGGATGGAATATTTGGCTAAGTGTTAGAGAGGATTTTGAGAATGTCATGAATGATATAGAGTTGAAAAATGTCTAAGTATAAGTATTTTTATGCATAGATGGGCATTGGGCCAAGGCCGCAATGCTTTAGGTCAAGATGAAAAAAATAAAGAAAAAACTAACATTGCACCGTGACAGGTTCACATTTCAGAGCGATAGCGCAGGAACAAAATACACTGCTCCCTGCCCAGTCTGCGTCATGGTCTGGTCGCGGATGCACACTGTATAATGAAATTTTTTGAAAATGAAATTTCGCCACAACTGCTCTAAAATCGGGATTATACCTATCTGCCACTCAATTTTCCCCCTTGATCACGAATATGAAGTTGGATTTTTGATATCACACACAGATTTTGAGATATATGAAAATTATAATTATAGGCATTTCCGAGACACATTTTCGGGCACTTTTGGGGAAATCTCCTCCTTGGGAATATTCATCCTAGATTATCAAAAAAGCATATATAAGAGAAGTAATCAATGATGATTTCAGCCAAATATATGAATGCAACAAATGCATATAAACATCATTTCAAAAATCTCAATATAAGTGTCAAAATCACCATAAACTTATTAACATAAACATGAATGCATACAAATGATATAATGGCTTAAACTTAAGACTTGAAATTGCATAAGGAACTTAAATTAGTACCTTAAGCTTGAGTAAGATGGATAAGATATGGATATCGCTTATGCATGTCCACCTCAGCTTACCATGTGGCACTTTCAGCTTGTTGGTTGCTCTAAAGGACCTTAACGGAAGCTACACCCTTGTTCCTCAATCACTTTCCTATCAAAAATTTCTACCGGAACCTCTTCATAAGTCAGATTATCTTCCACCGCACTTACAACATCCAAGGGCACTATAGCACTAGGGATACACACACTTTCTCAAAATGGACATATGAAAGACCAGATGAACCATATTCATATCAATGGGCAACTCCAACTCATAGGACACCTTATCAATCCTCCTCAACACTCTATAAAGACCCAAAAACCTTGGTCTAAATTTATCCTTCTTGTCAAACCAGAACACACACTACATGGGTGAGACCTTGAAATAGACTCAATCACCAGCTTTAAATTCAAGGTCCCTTCTCCTCTCATCAGAATAGGACTTTTGTCGACTTTGAGCTATTTTTAACCTCTCCCTTATCTTCTCCATGGCCTCCATAATGAAATCCCGACCTAACAAAGACATCTACCCCACCTTAAGCTGTCTGACCGAGGACTTACAATGTCTACCATAGAAAGCCTCAAAAGGAGCCATACCAATGCTTGAATGATGGCTATTGTTGTAAGAAAACTTAATGAGTGGAATATGTTAATCCCAACTACCCTTAAATTCCAAAACACTAGCTCTAAGCATATCCTTAAGAGTTTGGAAAGTCTTTTCGGCTTGGCCAGCCATTTGAGGGTGAATGATCATGCTAAGCTCAACCTTGGTACCAAGACCTCTTTAGAAGGACCTTCAAAAGTGAGAAGTGAATTGAGCACCACAATCATATATGATAGACAAAAGCACCCCATGAAATCTAACCAACTCATGAATATGCAATTTTGCATAATCTTCGGCACCATAAGTGGTTTTGACCGGTAGGAAATGAGCCAACTTTTTCATTCAATCCATAACAACCCAAATAGTATCAAAATGCTTTCTAGTCTTAGGCAACTCAACCATAAAATCCATGTTGATTTCCTACCACTTCCAAGTAGGAATCTCTATATTTTAGGCTAGGCCACCCGGTGTTTGATGCTTGGCTTTCACTTGTTGGCAATTAAGACAATCGGATACAAACTTACCAATATCTCTCTTCATGCCACCCCACCAAAACATTTTCCTCAAATCTCTATACATCTTTGTAGAAACTGGGTGAATAGAATAGGATGAATTATGAGCCTCATCTAAAGTCTTCTTTCTTAATTCATCAACACTAGGCACACACAATCTACCTTGGTACCTAATGGCACCATTTCCCCCTTGGGAGAAATCCTCCACCATACCATCTCTTACCAAGGCATTCAATTCTTAACAAGGCGGGGTCAAGATCTTGTTTTGCCTTTACCTCCTCAATAAAAGAAAACTTAGAACAATCAACAAGCACTACACTACCATAGTCAACCTCATCTACACTAACTCTCAATCCAGCCAATCAATGAACTTCTCTATCCACCTCTTTGCCACAATCATCAACTTGTGCTAGGCTACCCATAGACAACCTACTTAGAGCATCGACAACAACATTAGCTTTACCAAGGAGATAATGCACACTCATATTATAATCATTAAGAAGCTCTAACCACCTTCTTAGTCTCAAGTTGAGATCTTTTTGGGTGAATACATATTGGAAGCTCATATGATCAGTAAACAGATGCACATGCACCTTATATAAATAATGATGTAAAATTTTCAAAGAAAATACCATGGCGGCCAATCCAAGGTCATAGATAGGATAATTCTTTTCATGCACCTTAAGTTGTCTAGAGGCATAAGCTATCACCTTACCATTTTGCATTAACACACAACTCAAACCGATTCTTGAGGGATCACAATACACAACAAACCCTTCCAACCCTTCCAGTAGAGACAAAATAGGAGCGAAGATAGGCTTATCTCTCAAAGTTTGGACACTCTTCTCATATTTATCGGTCCACACAAATTTTTCCTTATTTTGGGTCAACTTAGTCACAGGAGAAACAATAGAAGAGAACCGACTTACGAACCTCGGGTAATAACCTGCCAAACCCAAGAAACTTCTATTGTCCGATGGAGTCAAAGATCTAGGCCAATTTCCAATCACCTTCATCTTCTTAGGATCCACCTTAAGGCCATCACCCGACACCACATGACCTAGAAAAGCAACCTCTTTCAACTGAAACTCACATTTTTTATATTTTGCATACAACTTCTCCTCTCTAAAGATTTGCTAAACCACCCCCAAATGATCTACATGCTCCTCCTCACTTTGGGAATAGATCAAGATATCATCAATAAAAACTATGACAAACAAGTCAAGGTAGGGTTTGAAGACCCTATTCATAAGATCCATGAACATAGCCGGTGTATTAGTCAACCCGAAGGACATAACCACAAATTCATAATGCCCAAACCTAGTTTGGAAGGTCGTCTTGGGAATGTCACACTCCCTCACTTTCATTTGGTGATATCAGATCGAATATCAATCTCAGAGAAGTGACAAGCCCCTTGAAGTTGGTTAAAGAGATCATTAATACTCGGAAGAGGGTACCTTTCTTTATGGTGACCCTATTAAGTTGCCGGTAATCAATAGATATCCTAAGAGTACCATCTTTCTTCTTCACAAACAACACTGGTGCACCCCAAGGTGATTGACTAAGCCTTATAAAACCCTTCTCCAACAAATCCATCAATTGCTCTTTGAACTCCTTCAACTCCACCAGGGCCATACGGTAAGGGGGATAGAAATGAGTTGAGTATTGGGAAGGAGGTCTATACCAAGTCTATTTCTTTTTCGAGAGAAACACGGGGAAGCTCATCCGGAAATAAAGACATCAAAGAACTTATTAACCACCTGAACCCACTCTATAGGAAGGACTTTGGACTTAATATCCCTAACTCTCTTAAGATGATAGAGACACCCCTTAGAAATCACCTTTTGGGTCTTAATGCAAGAGATGAATCTACCCTTGACCACCATATCATGATTCTCCCACTGAAGAACGGGTTCATTAGGGAATTAAAATTTGACCCCATGAGTTATACAATCAATAGAAGCATAATATTCATGCAACTAATGCATCCTAAGAATGACATCAAAATCCACCATATCTAATTCAACCAAATCACAAGGCAAGATTTTATGCAAAATGAAAATGCAATAATTTATATAGCCTCTTCTAGCAACAATAGACTCACTAACGGGGGTTGACAAGTCATATGGATCACACAACAATTCGGGACATACATGGAGCTTTTTAGCAATAAAAGAAGTAACAAAAGAAAGAATGGCACCTGGGTCTGTCAATGCATCTACAGCAAAATAAAAAACTAAACATAGCAGTGACGACATCGGGCACCTCATCTACCCCTTGTCTCCCTTAAAGATCATTGAACCAATTTTGCCTTGGGGAATCAACTTGTTGGCCTCCTCTTCTATTAGGACCTATATTTGCCCCTCGTCCTTATGGATGGCCATCACTACCCTTGTTTTGATTACGAGGACAATCAATCATCTTATGACCCACTTCACCATAAGCATAACAAGCCTTAGTATTTTTCAAACATAGGGCATTATGGACTCTACAACATCTTCAACACATAGTTTTAGGTATCACACCACCACCACCTTGGACCCTTAGGTTGTCATTAACAAACCTTCTACTAGGAGCATTGGATGACCCTTGGCCTTGGAACTTGGGGCCTTGAGTGAATTGACCACCCTTAGGATTTTGGAATCCACCTTCAAACTGGGCCCTCCTTGCTTCATTACTTCTTCTCTTTCTATTGATCTTTTCTCTAACTATCACAAGATAAGAGCATAAAAAAAGCGTGAGTAAAAAGATAGAAAAAGTTGGTTGGAAAGCAAAAATTTTTCCCCTCTAATTATTCGGCATAAGTCATGAGGTGGGGAAAATCCATATCACCTATCAACATAGCAACATGAAACTCCTCATTTACCAAGTCGGACACACCCATCACAAATTTGTCATCCTAGACCTTGGCTCGGCCACCAATTATGGAGCATACTAGGAGAGTTGGTTGAACTTGAGGGCATACTCCCTGAAACTCATAAACCCTTGTTTTAAATTCATAAATTTCATCATCATGGCCTCCCTTAGCTCAAGAGGGAAGAGCCGATTGAGAAATTCTGCCTTAAACACTTCTATTATCATTCCCCTTCTACACTTTCCATTGGGTGAACCAAATTTGAGCCACCCCCTTGAGTTGGTAGGCCGCCAACTTCGCTTTCTCCTCTGATCTGACGCTCATAATACACAATACTTTATATATTGCATCAATAGATTCTTGAGGATCCTCATCTACGTTAGACCCATGGAACTCTGGTGGGTTCATCCTAGTAAAATCCCTCACCCTTGAGATCGGAGTAGGAGAATGAGGGGCTTTGGCCCCTTGGTTGATTTGATTAGTCAAGGAATTGTCCCATATGGTAATGGCTTCCCAAAACTATTCATGGGTCACTCCCCCATCTTGAGGAGCTTGGGGAGTGGGATGGGCCGGTTTCTCCTCGGGTGAACGAGCTCTCCCTAGTCGTCCTCTTGGAATAGGCATTATCTATTATAGCGAAGAACATTCGTTAGAGGAAAAATCCTTACTTTAACTACTATAGCACAATATAGACCATGAGAAGGGAAAGATTTCTTAAAATTCCTCATAGCCTTTTATTCATAGTTGTGGTGCACTTTATAACCATGAACAAGACGCTAATCAATGCGGTGTGTTGGACTCTGAGGACCATCAATAACCTAATGCTCTGACACAAAGTTTCTCATGACCCAAGCCTAGGGCCTAGACGTGACGTGGCGAATGGGGAACTCGAAGGAAACCCAAACAAGCCGCCTACCATATCAAATACACATTCTTGGTTACAGAAGCATAATAACAACAACAAGAGATAATAAAAAGGGAATATGTGAGTAAGGGAAATCTTTATTGAATAAAACATAGAAGGGTCAAAGCTCAAAGCATGTATACATGATTAGTTCCAACAACACCTCTTAACATATATTTGAGAAGGTCCGAGAAACTTTCCGGGCTCACCCTCATAGTATCAAGAGTTCCATATAAAGAGAAAATTAGTGACATGAGTAAGATAGCTAATGTCCCCAAACTTGTGGACTCACCAAAACTCTTCTTCCAAAATGCCAAGACTAGCAGCAAGGAGGATGATCAAGAGGTCCTCCAGTACCTATATGGTAATGTAGGCATAGAGTACGCGTTAGTATATTTGAATGTACTAAGTAGGTAGGATGAAATGCAACAAGAGAAAGGCAACATAGTCAAAATGCATACATAGGCAATGGGTAAGTACAATAACAACATGGCATGAGTGATCAATGCTTGAAGTAAAATAAGCTTGTGTAGAACATATTACATGTGTAAGAAGATACCATCTCCGTATAGCCCAAGCAAGTTTTGCTTGAACCCAAGGCATGCGACACCCTTGGAAGGTGATTGAGGTACATACCGTTTTAATAAGGTAGTATAGGCTTACCACCCCTTGACAAGGTGATTGAGGTACATACCCCTTAATAATGTGATACGAACTTACCAACCCCCGACAAGCTGATTGACGTATTTACCCCATAATAAGGTAGTACGGGCTTACCTAGGACAAGGGGATTGAGGCTTGACACCCCCTCAATGAGGTGATTGGGCTTAACACCCCCTATTAAGGTGCGGTCAACTTGAAACAACATAGATACTTCTCAGGTATTCAATATACACATAAAATCCGTTCATCATCATAGAGTTATTTAACTTATAACCCATGCAATACACCATCAATAACTCAAGAATCCTTAACAAGATAATTTGTCAAACACTTGGCGTGTGTAATACTACTTCAAAATCATATAATTCAAGAGTGAAATCATGTAAGAAAACTCAATGTAAATCAACCCACCAATACTTGGTAACACCCTCACGCAAGATACATTAAAAGCCCTCATCACATCTAATAATAGATCATAGATTAATAGCTCAAAATATGATTAAACAATCAATATTTAATGAAACACCAACATAGTTTTATAATCAACTTTATAATAAGAGATACCCATAGATAATGCAAGTTGGAAACAAGCAATTTACATAAAAGGAAGGTTGGGCACCATGGGAGAAAGGATCCAATGGTTCAAACCCACATACCTCAAACTCGGGGATTTCATTGAAGAATATGTGAATGAGAACTTGAAGCTTGAATGTAGTTCTTGAGATCCGAAATGAGTTTAGGACACTTGAATTTGGATGAAATATTTGGTTGTGTTAAAGAGGAATTTGAGAATGTCTTGAATGATATAAAGTTGAAAATGGCTAAGTAGAAGTGTTTTCACACATAGGTGGGCATTGAGCCATGGCCCCAATGCTTTAGGCCGAGATGAAAAAAAATAAAGGAATAACACTGCTCTGCGATAGATCTGCATCATGGAGCCATAGCGCAGGACAAAAAAGTACTGCTCCTCACCCAGTTTGCGTCATGGTCTTGTCACAGATGCACACTAGAAAGAGAAATTTTTGGAAAATGAAATTTTGCTATGGTTGCTCTAAAATCGAGGTTATAACCATCTCCCACTCAATTGTGCCCCCTGATCATAAATATGAAGTTGGATTTTTGATATCACACACAAATTTTGAGATATATGAAAATTATGATTATGGACATTTCCAAGGCATATTTTTGGTCTATCTCCTCCTTAGGAACAGTCATCCCCAAATATCAAAAAAGCATATATAAGAGAAGTAATCAATGATGATTTTAGCCAAACATATGAATGCAACAAATGCATTCAAACATCATTTCAAAAATTTCAATATAAGTGTCAAAATCACCATAAACTTGTCAACATAAATATAAAGGCATATAAATGACATAACAATTGAAATTTAAGACTTGAATCATATAAGGGACTTAAATTAGTACCTTAGGCTAGAGTAGGGTAGATGACATATGGATATCGCTTTTACATGTCCGCCTTGGCTTCCCATGTGGCACTTTCAGCTTGTTGGTTACTCCAAAGGACCTTAACGGAAGCTATATCCTTGTTCCTCAACCCGTTCACTTGCCTAACAAAAATTTCTAGCGGAACCTCTTCATAAGTCAAATTATCTTCCACCACACTTACAACATCCAAGGGAACTATAGTACTAGGGTCACCCACACACTTTCTCAACATGGACACATGAAAGATCGGATGAACCATATTCATATCAATGGGAAACTCCAACTCATAGGACACCTTACCAATCCTTCTCAACCCTCTATAAGGACCCACAAACCTTAGGCTTAATTTACCCTTCTTGTCAAATCAAACCACACACTTCATGTGTGATACCTTCAAATAAACCCAATCACCAACTATAAATTCAAGGTCCGTTCTTCTCACATCAAAATAGGACTTTTGTTGACTTTGAGCTATCTTCAACTTCTCCCCTATCATACTCACCTTCTCCATAGCCTCCAAAAGAAAATATGGACCTAACAAAGCCATATCCTCTACCTCAAGCCATCTGACCGCGAACCTACAACGTCTACCATAGAGTGCCTCAAAAGGAGCCATACCAATGCTTAAATGATAACTATTATTGTACGAAAACTCAATGAATAAAAGATGTTAATCCCAACTACCCTTAAACCCCAAAACACAAGCTCTAAGAATATCCTCAATAGTTTGGAAAGTCCTTTCGGCTTAGCCATCCGTTTGAGGGTGAAAGGTCATGTTATGCTTAACCTTGTTACCAAGACCTCTTTGGAAGGGCCTCCAAAAGTGAGAAGTGAATTGAGCACCATGATCATATATGATAAACAAAAGCACCCATGCAATCTAACCAACTCATGAATATACAATTTTGCATAATCTTCGGCACCATAAGTGATTTTGATCGGTAGGAAATGAATCGACTTTTCATTCTATCCATAACAACTCAAATATTATCAAAATGCTTTCTAGTCTTAAGCAACTCAACCACAAAATCCATGTTCATTTCCTCCCACTTCTAAGTAGGAATCTCTATACCTTGGGCTAGACCACCAATTATTTGATGTTCGGATTTCACTTGTTGGTAACTAAGACAACCGGATACAAACTTAGCAATATCTCTCTTCATGCCACCACACCAAAATATTTCCCTCAAATCTCTATACATCTTTGTAGAACTGAGGTGAATAGAATAGGAAGAATTATGAGCCTCATCTAAAATCTTCTTTCTCAAGTCACCAACACTAGGCACACACAATCTACCTTGGTCCCTAAAGGCACCATCTCCCCCTTGGGAGAAAACCTCCACTTTACCATCTCTCACCAAGGCCTTCAATTCTTAACAAGGTAGGGTCAAGATCTTATTTTTCCTTTACCTCCTCAATCAAAGAAGACTTAGAACCTTCAACAACCACTACACAACCATTGTCAACCTCCTCCAACATAACTCCTAATACAACTAATCGATGAACTGCTCTAGCCACCTCTTTGCCACCATCATCAACATGTGCTAGGCTACCCATAGACACCCTACTTAGAGCATCAGCCACAATATTAGCTTTACTGGGGAGATAATGCACATTCATATCATAATAATTAAGAAGCTCTAACCTCCTTCTCCATCTCAAGTTGAGATATTTTTGGGTGAACACATATTGGAGACTCATATGATCGGTAAACACATCCACATGCACTCCATACAAGTAAAGATGCCAAATTTTGCAAAGCAAATACCGCGGTGGCCAATTCAAGATCATGGGTAGGATAATACTTTTCATGCACCTTAAGGTGCCTAGAGGCATAAGCTATCACCTTACCATTTTGCATCAACACACGACCCAAATCGATTCTTGAGGCATCATAATACACAACAAACCCTTCCAATCCTTCTGGTAAAGATAAGATAGGAGCGGAGATAGGCTTATCTCTCAAAGTTTGGAAACTCTTCCATTCAATGGTCCACACAAATTTTGCCTTATTTTGGGTCAACTTAGTCACGAGAGAAGTAACAGAAGAGAACGTACTTACAAACCTTGGGTAGTAACCCGCCAAACCCACAAAACTTCTAATGTCCGATGGAGTCAAAGGTCTACGCCAATTTCTAGTCACCTTCATTGTCTTAGGATCTACCTTAATGCCATCTTCCAACACTACATGACCTAGAAAAGCAACCTCTTTTAACCAAAACTCACATTTTTTATATTTAGCATACAACTTCTCCTCCCTGAAGATTTGCAACACGACCCTCAAGTGATTCACATGCTCCTCCTCACTATGGGGAATAGATCAAGATCTCATCAATAAAAAATACCACAAATAAGGCAAGGTAGAGATTTAAGACCTTATTCATAAGATCCATGAAGATAAGAGTATTAATCAATCAAAGGACCTGACCACAAACTTATAGTGCCCATACCTGGTCCGGAAGGCCATCTTGGGAATGTCACACTCCCTCACTTTCATTTGGTGATACCCAGACCAAAACTCAATCTTAGAAAAGTGACTAGCCCCTTGAAGTTGGTCAAAGAGATCATCAATCCTTGGTAGAGGGTACTTATTCTTTATGGTGATCCTATTAAGTTACTGGTAATCAATGCACATCCTAAGAGTACTATACTTCTTCTTCACAAATAACACTGGTGCACCCTAAGGTGATTGACTAGGCCTTACAAAACCCTTCTCCAACAAATCCCTCAATTGCTCTTTCAACTCCTGCAACTCTGCCGGGGCCATACGGTAAGAGAGGGGATAGAAATGGGTTGAGTATTGGGAAGGAGGTCTATACCATAGTCTATTTCCCTTTCTAGAGGAACACTGGGAAGCTCATTGGGAAAGACATCAATTAACTCATTAACCACTGGAACCCACTACCCAAGATCCCAGCATCACAATTCCATTTTTGTCTAAATTGCGGAGTAAATGGGCTTCTAAATGCGGTATTTCA
>JAOTQR010000069.1:11265757-11286207 GCA_025774065.1 Solanum ossicruentum | reverse complement strand
AAAACCCCTCATCAAATCTTACAATAGATCCAAGATTTATAGCTCAAAACATAGCAAAATAGTCACAACTTTACATACCTTTACCATAGTTCATAAACATGTTCATACTAGTAAACCCAATTGTAAAATCAACTTTAAGTAATGCGAAATGAGGTAAAAGGAGATTAGAGCACCATGGGTGAAAGGACCCAATAGCGAAAACCTACATAACTTAGCTTTGAGGAAGCTTTTGATGAAGATTGAAAATGGAGGCTTGAAGCTTGAAGGAAACCCTTAATTCTGGATGATGATTTTGAGACTTGAATTTGAGAGTAAAAAATATAGCTAAGAATTAAGAGGATATTGGGGAATGTTTTGGATGATATGAGAGTGAAATGTGGCTAAGTATAGGTAAAAACACATTTGGGAACACTTAGGTCCAAGACCAAAAAGTCTTAGACCGAGATAAAAATCACTGGCAACAAAATACACAGGTTCATGTCCTGTTTGCGACACAGACCTATTGCAGAGGCAAAATTAATACATGTCCGCGATAGCTGTGTGTCGCGGCACTATCGCGGATCGAGTCTGGATAAGGAAAATTATGAAAAATAAAATTGCTAATCGTTTTCTCTTAAATCGGGGTTAGACCCTTTTTCCCCTAATTTTGACCCCCTGAACAAGAATATGAAGTTGGATATTAGATATCGCACATGGATTTTGAGATATATGAAATTTAAAATTTTGGGCATTCCGAGACACATTTCCGGACACTTTTTGGGGTCACTTCAGATCAAGTGGAGCTCCTATTCCTACATGGTAACATCATGTAGGCATAGAGTATGTGTTTGTATATTTAAATATACTAAGTATGTAGGATGCAATACAACAAGAGAAAGGCAACATATTCGAATTGCATAATTAGGCAATAAATGAGCATATAGCAATATGGCATTCATGAATGATGTTTGAAGTAGAACATGCTTGTATAGAATATATTACATGTGTAGTAAAAGACCATCTTTGTAGAGTCTAAGGCCTACCACCCCCTTAGAAAGGCGATTGAGGTATCAACCCCTCAATTGGTTGATGATTGTCACACCCTACCATCCATGGTGATTGAGGTATCAACCCCTCAATTGGTTGATGGTTGTCACACCCTACCATCCATGGTGATTGAGGTATCAACCCCTCAATTGGTTGATGGTTGTCACACTCTACCATCCATGGTAATGAGGTATCAACCCTCAATTGGTTGACGGTTGTCACACCCTACCATCCATGGTGATTGAGGTATCAACCCCTCAATTGATTGATGGTTGTCACACCTTACCATCCATGGTGATTGAGGTATCAACCCTTAAATTGGTTGATGGTTGTCATACCCTACCATCCATGGTGATTGAGGTATCAACCTCTAAATTAGTTAATGATTGTCACACTCTACCATCCTTGATGATTGAGGTATAGCACCCTCTCAACAAGGTGTGGTCAACTTATATCACTATAGATACCATTCAAGCAAACAACACATATACACTTTCCTTTCATAGTCATAAAGTCACTTAACTCATAAGCCACACATTAGACCTTCAATAACTCAAGAATCCATAACCGACATTTTATCAAACACTTGATGGTGTGTAATGTAGTATAAAACCATGAAATTTAAGAGTGAAATCATGCTAAGAAAACTTGAAGTAAACCAACCCACCAACACTTGGTAATACCCTTTATGCAATATACATTGAAACTCTTCATCAAATTTTAAAATAAATCATAGCTATGTTTAAACAGTCATACTTTTATGAAACCCCAACATAATTCATAGTTAAATTCATGATAAGTGAGACCCATAAGTAAATCAACTTGAAAACATACAATTTATGTAAAAAAGAAGGTTGGGCACTATGAATGAAAGGACCCAATGGTTGAACCCCACATACCTCAACTTTGGAGAATTCCTTGATGAAGATTTGATTGAGAACTTGAAGTTTTTGTGAATTCCTTAAGATCCGAAATAAGTTTGGGACCTTTGATTTTGAGTGAAATATTTGTCTAAGTGTTTGAGAGGTTTTTGGGGAATGTTTTGTATGATATGGTATTGAAAAATGACCAAGCATGGATGCTTTTACGCATAAGAAGGTTTAGGTCCAAGACCCCAAGACTTAGGTCGAAGCTAAAAAATTGGCAACAAAATATACTACTCCGCGATAAGTCCGCGTTGTGGAACCAGCGTGAATAGCTTCTGGAAGTAAAAATTTTATGAAAATAAAATTTTACTATGGTTACTCTAAAATCGGGGTTAGGCCTATTTCCCACTCAATTTTGCCCCCTGATCACGAATATGAAGTCGGATTTTTGATATGATGCACTAATTTTGAGATATATGGAAATTACAATTATAGACATTTTCGAGGCACATTTTTGGTCACCTTTTGGGGCGTTCCAATAACTATTTTACCCTCATGTGCAAACTGAAGCTCACTAGAAGGGGTCGAGCATATTACAAGTCCTACCTTCATGTGTAATGCATTGCCCACTAGAAGGGGTCAAGTTTATGAAATGTTTTTACTCTCTAGTATAAGGTAAATGCCCACATGTAAGGGTCAAGTATATGAATGAGATACTCTTTCCATGTTATCACATTTGTACAAGTCATTCAAGTGATGATTAAATATATGATTATGTCAAGTATTCCATGGGATTAGACTTAGCACTGGAAGAGGCTTCAGGTGGGGGCTCGACCCAAGAGGTCCTTATATAAAGTCTTGGTCTCTTAACTATGTGCCACCATAGGTTTAAATTACTTCCTAAATGGGCTTTACTAGTGGATCCAACTAGAAAAAGTTACCCACTATATGGGGTCAAGTTTGGTTAACCATGGCAAGTAGACTACTCCTTTTCCAGTGAAGAGATAAACATTGGGATTCCAAGTAGTATCTCACTTAGTCGTATATGTCGATTAGGGTCTCCTCCCACATATGTATGTTATGTTATACAAGTTTGACTATTTACATGCATGTTTTAGCTCAAACATTGATCTTAAATGTCATATTGGTCTTATATCTATTGATTATACTTATTATACATCTTGTTAATTATGGATTATGTCATTACTGCATTGCACCCCGCATACTTAGTACAATCCAAGTACTAACACATACTTCTTTGCCTACATGATTTAACCATGTAGGGACCAAAGCTCTTATTCACCCTCCTCCTTCACATGCTCGACGGATCTTTTGAAGACTACTATTGGTAAGTCCTACACTCCGGGGACAATATCCACTTTACGCTTATGCTCTTGATAAGACTTATCTACTTTTGGATACTTATCTTTTGAGGGTAAGCCCGGGAGATGTCTTGACCCCCGTTCCATTCATATTAGAGGTGTTGTTGGATATGGATATTTATGTATATAGCTTGACTCCCACTATGCTTATGTAGTTATGAAAGACTTCCCTTAGTCCCTTTATTCCCCTCTATGTTTTTTGTATGTTGATGATGAGATAGAAGTCCCAAGTCCCTAAAACATCCCCATAGTATAAGACGTACCTGCCCCTTAGACTTTATTTGTTATGTGATTCATGCAAATCCTCTTCCCTATAATATCCTCATAGCTTGAGTCCAAAGTCCCGCTTCCCTTAGAATTATTTGTTACTTGCTTGTTGTTTAATTATGCTTCCGCAATCAAGGATGTGTAAATGATATGCTAAGAGACTTATTTGGATCCCTTTGGGTTCTCATTCACTATGTCACATCTAAGACCTAGGCTTGGTTCATAACAAGCTTCTTCTGGTTATGTATGTTATTATGTATATATTTTTACTTGAGTCTATAGTAGCTCTGCAACAAATGACTTCTTGGCTTTGGGTAGACTGTTATTCGGTTATTTGTATGTTGTTGGCATTGCTATGATTAGTGATTTAGGATAGGTACCATGGGTTTGGGTTGACTTGCCTGTAGGCAGGATCTAACATATGTCATCATGACCTGAAAGGTCGGTTAGTGATAGTCCAATACTCTAAGTATGAACTTGCTCACCCTTGCCCTTAGGTCCATTACCATGAAGGGGGTATATTTGGAAAGTTTGGTGAAATTGAGAGAATACTCTCTCACGTTCATGTGCCTTTGCTTTAGATTGATGAATTCTTGTACTTCGGCATCCCTTATCTCTAGTGGGAAAAACTGATCCAAGAAAGCACCCTTGAACTCTCCCTATTCAATTTGGCTTGTCATTAGCCCCTCTCCTCCACCTATTGCTCACATCAAATTTTTGCCACTTCCTTGATTTGGTAAGCCACCAACTCAGATTTCTCTTATGATGGGACTCCCATCACGGAGACAATTCAATAAGCCTCATTAATGAAGTATATAAGATCCTCATCCATCTTAGAGCCATGAAGTTTTGGCAGACTCATCCTCATACAATCTCGCACCCTTGTTGTCGGAGTGGGCACTTGTGGAGGGACAACAATCTCCCTATGTTCTTGGTTAGCCAAAGCTTGGGCTAACATGGTGAAGCCAGCCCTAAACTCCGCATGAGACACCCCATCATCTTATTGCAAAGGAGGGGCTTATTGTTCGGGTGTGTTCCTTGGTTGAGGAGCTCTTTTAGGTGGCATGATCTTGAAATAGCAAAGAGAACATCATTAGTTATGGGGAACCGTAGTCAACTCTAAAGGCATGACATGAGTGATAAAGAAGGGAAATTTTTTCCTAAATGCCTCATAGCCTCTGATTCATAGTTGTGGAATTCTTCACAAACCTTGAAGGAGACTCTACTCGATGTGGTGTGTTTGGACATCTGAGGAACATTTAAAACCTCATGCTTTGGTACTATGTTTGTCACGATCCAATATTGGGTCCTAGTCATAACACGACAAATGAAATATCCATAGGCACCTCATCCAAGCCATCTTAGCATGTTAAGCATTCATAGGTTAATACATTCATAATGTACAAATGGGATAGGGACTAAGGGGAATCATTTAAGATATAAAAAACATCCCAAAACATACATCATTATCTCCGGATATCATACCATCTAAATATGGGTCAAATGGGAATCTGTACACGATTTTGGTTTCCCTCAAATAGAAAAAATTCTAAAATAAATTAGAAAGTAAAAAAAGCCTCTAGTTCTTAAAAAGTCAAAAATATACATCGTCTGAATAGTACAAAGCATGAAGGAAAAATAGGTAGAGTCCTGAAGTAAGGGCTCTCCATAAATACTAGTCTTGAACATTGACAACTAGCCATGTGCTGGAGGAGGAGGAGCAACGGTCCTACATAGTGACATCATGTAAGTAAAATATGCATTAGTATGTTGAATGAACTAAGTATGTGAGATGCAATGCAAGTATGAAATTGTAATGCCATCATTCATAAATCAAAGACATCAATGCATGAACCGGTATAACCATCATATAAATGAGTTTAAGCTTGCCCAAGGAATAATGCTCAATATAAAGTAAAAGTAATGTAACATTTGAACATATGTGATGGAATGAGAACATAAAATCTCACACTTTGTGGGAATGGACTGTAACCGACATATAAGACTATGTGAGCTACTACATAGAATCCAATATAACCCCCCAAGTTGGCATAGGGAGTCCACTTGCTGAGTGGAACTCCGCCACATAGCTTTCATCATCATATAACATAAATGACCTACATTGATCCACTAGCTTAGCCTACAAAGGCTCCTAGGGTGGTACATAATTAATGGGGCAAAGGGTTGCTTCTAAGGTTCCCTTACCGAACCCTACCTCAATGCCTCATTCGGTGCTAAGTCATCCCACGAAATACTTTAAAACATATATTCCGTCAAGTAATGATACTTAGAATCATGAGTAGTGACTTTAAAAAGTAGCTCGAAACTTAGGAACTGCCAAGTGAAAATTGTCCTTTCACTTTGGAGACCATCATAAATATCATTTACGACATTTTTAACATGCTTATACATTTGACCAAACATCAACTTAAAATCTTTCTTTTTATGCCCTATTCATCATCAATATATCATGAAAGACGACTTCAACTTGAGATTTATCATTTATGAGAAAACTCATAAATTAAGAGAAAATTATGCATGAACATGGGAAAAGTATGCTTATCCAAAACATGCATTATTAATCCACACATTATCATTTAAAATCCTAATCATTTGGGGTCGTTACCACCAACTCAAAACGCATGAGATATTTAGCATAACATTACATGATAAAATGACCAACTCAAAATGCATGAGATATTTAGCATAACATTACATGATAATATTAAAGGCAAAATACATCATAATACATCATGCAACCATCATTAGCATGCATGATAGTATTTAAAGGAACTTAAGAAAAATGTAAAAACTTAAGGAAGGGCTTTGTGGGTGAAAGAAACTCACAAATCAACTCATATACCTTGATTGAAGTCTAAGAAGGAAGAACTTGGAGTTGTGAAGAAAATCCTTGAAACCCTAGCCCTTTTTGCCTTGCTTCTTAGAGAGAATAATTGCCTTAGAAATTTTGAGAAAGTGAAAAATGAAAGGAATGAGATTGATTAGGCTTTTAGGTCAAATTAGGGGCCTAAAGAATCATAAAAAAAGATGTAGTTTAAGTCTAGAATTCGTGAAAAGGATGAAAATACTCTTCACTAAAACTATCACACATGAACCATGAGACCCTGATTATGGGTCGTAGATCAAATCATGAGTTATGATTCATGTCATCTTGTTCTCCTTTTCCAATCTTCAAACTAGTTACCGACCACTTAAACCATGAAACCCCTTCCACGGGCTGTAAATTGATCCACAGATCGTGGAGGGCCTCATGGAATCATTCCATTATTAGTCAAATTTCCATTGCCCAGGCCTCCATCCGCGAATACAAACCATGGACTGTAAACAGGACTATGACCCATCCTATTAGTTGTACGTTACCTTCCAAAAACTCTAAATTTTCTTCATATCTGCAGCTCACTCCTATGACTCATTCCATGGTTCGTGTTTCCATCCATGGGTTGTAGATGGTCATCGTGGATCTTTTGTCACTTAAAAAAATTTTCAATTTCTAAAGCTCTTATCACAAGCTTGGTCTAAGGCTCATGGTCTAAACCACAAGCCATAAACTGTGCTTCATAAAATAACCCTGTACATTTTCAGCCCAAGTTTTTGCACTTTCTATGCTCCTAAATTAAGGGTCTTTTCAAGAAGATAACGGGAGATGCTAGACCTTACTGCAGCTATCCTAACCTAAGATTTTATAGAGGCTGGATTTTGTAGTGTTTATCCGGATGTAAGATTCACAATGAGCTATATATACTTTACGACTAACTTGATGTCAAATTCTAGGAAATTCCATGCTTGAGTTTTGATTATTAGGTCATGGTTGTTCCTGGTGTTGTTCATTATTAGTGTTAGTTCTTGTGTGTAATTGTGGGACTTATGGGTTCTAGTCAAGATTATTTTCTCTATCTTGTCTCTTGTATGGACCTTATTGTATGGAGCTTTTGGGCTTATGAGATCTAATTAGGTTTTTTGGTAGCTTGAATAACCTTGATGTCCCTTCAGGTTCTCCTTATGCAACTTATGATTTATTTTTTGGTTAGTGTACCTTTTGTTACTTGCTTACTGTCTTACTTACTCACATTTCATTATGCTTCTACAATCTCGAGTTCAGTTGGCCTATGATGCCTATTGGGTATCGATTATTTTGGTACTTATGTTGCACTCTACATCTATTTTTCTTGATGAAGATATGAGTTCTAGTCAATCGCGTTGATTCTTGTGTAGTGTAGCTTATACTCAGAAGTTGAGGGTGAGCTTGTTGATGTTTAGAGTTGACTGATCTCCTTCTATATAGTTTGACTAGTTTTTTGTGATTTGAGACAGTCTTTATATTTATATATGTCTAATAATGTACTCGATTTTTGTAATAGTTTGTACCAATGCCTACTAGATTTTGGGATGGATCTTTTGTATCTTTTTTCCTTGTCTGTTGTGTGTGTACATATGCTAGTTTATGCCACACTCTGCTGTTATCTTTTTTAATTGCCTTGTATTATATTCTTGTTGGTACTTTTGCTCCCATGCTCGTTACTTCTATTTCGGGCTATCGATTGGCTTTTAGTAGGTGCCATTAGGACCTGGAATTTTTGTATCATGATAATTAGAAGAATAAATGCACTTAATGATTAAAAAAATTGTGATTAAATTCTCAATGATTAAGGTTAAGAGCATGCAAATGGGCTTTTACTTATTTCATAAATGGAAAGTCCCTAATATTGGTAATTAGGTTTCTTTGTGTGAAAGTTAAGGGTGAACATCGGTCTGTTTGGTTCGATTTTATGTATTATCGGTTCAGTTTATCGATATTTTGGTTCTTAAATATGCTAAATCAATAACAAACCAATAAGATATTTTTTAATCGATTTTTGGTTTTTAATGGTTCGATTTTCAGTTCATCCAATAACAAAAATGCCCATAAAAGAAATATATAACTTCTCTAACAATTTGATACGATACAATGCGATATAGTAAAACAAACAAATCAATGGAGCACCTAAGCTTAATAATATATAATATTTGACCTCATATTCTAATTTACTTTTCAATAGTGAGCTTATACATAAGAAACCAAACAAATACATGTCTTACAAGTATTAATATAGTGTCAAGTGATGTTAAATTAGTAATATTTAATATATATGAAGGATAAAATAGTAAGTTATTATAGTCTTAATGGGTTATCGGTTGAAAAAATTATGTTAAAAGGTAAACATATGATATGCATTTACATTATACCATATATTTTGAAAACTTTACAATTTATAACTATAATAGGATCTTGTTGTTAGTTTCTCTCTTCTCTCTTCTATCTCTCGCCTCTCTACTCTCTTTGCAGTTTCTTACAAAATATACAATTACATATATCTATCAACTACCAGCTGCATATATACAATTATTTTGACAGATATATATAGTCAATTCGACAAACTTCCAATCTCTCTTGCCTGATATACAAATACATATGTATATTAGTTACACGTATGTAATTATTTGACAGATATACACATACAATTTGCCTCTATCCTCCCTTTCTCGACCTCGCTCGTCTTTCTCGTCCCCTCCAGGTCAGAAAGCCGAAGTTATGCCATGTAATTACGTAAAATATAACTATTTAATTATATTAAGTTTCAAGTCTAGGCTATTTATGAAAATTTCCCTTATCGATTTATCCAATAACCTAATACTAAAAATCGAAATTGAATCGATAACTCGATGATTTTTTTTATAAAATTATTAAAAATCTATTAACTTGATAACCCAATGATAATTAACTAATAATGTTTTTTCCATTCGATTTATAGGTGGTTTGATTTTCGTACATTACTAGTTTGGCACCATTACTTATAATCGAGTCCAGTGGAATAGGGGCTAACCGTAGCAGGAGCAATAGATAAGCCCGGTGTAGCCTCCACATAAAGAATTGGAGAGGGTCGAGCGAGTTTTGTCAAGATGAGGACTCTTCTCGTAGTTCCTTCACATCTACGCACCTTTTCCCCATTTTCACGCTTTCTTTACTCTAATCACAACAACAATGCTACCTATAACTACCTTCTTTCTCCTTATCCATCTAAATCCTTTTCATCAGTAACCTCAACTCTTCCTCTTCCTGCCATGGCTTCTCAGGTGGACTACTTTCTTTTTTCTTTCCCAGATTATGTTTTTATCAATTTTCAATTACTTGTCTTTAATCTGAATTTTCTATCTGTTTTGTTCAGAGTGTATCATCTGGTGATGAAGTTAATATCTTTCAGTTGATTCAAGCTCATCAGGTGTCAATATGGAGCATCTTTTAACGGTGTTTATGTTTAGGCATAGAGGAGTCAAAGCTCAGTTGAATGTATTCTGAAATGTTTCAGGAAAAGGCTGCTAGGCTATCTCCTATAGAAGATGTCAGAACACTTCTTCATTATAGCCTTCGTGGTGTGCTTTCTACTTTCTCTCAGGTTCACCCTTTTCTCATATATTTGTTTTGTTACTTGCATTTGTTGTTATAAGGGGTAGATGCATTGGCGGAGCCATTTTTATTAAAGGGTTGTTCATACTTTTAGGAAATAGGTGGGTGATTTTTGTATCAAGGGTGATCAACAATTGGTATATATTAAAATATCTATATTTAACCAATATATTTGAAAAAGTTTTTGATGAATCCTTGAGTGAATGTAGTTCCGCCATTGGGTAGATGATCAATTTTATATCTTAACACAACAACAACATACCATAACCAGTGAAATTTCACAAGCGGGTATGGAGATGGTAGAGTGTACACAGACCTTACTACTATTTCATGGAGACAAATTGACTATTATGAAAGACCCTCGGCTCAAATGTATCAACCCTAAGTAAAAGAAAAAATAATAGATATAATATATCGGCTAAACAAAGATGAATGCAAATTCTATAAGAGAAAAAACAACAAGAATAGCAAAATAATGTAATAATCGAAAAACAATGACAATACAATTTTAATGACACGACTAGTCCTATGACAAACCTAAACCGTCACAAGCCACAACAACATACTACCCATGCTAGCCTTTGAAACTAATACTCAACTTCCACTCCTTCCTATTTGAGCTCATGTCCTCGGTAATATGGAACTTCATCATATCCTGTGTAATCACCTTTCGCCAATACTATTTCGGTCTACACCTACCCCTTTGTGCAACCCCTAAATCCAACCTCTTGTTCTCCTAACTGAAGCGTCAACACACCTTCTCTGAACGTGCCCAATTCAACTTTATGTCTTCTCTTTCTCTTAGTGGCCATATCATTTTTAATTAAACTGTAAATTAGAAAAACATAAGTAACTAATATCACATAGACTAACAAAAAATGAGTAACTGATAGTACATAGTACATATGCACAATGGAAAAGAGAACCTAGTACTGTCGCGATATACATATTAGGAATGCATATGCTATATCATCTTATTTAACCATAAAAAAGGTACGCATATAGTGTATCACGGTTCTCAATTTGTGATTCTGACAGAATATCTTGAATAACAGTGACATTCTACAGCCAGATTGTTCCATTTAATTGATGAAATGTTGTGTCTATTGATTGCATAATTAATACACTTGAAGGTAGAACTGTATTTAATTACTATATGTACATAGGGGCTAGGAGTGACATCTCTAGATCAGATATTCCCTCTTAGTAGTACTTTCTATTTTTGATGAAGGTATTGTAAATCCCGCTTAGTAGTAATATCACAGATTGTGGTTATTCTTAGAATCTTAGCTGTGTTTTACTCTATACATGGCGATTCATTTGATGGTTTCTACTACATGATTAGAACCTAAGGAAATATCCATTTTCCTATGATTAAAACTTATCATAGCAATAAGATTCTTAAACTATCACCTACAAGTAGGGGTCCATACTCCCTTGGAAATCACATTACGTAAAAGAAGAGGATAAGATGTCTCTTTGCACTTTTGCCTGCATGTAATTACTTGAAGCAGGAGAGAAATATTAAGACGTAGAAGCTTACTTCAGCATGTAGCATTTTTTTTTTTTGCTTTATCATAAGTGACATAAAAAGTAGCTTCTTTAGTTCTGGATTACATGGACAGATTTATTCAAACTGGCCTAGTTTTATGAAAAACTTATGATACCAAAATCATGAATTTTGAACATATGAAAAAAATTGTCTCTTTGTGTTACCTGAAATCTAGAGTTGTTATACATAGAATTTCATCTCTTTTGGTTCTAGATAATATGGAAGGATTAACCAAATTGATCCAATTTTATGAAAGAAATATCCACAGTATTACTTGACAGTCGATGATATGTCATACATATAGCCATAAACTTTCTAGTATTATGCAGAGTAAGTAAATGACCTATGAACAGGTATCTGGAACCTATGTGTGGTTACAAGTTGATAGCCTGAACTGTGATTCAAAGGGTGTTCTTAAGAGAAGTTTTGGTGCCCATCTTGGACCCAATTACGTAATCTTCCTTTCTATCAAACTGTGTTAAGCATGAAATATGAACATATTTGCGCGATAACTGATTGTTTTTCTTTTTCTGTCATCTGAATGGTATCTACATATTACTCCATAGTTTCACAATTAGCAGTGGATTCTTTATTGTAAGATGCCCTTGTTCCCAAAGTGTTTTTTTTTATTGTTGCAGAAGTATGAGGGCTATCCTTCAGCTTCCATGGTTGATTTTGCATGTGATGCCGATGGATCTCCAATATTAGCCGTTAGCAACTTGGCTGTTCACACCAAGGTTCATTTTATCATTTCTGGTGGTTGAAGTTGTGCTTAAGTTTCTGCATTTATCAAATTAGTACTTCCTCTGTCCCATTTTATGTGGCGACCTTTCCTTTTTGGTCCGTCCCCAAAAGAATGTCACCTTACTCTAATTGGAAACAATTTAACTTCAAAATTCCAACTTTTGCCCTTAGTGAAATGATTCTCAACCACATAAATATCTAACAATTATTTTAGACTATAAATTTCAAAAGTCTTCTTTTTTTCCTTAAACACTGTGCCAAGTCAAAGGGCACCAGCAAATGGGAGGAGGGAGTATAACAGAAACTTCAGTTCTACAAATATCCATGTCCTTGTTTTCGGGTTTGTGTAAGTTTGGATTTCAATTCAAAGGCTATTCAAGATAATTGTTTGAATTTGTTAACAGAAAAAAGAAGTGCTTACATCAATTTTCACCTTCTTATGTCAATGTAGCACTGAATATCCTGAAAATGTTGTCTCTGTAGTATTTTTATTGTATTTGTACTTTCCAGAATTTGTTTTTACCCTCTCTCATTCTCATTTTCAGAACATAGGTTTTGATATGAAGCTTGGTGATTAGTGCAGGACCTCTTAGCTACTTCTAGATGCTCATTGCTTGTTGCAAGAGATCCTGAAGATAGGACTGACTTAGTAATTACAGTGCATGGTGATGCTGTTCCTGTGAGTTGTCACTTTGAGAGAAATTTCTTTCCATGATCTCCCTCACTCTCTCTCTCTTCATTTGACGGGAAACATATGTCAGTTTTTTCTTTCTTTTTCTGATGGATGTCATAGGTACCGGAAACAGAGAAAGAAGGTATTAGAGCCACGTATTTGGCTAGGCATCCTAAGGCATTTTGGGTAACTTTTTCCATCTCTTTCTATTTAGTGGCATCATGCATTTCACAGTAGATATTTCTTCTTCTGTCCATCACATGTAATTACCGAACCTTTGTGAAGGTTGACTATGGTGACTTCCAATTCATGCGCATTGAACCCAGAATTATGCGTTACGTAACAGGCGTTGCAACTGCCGTATTGGGATCTGGAGGTTTGTGTTGAGTGTTGACTACTGGATTCGCCTCCTTTTGTTATTATTGTTTCTCCCCTGCTCCACATAACACTTTGGCATTTTCCCCCTTCCCCACAATTTATATTTGATTTGGGCCTCTTATTTCGCTCCTTACACCATACGAGCTGAAGAAGAGCAGGTAAAGTATACATCTGACTTCTTGCTACTAAATTGTAAAATCCCATTGATGAATCACATTAGATTTCAGTGTTCCACCTGCGTAGTATTCTAGAGTATGAGAGAGCGACCAATTGCAAATTGCTAGATGTGTCATTTCTTTTGTTGCTCTCAGATGCAATATTTGTAGTTCTTTCTTGTACTCAATGTCTCTTTTGACTCCTCACAGAATTTAGCAAAGAGGAGTTTAGAGCAGCTAAAGTAGATCCAATTTACCAATTTTCAAAGCCAATCACGGTATAGAAATGCTGATTTTCATTGTGTATGTTATGCTGTCTTCTTTTATACATAGGAGTCATTTTCTTATTCCTTTAATTTTTTTCACCAGTCACATATGAATAAAGATCATGCCGAGGATACCAAGCTGATTGTGCAGCACTCTACATCAATTCTGGTAAATTCATAACTTATTCTTTTCTGCAATGATGCTCGTTCATGGATCTTGGAAATTTTGTTTTACCAGGAACTTATGATGAAATACAAAAAAGGAAAAGGTAACTAAATATAGAGCCAACATGGGAGATAAGATTTTTCACATAGCTTGGAAGCACAGATGCATAACTCATTTATACTGGACAACCTGGGAGAACTTTTTCATGGCAAAAATACATATGAAATCCAAACTAATTTTGCCTAGTTAGCAAATGACTAGAGCTAACACCCAAAAGATTACTTTTTTCTTAAAAATGAATTGGAAATGCCTGGGATGCAATATTCCACAAAGGTGCTGATAAATATCACAAATAACTGCCCCATATATGAAGTATGCTTGAGCTTTTGATGATATGGTTCCAGGAAATGATGCATGATTTTTGGTTGCTTCTGGCAGTCCATTGACATCTAACATCACTGTCAATTACTTATAGTTAATTTAGTTTTACTGGACATAGGGTGCAATGTGTTATCTCCTCCCAATGAAAGAAGCTGCATTGACTTTCTTTTGATCAGGTGGACTTTGCATACATTTTGGATGTAGACAGTCTAGGTTTTAATGTCAAGGTGAGGCTACTATTCCATCTCCACTGTTGTTGATTCATTTCACTTGTAACTTTTCATATAATTATTTTATTCCTCCTTATATTTCTGTTGTGGTGAAATCTGCACTTGCGACATTCTATGAGTTTTCTACTTCAAAATATGTGAATTGCTAGTAACCTTTTTTTCTTATGGAATTGGCAGTTATGTCAAGAAATACCTATTTGAGGAAGTGAACAAGATTATTTTCTCTAGAAAAGCTATGCCAAGTGCCTTTCTTTCAAGAATGGCAGGAACTGTGTACTTATACTTTGATTTTAATTTCAGGCTTGCTACCAGGACAACAATTTCAAGCTTCGAATTCCATTCCCTAGACGTGCCGTCGACAGAAAGTAAGTCCCCAAAGTTCTATCACAATTTTTTTTTGTAGGAGCGTACAATTCACATTGATCTCCTTTTTTTTTTTTGCTTCCTTTTACTTTTCCTAGTTTCTGATGCAATGTCTGTTTTATTATATGCTATTTTTTCTCTTGTTTTATTCTGGGTTTGGTCTGGCTTAAGATCTAATGTCTTAACTATGGTGTTCTGGGTGAAAAGAATTTTTGGAGTACACATGAAGGATCATGTGCTGGTCCCCATAAGGTGGAACCACTTTGAGCTTGCTTACAGAACATTCTACTCCCTCGTCCTACTTTATGTGACATCCTTTCCTTTTTAGTTTGTCCAAAAGGAATGTCACCTTACTTTAATTGGAAACAATTTAATTTTAAAATTTCCCTTTTACCCTTAGTAATGAATCTCAGCCACACAAGTATCTAAGGATTGTTTTAGACCACAAATTTAATTTTTTTTCATTTTTTCCTTAAATACCATGCCAAGTCAAAGAATGTGACATAAAATGGGGACGGGACGGAGGGAGTATTACTTTGTCCATGATTTTCTGACCCGCAACAATGATTTTCTAACCAAAACAGCTGGTAATATGGAATGACTCAAAACTATATTCAACTGATAAGGGAGAAGTTACAAGGTACCAAAATTCTCAACTTAGGAAAATGGAGCAAAAGATAGACAACAAGAGAAATAGAAAAGGGAATTCCAAATTGCTAAAACTTTAGCTAAAAAAATGAAAATGCAAGTTCTTCCATGCCCTCTTCTAGAGCTCCTGTGCTGTTTGTATAGGAGGGTCTTTGGCAGGGGTTGTGGTCCTTTCTTGGCCTTGGGACCACATACTCATCCAGGTATTTTGGGGACTGCTTGTCATTGTTGTATTGCTTCATTATACCAACGTGGTCCTGCAGGTTTGTTACATTGCCTCCCCCAGGAAGACGAACCATTCTTAGACACCTTAGGACTCTTGAACTCTAGGCTCTAATACCAAGTTTGTCATGCGGCGAGCTTGCACCTTAGACATGATCGGTTCTCGAAAATAATTCTTAATCCCCAAGAAAACCCTTGGCCTAGCAATCTCACTCAGTGGAAGACTCAACTCATATAAGAGTAATGTAGATGGGCAACTCAACATGATTAAAGAATAATGAAATAACAATTTAAAAATGCTCGGGATGAAAACATAACTCAACATGGTAAATTCAAATGAAGAAATCATAGTTTTCAAAACAACTTTGAAAGGAATATGTGGACTCCACTCTACTATATCTATGAAACCTCTAATTGCTCATAAGAAGGTGCCGAGAGAAGCCCGCGGCTACACCGAAAGAACTACTATAATAAGAAGAAATGAAATAAAAGAGTTACTCTAAGTGCAAGGAGGTCTTGCCACATGCCGGAAGAAATTGATGTTCAACAGAGCGCCAATTGAGGATTTCTAATACCTGTGTCTGAAACATGAAATGATGCAACACCGGAAGATGTCAGTACATTGAATATACAATATGTAAAAAAACTAAAAGAAACATGCTTAAAAATACTCAATCACATGGATACTGTCTAACTCATCTCAATAAAATATGCAAGTTTTTAGAAAACAAAATATTTCACAATTATAATAAGTGCAACTCAGTAAAATAATAATAATTATTTTCTTGGAGAGTTTCTCTAATCGACAATCACTATTTATGAGCTAGTAATGATACAACGAACTATTGTTGCCACAATTATCCAATACCTTGTCAGGGTGAGGGACGTAGTGTCACTGGATTCATAATAAAAGTCCTCTTTTGGGACAAGTGAGGAGTCGCCCGAACCAATGGTACGATCCTATCATATGTTGGCTACATAATTTATGAGGCTTGAGTTGTCTCTACTCTTATTCAAATTCGTGTTCAATACTACTTCCAAAGTTAGCTCATTATACTCATATATCACAATTAAGTAGAAATGCTCAAAATCATCCCGTCTAGTCTCATCGGACTCTACTCAAAAACCTAACTCTTCTCAATTCATCATGCTCTTTTCTGAAAACAAAATGCTTTTAAGATTACTCATATCTTATCAAAATTCTTTTCAGAAAAACATCTTTTATGCTCCATTCTCATGCTTATTTGGACTTGGTAAAAATAATGCATATAGTCAATAACATCTGTACTTGGGACACTCGTGTTCCCTAAAACTCATATTTTACATCGATGCATAAAAACAATTGTCGTTAACTCAAAATAATGCATAATGAAAATAATGATCATCAACTCAAGTAGGGTTCATGTGAAACTAGGCATGAAAAACAATTCAAGAATAAGACTTGAGTGTCTAAACACAATCTCAATGAATAAACAGAGAACTCAATGATAGAAATCATGACTCTTTCTAAACTCAAAGTAATTTGGGCTAAAACTCAATTTGAACTCTTTAAGGGTGGAACTTAGAAGTAGAGTGTGTGGACGAACTCAATCCAACGCTATGGATAACCTTACACACCTGTAAGATCGTTGACCAAGCGAAATTTGAAGAACTCAATGGAAACTCTTGAACCCTAGCTTTTTTCCTCTCCGTTCCTGCTCTCAAAATATCCACGTGTAAATGGGAGAAAAGGCACGTAGGGTACTAATAAGGGTTAATCTAATCCCAAAATATAATGGTTTTGATTGGGAAAGGGTGGGAAAAGACGAAAACTCCCTTCTTTGAAATTACCGAACTGGTCTATGAGGGGCATCTATGGTCTGTAGATGCTTCTATAGGCTGTAGAAGGCCGACCGTGGAAATTAGGTTTGATTTTTGGGTTTCTGAACTTTGGGTCTACAAATACCTTCTACGGGTGGTAGACCATTATACGGGTCATCCTGTCAAGTTGTAGAAAAAGTGCTAAGACTTGTTTTTAAGGACTTGAAATTCACGAACTCATTCCACGGCTTGTAAACCATTCTACGAGTGGTGAAGTCAAGTTGTAGAAGTCGGGCTTTGAATTTGGTTTTTTGAACTCTGGATCTATGGATCGTCCTGCATGCTTGTGAAAAACGTACTGAGACTTTAGGGTCTAAGGACTTTGGGTCTACGAGACCCTTCGACGGTCTGTAAAATATTCTATGAGTTGTAGAATCTTATTCGTGGAAACTGATTGAGGGTTGACTTGTAGGTGTTTGATTCCACAAACTACCATCTATGATCCGTGGATCACTCTATGGGTTGTAGATCCATGGAAACCAACTTCTATAGAAACATGATTTCTTTCTGGACTTCCTGGGCTCATCTGAATTAGGATGTTTTGGGGGTGTTACACTTCATTTGCTGTCATACTTGGCAATTTAGGATGAACTTTGTAACATCCTTGCTCATACTTGGCCAAAGAAAATTGGATGAGACGTAGTGAAAGGATCTCGTAATTCCAGCATGACCTCCAAAATGTTTTAGTGCCGGATCTGAGGGAATAATCAGATGCTCACGAAAGAGAAGCAGGCCTTCCTGAAAGGTGAAGTGAAAGTGAAGCTGCTGGAGCAAATGAAGAAAAGGGTGAAAGAGATGGGGTTTATTTGTGGTGTGATGTTCGGTGGGGTGGATAAGAGATAGTAAGCTTTTCTATGATAGCAGGGGGTTGATTCGGTGTTTTAGCTTGGGCCAATAATTTCTGCTCTTGTAGCATGGCCAAACTAAAGCCTAAAGGGCTGATTTCAAATATGCACCAAAAAGTTATTAGTTTACAAAAATATTGCTGAAAAAATAATAAGATGAAGGTTGTGTTTAGTATGACGGAAAATGTTTTCCTAGAAAATATTTTTCTTGGAAAACAAGTTGGTTTCTAACTTATTTTTTTTATGTTTGGTTGGTGAATGGAGAAAATATTTTTCAAAAAATATTTCTGTTGTTTGGTTTAGTGAATGAAAATATTCTTCTAGACAATATTTTTTATTTTTGGCTAGAGAGTAGACAATATTTTTTAAGGAAATAGTTTCTAACATGAATATCAACCCCGATTTAGGACTCGACCTCGATACTTAATAAGACACCCTACCCAATTGTCGACCCAAGATTCAACTTTCAAATTTGAACTCGGTCTCGGCTTTCAAGCCAGAATCTGGCGATACTTGGCTCTAACCCTAATTTTCAAAATTTGAAATTTTTTCAAAAATAAAGTTTTAATGTTATTTTATTTACAAAAGATTCGAGGAGGAGATAGTAATATGAATGAGATTAAAAAAATCAATTTGAAATTGGATAAGAGTTTTGAAAAATGTTTTTCTTAACCTTTGGAAGGAAGTCATTTTCCTTAAATTTGAGGAAAATGAGTTGATTTGAAAAATATTTTTCAAAACATTTAAGTCAACTAAATATAAGAAAATAAAAAAATATTTTTCGAAAAATATTTTTCTCCATACCGAACACACCCTTAGTTGACAAAAGCAATTTGCTTACGAGGAATTGAATGACCCAAAATTTCATTTTCTTGTTGCAAATTAGGATTGGATTTCTCCTTCATAAGATCAACATACTTCAATTTTCTTGCACTGTCTCTGAGAATCTTGGTGTAAGGGTTGTACCATGATTTTCCCTTTAGATACTCTATAGGTTCGATAGACAAATTAGGAATTTAATTGAGTTTTCAAATGATAAAGGCTAGGAAAATTCAATTCAAACTTACGAACGATATTTATGGATCATTTTGATAGTAATTATGATGAATTTGCATTATTTTGGATTGCGATTCTTTTTCGATTTTCGGAAAAAGAAGAAAATAAACAAAAGAGTACTTAATTAACTCATGGAATTAGAAGACAAATAATATTTCCTCCATTGTTTTAGTTAACATCATGATAAGTTCTCGCGCAAGTCTTTAAAAACATTAATTAAAAGTTTAGTTTGACTAACATATCATTTATTAATATTCTTTCTATTTATGTACATGTTTCTTAATTTTATAATAATAATTAATGGTAAGGCAAAGTTGAAAAATATACTCCCTGCATCTAACAATAGTTATCGTCCACTATTAATTTAGCACGCGGATTAAAAAATAATAAATGACAGAGACACTTTTACCAAATCATCCTTTGAATATATATAATATTTTAAAAAAATATAATAGAAGATTGATTATAATTAATAATAAAAATAAATTAAAAATTAAGTGTAAAATTAATTGATGTATGTATAATTGGTAGGTAGGTGGTCATCATAATTGTTCTCCGGAAGGAAAAGGTGGGCAGACGTTGCTGGCCGCAACCTTGTCTACTCATGTCACTGCTGATCACTAGGTTTTATCTAGAGAACATTATTTAATTTGTTGACCGCATCCATGGCTGCTCAGGTCACTGGCAATCACTTCTGGACAGCATACATCAATCTTATAAAAATGCATATCCGTTTACTTGTCTTTATTCCACTAATTGTGTAACAGATCAGAGTTTAAATTATTCACTTAGGGGTCTTTGATTTAGACACAAGTTATGCTGAAATTAGTTGTTGACACCCAATTTTGTCCGGCCTTTCCACAAATTAATGTCAAATTAGTCATCGAATTTTTATTTTATTTTTAAC
>JAOTQR010000069.1:11237695-11265657 GCA_025774065.1 Solanum ossicruentum | reverse complement strand
CCGGGGCAGATCCAAGTGGCGGCTGCCGGGTGCTCGAGCACCCATTGACCTCGAAAAAACAATTGTGTATCTATATAGAAAAATATGCAAAAATGATATAAATATAAATATAAATATAAGCACCCAATGAATAAGAAAATATTGGTGCTTTCGTTCACATTGCCCTCGTACGGCTTAAAGCAAACTGTTAGATGAGGGATCGAATCTCAGTAATAGCACAATTTTTTTTACCTTGGCCAGATCCGCCATTGTGGGTGGGTGGGTGGCAGCGGGTGGGGCAACAAAAAATGAAATTTTCAAATTTTGATTTTTTTCTAAAATAAGCTTTTAAATTTTTTGGGAGGTGGGGTACGGAGGTTAGGTTGGTCGGTGTAGGGATGGGTTAAAAAAGAAATTTTCAAAAATAAATTTTTAATTTAATTTTTTTTACAACAAGAACATATCCAGTGAAATCCCATAAGTGAGGTCTAAAAATTTTATTTTATTTTTAAAAAATTAATTTTGGGGGAGGGGAGGTTGTGGTAGGGATGGCGTAAAAAAGTTTGAGATTAGAGGAGAGTTTTGAAAAATGTTTTCCTTAGTTTTTAGAAGTCATTTTCCTTAAATTTGAAGAAAATGAGTTTTTTTTTTTTTTTTTTTTTTTTTGTGATGAAGTAAGGTATTTCATAGATAGGCATCAAGTAGATGCAAGAATTACAGAAAGCAAAAGGGCTCTCAGAGAGCATAAGCAAAAGATATTAGCTCCTTTACAATCCTCAAACTAGCACTAGAGAGTTAACAAAGTCAAGAAATTGTTCAGTACTAAATACAGGACTTAGATTAACCCAACTGAATAACATAAGTAAACATCTAGCTTTAAGAGAGTGGCTCGGAGTTGAGACCACATCAAAACATCTACGGTTCCTTTCAGTCCATAAACACCAAAATATAACTCCGGGGATCATCACCTAGGCTTTCTTGATGGTCTTATCAACTCTCCATGTATTCCAACTCATGTAGGCTTCTTTCACACTTTGTGGCATGACCAACTGTAAGCCAAAAATTTAGCAGAACATATTCCAAAGGGCTTTGGCCACCACATAGTGATGGAGCAGATGATTGACTGTTTCTGTGCTATGTTGACACATATAGCACTTATCATCCAGATCGAGGCCTCTTTTGTTGAGATTATCTATTGTTGAACATGCTTCTTGGAGAGCAATCCCACAAAAACAGATGACCTTGGTAGGCATTTTGGACTTTCATATGAGTTTCAAGGGCCAAAGTTTAGTGATCTGATTTTGACAACATAATTGATGACAACAATCTTTCACAGTGAAGATGTTTCTTCCCCATACCAATTTGTCAACACCATTCTCATTCATACTATATTTTTCCACATTAGCAAGTAGTTCAAGCAAGCTTCCCATCTCCCAATCTTGCACATTTCTTCTAAGCATTACATTCCAGTTGTTGCCACATCTATTCTATGCGATTGTGGATTTTGTCTTGAGCAATCTGGAACAAATTTGGGTAAGCTTCCATGAGTGAAGTGTTACTTAGCCATTTGTCACTCCAGAATTTAATATGTGAGCCATCCCCTGCTTTGAACCATACCTCTGTAGTAAATTTGCTCCACAGCTTGCTAATGTATTTCAGGGACTGACCCCATGGGGTGAATTGGAGACTTTAGTGCTCCATTTATTCTTTCTTTCATGCTTAGCAGCTACAACTTCTTTCCAGAGACCATAGTCATTTGTACTAAACCTCCACAACCATTTCGAGCAAGCTTTTGTTATGAGAAGCTAAGTCTCTAATGCCTAAACCTCCCTCGTTCTTCGGTTGTTTGACTTTGCCCCATTTGATAAGATGAAGTCCATGAGAATTCCTATTTCATCTCCATAAAAAGTTCCTCCGAATCTTGTCCAGTTGATTAAGAATCTTTTCAGGTATGGGGAATAGTGACATGTAGTATGTGGGTATGCTATCAAACACTCCTTGATAAGGACAAGCCTTCCACCCATTGATAGATATTGGAGGCCAATCTTTTTTCAAATTTCTCTATGATCCCGTTCCAGATTTCAACATTCTTGAACTTGCTACCCAGGGGTAGGCCAAGGTAGGTGGTTGGAAATGTCCCAATAGAACAACCCATGATGCTTGCCAGCTCTTCAATATTAGCAACATTGTTGGCTGGATACGTTATGCTTTTCAACACATTAATATGCAATCTTGACAGAGCTTCAAAAAGGAGGAGAGTGAGATTCAGGTATAACATTTGTGTTGAGTCAGCCTCACAGAAAATGAGTGTATCATCAGCATATAGTAGGTGTGAGACTGTGATGGACGCCGTAGGACTGGTACCTACACTGAAACCTTGAATCCACTGCTTATGCCTGGCCTTTTCTAACATTTTGCCGAGACCCTCTAGTGCTATAATAAACAAAAAGGGAGAGAGGGATCCCCTTGTTTGATTCCTTTTTGAGGAGAGAAAAAGCGCACTGGTCCTCTATTCACAATGACAGAGTGTTTCACTATTGAAATACTAAATTTGATCCATCTAATCCACTTGTCCCCGAAACCCATCTTCCTAAGGATTGAGATAAGGTAAGACCAGTTGAGTTGATCAAACGCCTTCTCAATGTCGAGTTTGCACATCACTCCAGGTTCGCCACTTTTAATCCTCCAATCTAGCACTTCATTTGCTATCAAAGCTGCATCTGTAATTTGCCTGTGCTTTATGAAGGCATTCTGGTGAGTTGAAATAAGCTTGACGATAATCCTCTTAAGCCTTTCCACCAAAAGCTTAGACATAATGTTGTATACACTGCCGATGAGGCTAATTGGCCTGTAGTCTTTTAATTCCACAACTCCTTTTCTTTTAGGTATCAGCACAATGAAGGAGGCATTGAAAGATTTGACCATATGGCAATTTTGATGTTAATGTGTGAGAGCTCCCATCACTTCTAGCTTGATAAAATCTCGTGTTCTTTGAAAGAAAGCCATAGTAAAACCATCAGGTCCTGATGCTTTGTTAGGAGCATAAGACCGAATGATATCGTGGACTTCCTCCTCATCAAAAGCTTTTTCAAGCATATCTCTTTCATCTTTGGATAAGTTGGGCATATCATCAAAATTGGCAATTGGCCTCCAAGCTTCAGTTTCTGTGTAAAGATTCTAGTAGTACCTCAGTGTTTCTTCTTTAATTTGCACTTTGTCTTCAATCATTTCGCCCGCCACCTTGAGTTTATCTATGTTGTTATATCTCCAGTGGGAGTTGGCCATTGCTTGGAAATACTTCGTGTTTTTGTCTCCATCCTTAAGCCACAAGCATCTAGACTTTTCTCCAAGAAACTGATTCAGCTTTGGCCAAATTCTTAACTTCCATCTTTAGATTAATAAGCCTTTGTTTTTCCAGTTGAGTAGGAACTCTGTTCTCGACTGCCTGTTCTAAGGCTGATATTTCAGCCAAAGCTCTGCTTCGTCTTTCCTCAACTCTACCAAATACTTCTTTGTTCCACATGGTGATATCTTTTGTCAAATTTCTCAATTTTTGAGCGAGGATGAAATTTGGGGAACCATCTACTGAATAGCTTTGTCATCACCCCTTTAACATGTCATGAAACCCTCTTGTTGCAGCCACATGTTTTCAAATTTGAAATATGAGCTTGTTGTTTCCCAGTCTCCATTTTCAAGCAATAGTGGTTTATGGTCAGACAAGACCCTAGGGAGCACCAACTGTTTAATGGATCCAAAACTATTATTCCATTCTGTAGAGAAGAGAGATCGGTCAATTCTAGAGGCTTGAGGGGTATCTTCTACCCTTGACCAAGTGTATTGAGCCCCTTCAAGCGGTGGGTCAATCAGCTTGAGGTTTGAGATTGTGTCTGAAAAGTTCAACATGGCCCTGGATCTTCTCGTGCAGTTGAATCTTTCATATTCAAACCTGCACACATTGAAGTCGCCTCCTATCACCCATTGACTGTCCCAGAGCCCCCTTATTGCTCCAAGTTTCAGCCAAAAATCTGCCCTTTCTACATTTGTGTGGGGTCCATACACCCCTGTAAAACAAAAACAAAATACCAGTAAAATCCCACAGTGGGGTCTGGACCCCTGTAAAACAACTAAAAATTTTCATGAAGACTTTCTAGGAAACAAGTGATTGAATAGCTGCCTAGATAAGAATCTGAACAATTCCAGGATCTCTTATCCCAAATAACGATGATGCCACCCCTGCTACCACTTGCCTTCATATCAGCCCAAGCAGCCCACCTGTTTCCCATAATTGGTGTACCATACCATTTGACCAGTCTTCAATTTTAGTTTCTTGAAGGCATAGAATGTCTGGTCTCCATTTACGAACCAAGGAACTCATTGTGATCCTTTTATTGTTGTCGTTGGCCCCCCTTATGTTCCAGCTAATAATTTTTATCTTCATGATAGAGGTTTCCTGCCTTGCCTGCCCCTTTCCTTCTTGCTGCCCCCCTCATAGTTAATACCACAAACCAAATTAAGTACTTCAGATTCCCCTTTCCTTTTACCCTTCGACTTGGTAGAGTTTGATGATTTCCCTTTTAAAAGTTGCGCTTGTCGTTTCTGCTCCGTTTTCAGAATCAAATCCAGTAACTCATGCTCAAAACCCGCAATATTAACCCCAAACTCCATGCAAGCTTTCCGCATAGCTATCTTTGTCCATTTTGATGTATCAATGATAGAGGGCTAATTCACTGTTGATGGAGCAGGATGGTCTCCTTCGTACCAGGGGAGTGACTGAGAATCACTAGAAGAAAGAGTAGAAAAATCAGAATCTGTGCATGCAATGGAGCGGGAGGTAACATCCGGCCAACTGAGATGTAGAGAAAAGCCATTGAGGTATTCACTGAAAATTTCAGCTTCATCGTCTGCTTCCTCTCCCACCTCCGATTGAAAATTCTTGTCGTAATCATAGGAGTTATAATAGTTGGTGATGGCCTGCTTCTGGAAGGTAGATATGTTACCCCCTTCTGAAACTAGAGGCCTGCACTTTGCTTTCCACGCCTGAAGGGGCTTTTGCTTATTGGGTCTTTTAGTCTTGGTCTTGGAAACCCTACTTGGGCCCTTTGAATAATAAGACTTAAAAGAGCCCTGGCCCAGAACAGCTTGGCCCAACTATTGTTTATTTGGTCTCTTAGAAGAGTTAGTAAGAGACTGGGAGGGTCCCATCAAATTTGAATTAAAGTGATTGTACTCTTTCTGACAACCCACGTGCCCAGACTTGACTTTTCCTCGTGCTTCCACGTCCGGTGAATTCGCCGGAGCTTTATTCATCTCCTCCCTTTCCATGCCTGAGTTTTTTTTTCCTTCTGATGGCTGAGGCGATGCAGCAAGTTCTTTTATAATGCAAACTTCAAACATCCAATTGTCAACTCCTAGATCAATAGAAGCTGGGATCCTAATCTTTGAACTTCTGACACAGATCCTTGCCCAAAGAAAGCGACATCGATGTTTTGTATCTTCATCGATGCCAACAAAACCCCCACATAGATTGCCAATAAATCTGAATGTTTCCATGGTCCAAGAGTGAAGAGGGATCCCAAAAATTTTGATCCAGACATGATAGGAGGCCGGACTTGCTGTCTTTGTACCCATCATCGGGGACCGCCAATCTAGGGTTAGCTTCCTACCATTCCAAAACACCATTCGCTGGCCTTAACCCTAGCTGCCTCTTGTCTCGATGGAAGCTCGAACAGAAACCAATTGTGGGACAAGGGGCTCACTTTTATACCTGGCAGACCTTCCACCGATTCAAAAACCATTTCTGTATTGCCTCCAAGTTCGGATTGTGATCAAAAGGGTCATTGAAGGTGCCTACTAGGCATCTCTTAAGGAACTGAGAGTTATCATCTTCAAAGTTTGGGCTGTCCGCGTAGTGGCTTCTGGAATGTTCCTCCACAAACGCCAATGGGGGATCGAAGCTGCATCAGCATAAGACTTCGATTGATTGGGACTGACTTTCCGATGGCTGACCGTTTTGTACGATTTGTCCAAAAATCTTAGGATTTTCCCCGCTATGTCACTCCATCGTTTGTTGTTTGTATTCTGGGTATGATTACGACACTATTCCTATCTCCCAGCCTTGCTTCGATGCGAGTAAAGCGACCATAAGGATTGTAATTTTGGTACTCTGTAGACATATTCTTGAATTTTCCTTCCCCAACGTCTGTATATATTTCCTATCCCCTTAGATGCTTGGCAGAGAGCATCGCAAACCCATCAGAGATTTTCCTCATCAATCTTGATTCTAGCCATGAATCTTCTGCTTCTTTCGATAAGAAAATACCACTCATCCCCTGAGTCGATTACTTCAAAGGATTTATCACCTGAGATGAAAAAGATCTTGTCTTCCATATGAAATAAAGAGGATTATTTTGATTTAAAAAATATTTTTCAAAATATTTAAACCAACAAAACATGAGAAAATTGAAAAATATTTTTCAAAAAATATTTTTTAGAAATACCAAACACACCCGAAATGTAGCCAAATTAGCTTATTTAGCCATAGTTGAAGCATGGCTAAAAACGCTGTTTTTATGTTTATTAGCTGCAATTTATTTTTACTTTTTATTAGTTATAATTTGACTGTGGTAAAATAACTATTTCATTTTTATTTTTTAATAACTAATAGTTAAATAGTGTATATTTAATGTATCAATGTTGAATAGATAGTGCATAAACATGTATGAGTATTGTAAAAAGACGTATGAACATGTATGTATAATATATAAATAATTATATAATATATCGATATTTGTATAAATAGTTATGTAGTATATATGAAATATATCGATGTACAAATAATTATGTAGTGTATATGTATATATCAATATTGAATAAATGTGTATAATTGTGTATCAAATTATATAAACAATTACGTAATGTATTGATATTTATTTGACTATCATACATTATCATCTTAATAAATAAAAAAATAAACGAAAAATAATAATACGATATAAATATTTATTTTTTCACAAAAAAGTGAAACAATTAGAAAATTTTTAAAAAAATTTAAAAAGGAACAACAAAAAATCTAAGCAACAAAAATGTTTTTTTAATAGCGTTATTTAGCCATGGTTTAGCGAAAAACTATGGCTATATTACATCAAAAATGACCCTTTTATTCAAATTGAGTTATTTTGGATAATTTTGTAAAGTTGGCAAGAAAAGTGGTAAACAAATGTTATGAGCTTGGTGTAATTTTCCAAGTCTAAATGCTAAAACATCACTTTGATCTCTGGAGTTGGCCCAAATACACACACACGAAAAAAAAAACGCATCATCTCTGGAGAAGCATCAGTAGTGTGAGTTGCAAGCTGCTCAAACCGATAAAGATACTCAGTGACGGTAGATGTCATCTATTACTTCTGCAAAAGCCCCTCCGATGCTTCAATAAATTGTGAACCAAAAGAATTAACAAAGCTTTAGCGAAGTGTCCCATGGACAATGAGTTGATGGTCCTTATGTATCCATTGATACCAATCTCTAGCCATGCCCTCAAGATAGAACAAGACAAGGTTCAAACGATGTTCATCCGGGATGTTATAGGCATCAAAGTATTTGTTTGCTTGAAAACCCAATTTTCAGCAAACTGGCTGTCAAAACGGGCTACACCTATGGCTGCTGATATCTCTGTGAAGAGGGCCGAAAGGGTTTTGGTTTATAGCAAGTGGTTGTGGCTGTTGTGGTGGGTTCAACGATTGAGGATAGGTGGATGGAGAAAGGTGTTGATAGAGGAAATTTTGTACTGGTGGCGTGGAAAAAAACTAGGGTTAGAGATTGTTTGTCTTTCTTTTGGGGGATTAGGGTGTTCTGATTCTGGGTCTAGAGGGAAGAAATTAGGGAGATAATTTGTTTGAAGTGTGGGGTTAATGGACTCGAAAGTCGTACCATGAGAATCAATGGCTTCCTGCAGCTGCTTGACAGTCTCATCCATTGTGTGCAAACATGTATTGGTAGCACCATCACCCATTGGTAGAGGAGATTCAATGAAAGCACCAAGTGGAACGATTTAAAATTATATTCAACTGACAAGGGATAATACATGGTAGCAATTTTCAACTTAGGGAAAACAGAGCAGGAGACAGTCAAAAAGGAGAGAACAGAAAAGGGAGATCCCAGATTGTCAGTGCTTCAGCTAAGTAAAAAAGATGCTAGTACTTCCATGCCCTATTCTAGAGCTCCCGTATTATTTATATAGGAGGGTCTTTACCTGGATGTTTTTTGGTAGCTTGTGCAATAGTATTTTGCTGGGCAAGCGGTCCTTTCTTGGCCTTTGGGACTATATACTTATCCAGTTATTTTGGGGACTGTTTATCATTGTTGCTGTCCCTCAGTGTACCCGGGCGACCCTGCAGGTTTTTTACATAATGTGATTGTTAACATTTTCCATGTGGATGTGTGATAAATCTTTATATTTGGAGTTCAAAAAGTAATGATCTATTATGAAAGCATGGCAGTTTCTTCTTCCTATAGAAATTCTTTGTTTTGTGTGGATTCTTTTCGCTGCGACTTTGTTTTTCTTTAGTTTTACTGAATTATGGTGTCAGCTTTGAAGAATTTTTGGATTGTTGACTTATCCTTAAGATATACTCCCATTGCTCAAGTAACTAAACTTAATTTGGCAACCTCTACTATCAGTAGTGAAATATTTGAATAAATTGTCTTATCTGATTTTGAAAGGAAAGTTTGAAATACTCCATCTGTTCACTTTACTTATCTACTATTGTAAAAGTAGATTTTCATTTTTACTTGTCACTTTTAACTTATCCTAGTTTCTATTGTGGATAAAAAAAGATTTCAACTTTACTGGGTTGGAGGAGGGACTATGAAACTAATCTCTGAATTATCTCATTATATTATTGGACATGGGAACAATATTTGATGATCACAAATTAGTACTCCCTCCGCCCTATATTAGTTACCAAGGTTACTAATAATGCTTGTCCCAATTTACACAGTCATTTTACAAAATCAAGATGAGATCAGTTCTTTTGTTTGATTTACCCGCAGTATCAGATATTCTTGAAATAAGATTGGCCTAGTTTATTCTTAAATAAAGTGCAATTTATTGGAGAGAGATAAAGTGTAAAGTAGAAAAAGTACTTTTTATTTATGATTTCTTAAGGGAAATGTGACAATTAATATTGGCATAGAGGGAGTAATTGTCGTCATGTTCAACAAACAATCAATTTATGTTTTCATGGTTAGACCAAGCTGCAGTCTAATCTACTTGCATAAATGAGCAAAATGCCCAAGGTTTCCTCAGTTTGTTTGAGGAATTTCCTCAAATCAGGAGCTCCATATTCAGTTTCTCCTGAATCCTTGTTTTCGTGTAAACTGAGTCCTAAAAAAGTGTGTTATGCCTGCTATATATTGACATGCCTACTACTGTGTTTCCACCCTAAATCTTCCATATATCAAATTTGCAGGGACGTAAAGGCACTTATTGTTGAAATGCTTCAGGCTGCCAGGACATAGGCTCGTTTGTAAACCAATAATCATTATAATTTCCTATACCAGCCTTATATTTATATGATGTAATTTTTATAAAACAGCTCTGTCGAATGTTTGTTTCACAAGGAGATTTCGAGATTCCTAAGCATAAATATCTAATGGAAAAGGGCCTAAAATGCTCTCGAATTATTAGAAATGGTACAAAAATGCCCTTCATCCACCTTTAGGGCCTAAAATGCTCTTCTCTTTAACAAAATTTTTATTAAATAATTTGAGTAATTATTTGACACGGCATTCATCTATTTGTCAAAATTTAATTATTTAAAATTATTTATAAATAATATTTGACCCATCAAATCCACCCAAACTGGCCCCAAATAACCCTTGAACTCATTGAGCAGGAAGTCAAAAGGATAATAAAGAACAAATTAACCTTATTGGAGAGGACATGGCGGACGAAAACACACTTGTACTGCCAGCACCCTCAGCTGCATCACCGGCACTGAGGCCAGTGAGGGTTGTGGCAATCCTGAGAATCACTAATGTCATTAGCTGCTTTGTTAAGTTTGAGCTCGGTGGTTGGTGGGAGCTGAAACAAAACATGGTCCAGCTAGACTCTACTGGACAGTTCATCGGGCTACCACATGAAGACCCACAGGTCCATCTTCAGAATTTTCTAGAGATTGTTGATACCTTCATTCCTACGGGGGTGAACCATGACTATGTGAGGATAACCTTGTTTCCCTTCTCACTGTTGGGGGAAGCATGAAGGTGGCTACAGATTGAGCCACCAAAATACATTACATCCTGGGATGATTTAGCTCGCAAGTTCCTCACATAATTCTTCTCGTCTGGCAAAACAGCAAAACTCATAAGTGAGATTATGAGCTTCAAACAAAGGCCTAGAGAAAATCAGTATCAAGCTTGGGATAGGTCTAAAACTCTTTTAATGTGTTAAGCTAATGATGTACTGGTCCATACCTTTATTGAAGGATTGAAATCTAATACCAAGATTCTCCTTGATTCAGCTGCAGGGGGACAAGTATTAGAGAAGACATACAATGAATTGTATGCTCTTCTCAATAGGATTACTTAAGGAAACCCGAAATGGAATGGAGAATCAAGCCGATCGGTAGTCCAGAATTAGGTCGGTGTGTTGGAGATTGATGCTATAACAACCCTGTAGGCTTAAATGTCGGCCATGCTGAACATGATGACCACGAATTTCAACAACTTGGCTTTGGGTCTACAGCAAGCACCAGTGGTGATGGGTCAGCAAACAACCCCCGTCAATATGGTACTATAGTAACAAAATGGTTGGTGTGATGTTTGTGGGGGAGGCGACCACACTGTTGAATCCTACCGAGCTAATCCATAATCAGTAAACTTTGTGGGCAATGCTAATAGAGGTGGTTATCAATGGTTCAGGAACTCATATAACACGAATTGGAGAAACCACCCAAATTTCTCATGGGGAGAAATTAGCAAAATCATAGGCCACCTCCGCAGAGACCACAAGGTGGTAATGCTTTTTGGAATCAGCCATTGCAGTAGCCTGCAAGAAAGGCCAACCCAAACAATATGACTGACATGCTGAGGCAAATTCTGACAAACCAGAATAGACAAGAAGAGGATATCCGGAGGAATAAGTGTCACGGCCAAAGCCTAGGGCCTAGACGTAACACAACGAATGGGAACCCAAAGGGACCCAAATAAGCCTCTTAGCATATCAATTACACATCCTTGATCGTTGAAGCAAAGTAAACAACAACAAGAATATAAAGGAGGAAAAAGAGGCTAAGGGAAGTCTTGACATTTATAAAGCATAAGGGAGTCAAAGCTCAAAGCATAGATACAACAATTGTTCTAACAACACCTCTAAACATAATTGGGTGGGGGGCAAGACACTTTCTGGGCTCACCCTCATAGTATCAAATGTTCAACATAAGAGATAACAAAAGAAAGAGTAGCATGGCTAATGTCCCTGAACTTGAGGACTCACCAAAAGCTTATCTTCAAGATGCCAAAACTAGCCACGTAGAGAATGGTCATGAGGAGCTCCAGTTCCTACATGGTAACATCATGTAGGCGTAGAGTATGCCTTAGTACGTTTGAATGTACTATGTATGTAGGATGCAATGCAACAAGTGATAGGAAACATAATCAAAATGCATAAGCATAAGCAAGAGATAATATAATATAAATAGGGCATGCATGATCAGTAAAACATGCTTGTATAAAACATATGATATGTGTAGGAAGGAACCATCATCATAGACCAAGAAAACTATTACTTAGAATCCAAGGCATGTCACCCCCTTTGAAGGTGATTGAGGTATCTACCCCTCAACGTGGTAGTACAGGCATGTCACCCCCCGACAAGATGGTCAAGATACATACCCCTCGACGTGGGTAGTACGGGCATGTCTCCCCCGACAAGGTGGTCAAGGTACATACCCTCGACGTGGTAGTATGGGCATGTCACCCCCCGAAGGTGGTCAAGGTGCGTACTTCTCGGCGTGGTAGTACAGACATGTCACCCCCCGACAAGGTGGTCAAGGCATGTCAACCCTTACAAGGTGGTTGGGCATGTCAACCCCCAACAAGGTGTGGTCAACTTGCAACACTATAGATACTTCTCATGAGTTCAACACATATATACATTCCCTTAATCATCATAAAGTCACTTGACCCATAAGCCATGCAATAGATCATCAATAACTTAAGAATTCATGTTAAAACATTTTATCAAACACTTGGCGGGTGTGTAATGCTAGTTCAAAATCATACAATTCAAGAGTGAAATCATGTGAGAAAACTCAAGGTAAATCAACCCACCAACACATAGTAAAACCATCATGCAATATAGCTTGAAATCCCTCATCACATCTCATGGAAGATCATAGTTTCATAGATCAAAATATACATAGTCTCAATAGACATAACCGACTCATATTATAAGCTTAAGGTAGATAAACATGCATATTTAATCAACATTTCATAAAACCGCAACATATTTCATGCTTATAATCCATAATAAAAGATACCCATAGATAATATAACTTGACCACCACATCACAACTTTCCCACTCAAGGACGGGTTCATTAGGGAATTGAAATTTGACCCTATGGGTTCTACAACCAATAGAAGTATTATATGCATGCAACCAATCCATTCCAAGGATGACATCAAAATCCACCATATCCAATTCAACAAAATCATAAGGCAAGATTTTATGCAAAATGAAAATGGAAAAATTTCTATAGACCCTTCTAACAATAATGGATGCATCAACGAGAGTAGACATTTCAGAAGGCTCACACAACGATTCGGGTTTAACATGGAGCTTTTTGGCAACAAAAGGAGTAATAAAAAAAAGAGTGACACTCGGGTCTATCAATGCATACACATCAAAATCAAAAACTTTTAACATATCGGTGACGACATCAGGCACCTCATCCACCCCTTGTCTCATTCGAAGAGAATAGAACCTATTGTGCCTTGGGGCACCCCCTTATTGGACTCTTCTTATCTTAGGATCCACATATGTACCTTGGCCTTGTGGACGACCCTCTCTACCTTCGTTTTGTGTATGAGGGCGATCAATCACCTTATGACCCACTTCACCACAACCAAAGCAAGCATTTGAGTTTCTCATACATGGGCCATTATGGCTCCTACCATATCTTTGGCACATAGGGTTAGGCACCACACCACCTCCACCTTGGACCCTTTGATTGTCATTAGCAAACCTTCTATCAGGAGCATTGGAAGACCCTTGGCCTTGGAACTTGTGGCCTTGGAGAAATCGACCACCCTTAGGATTTTGGAATCCACCTTCAAGACGGGCCTTCTTGGCCTTACCCATTCTCCTCTGTCTCAACTTTTCCCCCTCTAATTGTTTGGCATACGTTACGAGACGGGACAAGTCCATATCACCTATACATGGCAGCGTGATACTCCTCGTTAACCAAGTTAGACACAACCGACACAAACTTGTTCATCCTAGACCTCGGCTTAGCCACTAATTGTGGAGCATACTTGGAGAGTTGGTTGAACTTGAGGGTATACTCCCTCATACTCATAGAACCTTGCTTTAGATTCATAAATTCCATCATTTTGGCCTTCCTTAGCTCAAGAAGGAAGAACTGGTTGAGAAATGCCACCCTGAATCTCTTCCCAAAGGATGACATTGTTATTTCCCTTCTCCACCTTCCATTGGGTGAACCAAATTTGAGCCACCCCTTTGAGTTGGTAGGTCGTCAACTCCGCTTTCTCTAACCCCCATAATGGACAACACTTTATATACTTCATCAATAAATTCTTGAGGATCCTAATCCACTTTATACCCATGGAATTCTGGTGGTTCATTCTTGTAAAATCCCTCACCCTAGATGCCAGAGTAGAAGCATGAGGGGCTTGGGTCCTTTGGTTGATTTGGTTGGCCATAGCATAAGCGAACATGGTAATAACATCTCAGAACTCTTAGTGAGCCACTCCTCCATCATGGGGAGCTTGAGGAACGGGAAAGGCTGGTTGTTCCTTAGGCGTACGGGCTCTTCTTCCCCTTAGGATCGGCATAATCTAGAATAGCGAAGAACATCCGTTAGGAGAAAACCTTACTTTAACCTCTATAGCACGACATAGATCATGAAAAAGCGAAACTTTCCTAAAATGCTTCATAGCCTCTTGCTCATAGTTGTGGTGCACTTCACAACCATGAACAAGACCTTAATCGATGTGGTGTCACAACTCAAGCCTAGGTCCTAGACATGACCGGTAAATGAGGAACCCGAAGGGACCCCAAACAGGCCTCATAGCATATCATTATACATCCTTGGTCGCGGAAGCAATTAAAACGACAATAATAGGCAAGCTTAAACAAGGGAAATTGGGATTAAGGGTAACCTTCTATATCGTAACATCAAGAAAACAAGAGAGTCGAGGCTCAAGTATAGATACACAACATGCCCAACAACACCTCTACTACATAGATAAGAGCGGGGGCTAAGACAAGCAACCGAGCTCATCCTTATAGTCAATACATAACCAAAAGAAGGATAGTCTTAATGCATAGCAAGAGATCATAAGCAACGTCCCCTAAATGGCAGACTCAGCAACAAGCTTGTAGGACAATCGAACTAGCCACGTGGAGGGGGAGGATGATCAAGTGGTGCTCCGGTTCCTGCATGGTGACATCATTTAGGCATAGAGTATGCGTTACTACGTTTGAATATACTAATTATGTAGGATGCAATGCAACAAGAGATAGGCATCATAGTCAAAATGCATAGAGATAAATAGTAGCTAACATAGTAACGATATGGCATGTACTATTAATGCTTATGGAAAACATGCTTACATAGGACAACATATGTGTAAGAAGATACCATTAACTATAGGTTGATCGTCACACCCTACCACCCTTAGTGATTGAGGTATAAACCTCATCAATAAGTTGGTGGATCGTCGCACCCGACCACCTGTAGTGCCGGAGTACAAACCCCCCGATAAGTTGATGGTTACAAACCCCCAACAAGGTTGATGGATAGTTTCACCCTACCACCCATGGTACCAAAGTACAAACCCCCTGATAGGTTATCAAGGTACGAACCCCTTGACAAGGTTACCCGGCGCGCAACCCCTGAGTCGGGCATGGTCACATTCCAATACTACATAGAGTATACCGTATAAATACATTCATTTCATCATCATTTCATCATATCATCATCAGATAGTCATTCAACTCATAAGACATGCATTGGACCTTTAATTTCTAAAGAAACCATAATCGGACATTTTATCAAACACTTGTCGGGTGTGTAGTGCTAGTGTAAAACCATGCAATTCAAGAGTGAACTCATGCTGGAAAATTCAACGTAAAACCTTCAATAGATAATTGGTAAAACCTCAAGCAATATACATCAAAACCCTTTATCAAATCTAACAATAGACCTTGGATTCATAGCTCAAAACATGCTAAAACAATCACCATTTCATAAATCCTAACTTAGTCTGTAGTGAAATTCATAATAAGTAAGACTCATGAGTAAATACTCTTTAAATCATGCAATTTTAGGTAAAAAAAGCTTGGACATCATGGGTAAAAGGAACACATGAAAGAAACCCCACATGCCTTAGCTTTGGAGATGAACTTAATGAAGATTGGAGATGGAGACTTGAAGCTTGAGAGATAATCCTTAGATCCTGAGACTTGAATCTAGGAGTAAAATATTTGGCTAAGTGTTTGAATGAGTATTGGGGAATGGTTAGAATGATACGAGGGTGAGAAATGGCTATGTATAGGTATTTTCACGTTTGGAAACACTTAGGTCCAAGACCCAAAAGCCTTGGACCGAGTTATAATCACTAGCAACAAAATACATAGGTCTGCGTCTGGTTCGCGATGCCGACCTATCATAGAGGCAAAATTAACACATGTTCGCGATAGCTGCGTGTCATAGCATTATCGTGGATCGATTCTGGATAAGGAAAATTATGAAAATTATTATTGCTAATCATTTTCTCTTAAATCAGGGTTAGACCCATTTTCCACTTAGAATGACTCCTTCAACAAGAATATGAAGTCGGAAGTTTTATATCGTGCACAGATTTTTAGATATATTAAAATTATGATTCTTGGCACTTCTGAGGCACATTTTCGAGCATTTTTCGGGGTCGTTCCAATATCTCCTCCTTGGGAACATTTGTCCCAAAATATCAAAGAAACGTATATGAGAGACACAAACATAATAATTTCAACCCACATAGAAATGCAATAATGCACTTAAACATCATTTAAAATCTTATCATAAGTGTAAAATCATCATGAACTAGTCAATTTAAACATGAACATATGCAATGACATAAGGGATGAACTTAAGACTTGGGTCGTGTGAGGGATGAACTTAAGACTTGTGTCATGACCCAAGCCTATGGCCTAGACGTGACACAACGCATGGGGAACCCGAAGGGACCCCAAGAAAGCCTCTTAACATATCATTACACATCCTTGGTCGCGGAAACAATAAAATATCAAAACGATTAAAAGCAAGGGTAAAGGGACTAAGGGGAAACCTTTATATCATAAACAACAAGAGTCAATATAGTCAAAACTCATAGCATAGGTATATAACATGTCAAATAACTCCTTTACTATAGAAGATAACAGCGGGGGCCAAGACAAAACAATCGGGCTCACCCTCATAGTCAATACATAAGTCAAAAAGAGAAACGATTAATACATAGCAAGAGATCATAAGTAACATTCCCGAAATTGAGGACTCACCGATAAGCTTGAGTGAAGTCGTACTACCCACGTGGAGGAGGATGCTCAAGAGGGACTTCGTTTCTTATATGGTGACATCATGTAGGTATAGAGTATGCGTTAGTACGTTAAATGTACTAAGTATGTAGGATGCAATGCAACAATAGATAGACATCATTATCTAAATGCTTAATTAGACAATAGATGAACATATGGAAATATGACGTGAATGGAAGATGTTTCAATTAAATCATACTTTCATTGGACATAGCATATGTGGAGGGAGTGACCATTTCTTTGTGCAATCCAAGGCCTATCACCTGTTTGGAGAGGCACATGAGGTATGAACCCCTTCATGAGGTTGATGAGGTACAAACCCTCATAGGGTTGATGGTTATGAACCCCCAACTTGGTTGATGGAGTACAAACCCCCCAACGAGGTTGATGGGTACCAAACCCCAACAAGGTTGATGGATAGTCGCACTCTACTACCCATGGTGACCGGAGTACAAACCCCCTGATAAGTTATCAAGGTTTGAACCCCTTGATACAGTTACATGGCGCACAACCCCCGAGTAGGGAATGTTCACAAGCCAACACTATATAGAAGAATAATATCATTTATACATTCATCCCTCTCATTGTCATCTAGTCATATACATACATACATTTCATCATCATTTCACCATCATTCTATCCTCATTTCATCATTATATAACCATCATGTGCATACATACATTTCATCATCATATAGCTATTCAACTAATAAGACAAGCATTGGGCCCTCAAATCCTCAATAAGCCATAACCGGACATTTTATCAAACACATAGAGGGTGTGTAGTGCTAGTATAAAACCATGCAATTCAAGAGTGAAATCATGCTAGTAATTCAATGTAAAACCTTTAATAGATACTTGGTAGCACCGTCAAGCAATATACATCAAAACCCTTCATCATATCTTACAGTAGATCTTAAATTCATAGCCCAAAACAAAGTAAAGCAATCACAATTTCATAAATCACAACATAGTGTGCAGTGGATTTCTTAATAAATAAGACACATGAGTAAATTAACTTTAAATCATTCAATTTTGAGTAAAAGGAAGCTTGGGCATCATGGGTGGAAGCCCATAAAAGAAACCCACATACCTTAGTTTTGGAGATGAACTTGATGAAAATTGGAGATGGAGACTTGAAGCTTGAGAGGAAATACTTACATCCGGAGAGGGTTTTAAGTCTTGAATTTAGGAGTAAAATATTTGGCTAAGTGTTTGAATGAGTATAGGGGAATGTTTAGAATGATATTAGGGTGAAAAATAGTTATGTATAAGTATTTTCACGTTTGGGAACACTTAGACTCTAGACTTAAAAGTCTTGGACCGAAGTCAAAACTGGACCAAAAATAATACAGGTGCGCACCCTTAGCGCGTTGCGCTAGGGGCATGAAAAGCTCTCTGGAAATCATATTTTTGAAAATCAAAATTGCTAATTGTTTGCTCTTAAATTGGGGTTAGATCCATTTTCCACTCAAAATGACCCCTTTAACAAGAATATGAAGTCAGATTTTTGATATCGTGCATGAATTTTGAGATATATGAAAATTATAATTTCGACCACTTTTGAGGCACATTTTCGAGCACTTTTTGTGGTCGTTTCAATATCTCCCCCATGGGAACATTCTTCCTCGAATGTCAAAGAAACGTATATGGAAGATACAAACATAACCATTTCAACCCACAAAGAGGTGTATCAATGCACTTAAACATCATTTCAAAAGTCTCATCATAAGTGTAAAATCATCTTGAACTTGTCAACTTAAGAATGAATATATGCAATGACATGAGGGCTGAACTTAAGACTTGAGATCATATATAGGACTTAGATCAATACCTTAGGATTGAATGGAGTGGAAAAGGTAAGGATATTGCTTTTGCATGTCCGTTTTGGCCTCCCAAGTAGCACTCTCAATTTGTTGATTCCTCTAAAGTACCTTAACGGAAGCCACCTTTTTGTTCCTTAATCTCTTCATTTGTCTATCCAAAATCTGAACTGGAACCTCTTAATGTGTTTAATTATCCTCAACAACACCTACAACATGAAGAGGCACAATGACATTCGGATCACCCACACATTTCCTCAACATGGACACGTGAAACACCGGAGGAACCAAACCCATTTCTCTAGGCAATTCCAACTCATAAGCTACCTTGCCAATCCTTCTCATCACTCTATAAGGACCCACATATCTTGGGCTCAACTTGCCCTTCTTACCAAAATGGAACACACCATTCATGGGTGACACCTTCAAATAAACCCAATCACCAACTTGAAATTCAAGATCCTTTCTCCTCGCATCGGCATAGGACTTTTGGCGACTTTGGGCCTTCTTCAACCTTTCTCTAATCATCCTAACCTTCTCAAGAGCCTCCATAACCAGATGTGGTCCCAACAAAGCTATCTCACTAACCTCAAACCAACCAACCGGTGATCTACAACGCCTCCCATAGAGAGCCCCAAATGGAGCCATACCTATACTAGAATGATAACTATTGTTGTAAGAAAACTCAATCAACGGAAGATGATCATCCTAACTTCCTTTAAGCTCCAACCACATGCTCTAAGCATATCCTCAAGTGTTTGGATGGTCCTCTCAACTTGGCGATCCGTTTGTAAACCTCTCTCATGTTGTACTGATTGTATCCCCGACAATTGCTCAAAATTGTTAATTTGATCTCTTAGTTTGAGCTTCTTTGACCTCGGAAGTACCTTTCCAAAAATTCCTTCTGTAAATCTGCCCAATTGGTGATTAAGCTTTATGGGACTTTTGATAGCCATACCGTGCATTACCAGTTAGAGATAGAAGGACCACATAATCCAACAACATCCGTGGAAAGATTTTGCGTTCCCATCACGCTCTTGCACACAAAAGCTACATTATGTAAATGGATATGAGGATCCTCAAAAGGTGGATCCGCAAACAAACCACGGTTCTGAAGAATTTGGAGCAATCCACTTGACACTGTAAACTTAGTGTCGGCCAGTAATGTTAGCAATAGTATAGCTCCCGTCATGTCCATGGCCATAGGTTTTAATCTATATTGATTCCATCCATAGGCATTCTCATTGAAATCCGTAGGTCATAGCCTATTCTCCAATGGTGGTGGATTGTCATCCCTATCATCAACATCATCATTCCGATTCATAGCTTTATGAACTACGATATTAGCATTAGCTTGAGCCATTCGCCTTGTAACCTATTAGATCTCTAAATCAATCAGAGCTAAGGGAATGCCTTGACTCCATGTATTGGGCATAAAACACCTAGTATACCCTGCAAGAAAACTAAACAACAAAAATCAAAAACAAAAGTAAAATATAAGAGAACTAAGAAACTAATACTTGAATTATACTACTAGTGAATCCAAATCTAAGTCTTGTTATATGCCCCGGCAACAACACCATTTTTCTTATGAACGCGCTTAAGATACGCCTCTATTTCAAGGTCAAAGTGATCGTCAAGGTAAAAACCTAACTAAGGTTAGGGTCGAATCCCACAGGGAATACGGGACTTTGTAACTTGGTTCACCAATAGAAAATTCAAGAATTAACTAACTCAATTCCCAAAGGGGGGGGGGTTGTAATGTTTGGTAGAAAATTAAACTAAACTAACAAAAAGGGGAGACAATCAAATTGGAGAGCAACTTGGGTAATTGTGTTCCCCATGAGTCACTAACTTAATCTCCCTAGATAACACAACTCTAAATTAGGACATTTCATGCAGGAAGGTAATTTAGGTTCTTCCGGCCCTCTTTTGAAGGTGAAGGTCGAATTTCACTATGGCACCTAGCCGATCTCCATAGCGTACCAAACTAACCATTACCCATTATCCCAGTCAGCCTCTCCTTAGCCGAGTTCGATTGGTTAGACGAGAATAAATGATCGAATTTTGTTAACCATTCCCTTTTCCTATTGATCACTACCTGGATCGAGATCATGACACAAGGCGGGATCTAATGTTGGCCACCATTAGAGAACATGCAAAATAAAGAGAAATGGCTAATACATGCAGATACCCAACTCAAGAATTGCAAATAACCGTAGTTTTCTAAGTTATATTCTCATGGTTCCAACAACCCAAAGTTGTGGGTTTAGCTACTCATAGCTTGGGAAAAAGAATAAACAATAAATATGGAAGACATAGTTAAGCACTTATCCAAAGAGATTGAAGAACAATAAAACTCACTTTGTATTTAGAATCACAAGCTTGAAAGATGTGATGAATTCACAAGTGAATCTAATCTCAAAATTTAGTTCCAAAGATAAAACCTAAGAAGATACTCTAAAATTTCATGCTCTCAATATGTCTCTATCTACTCTCTCTAATCTATGTAAAACTTGCAACTGAAATCCTAAAATACACTATATATAGTATTTACAAATAAGTCCCTAAATTAATTAGAAAACCTAGTCGGCGCCTGATATGAGTCACAGTTATGACTCATAACTTGTGTCACGAGCTGTAATCGAGCTTTTATGATCAGCCTCTTCAATATTAGACTTCACTGATACGGAACATCATTACAAGTCATAGTATGCTCTACGACTCGTATTAACCTCTCATAATTTTCAATTGTCTTTCTTAGTCCAAGTTCAATCAACACTAGAAATCACTATGGGATATCCCTTTACGACTCGTAGAGGGTACTACGGGTCCTTGCTGGGTCTCATGTGTCTGAACTTCAAGTTATCAGATCTTGTACTTTAAGCATTAGAAATTCTTATGGGACTATCTCTACGACTTGTAGACTGAGCTACGGCTCGTAGATGGTCTCGTATATCCTAAAAAACCAGCAAAAACTGCAACATTCCCAAAATTGTTCCAACCTACTTTCCCTGCAACAGCACAAATAAAAATACATAACAATCATAAAAGTCGCTTTGAGAACACAAAAATCCTAAGTTTTAGGCATTAAATATGTTGTATTTTGACAACAGATTATGCATAGATCCAAAAATCTTCACATTCATATTAATACGATAATTGATTCAAATTATGCTAAACTTTTTGAAACAACATACCTTAAAGAATATGAATCATCTCATGAAGGAACAAGACGACCTCAGAAAGAAACAAAGCAGAGTGAACATAATAAGGAAAATCCAAGGCGTAACAAACATAAAAAAGGACATCTACTTCCTTTAGATTAGACTTTGTAACATTTTTATTAAAAGATGAGCCTCGAACCTTCACAGAAGTTATGACTTCTTCAGAAGCATAATATTGAAAAGATATAGTCAATAGTAAGATTAAATCCATAATGAATAATCATACATCGAAATTGGTTGATCTTTCTCTAGGAAATAAACTCCTAAGGTCCAAATGAATTTGTAAAAGAAAAATGAAAGTTGATGGTGCTATTGATAAATATAAAGCGAGGCTCATTGGTAAAGGATTTTGACAACGTGAAGGTCTTGACTACTTTGGTACATACTCACCAGTAACTAGAATCATATCAATTCAAATGTTAATAGTGTTAGCCGTAGAGTACGATCTAAAAGTTCATCAAACGGATGTCAATACAACCTTCTTAAATGGAGACTTAGAGGAAGAAATCGACACGGAACAACCAAAAGGATTTATAGTTCCTGGAAATGAAAAAAAGGTATGCAAACTTGTCAAATCATTGTATGGACTAAAACAAGCCCCTAAAGAATGGTATGCAAAATTTGACTATACAATGTTGTCAAATGATTTTAAAATTAATGAGTGCGAAATGTATTTACATTAAAAACACTCCAAATAAAATTGTCAATGTTTATATATTTGTTGATGATATGTTAATAATGAGAAACGACATTGCTACTTTAAATGCTACTAAGCACATGCTTGCTAGTACGTTTGATATGAAAGACCTAGGAGTTGCTGACTTGATATTAGGGATTAAAATTCACAAAACTTCTCAAGGTGTAGAACTATCTCAATCTTATTATATCCGAATAGTACTAGAAAAATTCAAGTACTTAAACTACAAAAGTGCCCAAAACCCCAATTGATCTAAACCTTGATCTTTCTAATAAAAAAGGTAAAAATCATTCTCAATTAGATTATGCTAGAGTGTAGGGAAGTTCAATGTACATCATGAATTGTACGCGACCAAATATAGCTTGTGCTCTAAGCACATTGAGTCTAATACCAACCAAAATCATCGAATGGCAATGAAACAAGTAGAACACACTCAAAATTTTATTTTGCATTGTAACAAGTATGCAGTAGTTGTTGAAGGATATAGTGATGCAAACTAGATTATCGGGTCAATTGAAACCAAGTCCACAAGTGGATATGTCTTTACTATTAGTGGAGGAGAAATATCATAGAAATAATGCAAACAAACATGTATAGCTCAATCTATAATGGTGGTTGAGTTCATAGCATTAGATAAGGCTAGTGAAAAAGTTGAATGACTTCAAAATTTCTTAGAAGATATTCCATTTTGGCCCAAACCAGTGGCTCCTATATGCATACATATGACAGTGAGACGACGATAGGAAAGGTTGGGAGCATTATGTATAACGATAAGTTTCATCACATACGCGAAGACACAATAGTATTAGATAACTACTCTCTAGTGGAATTATCACAATTGATTATGTAAAGTCAAAGGATAATGTGTTGGATTTACATACAAAAGGCCTAACTAGACAAGGAGTTAAGAGATCATCAAAGAGAATGGGACTATGACCGAGAACAAATCATCGTGGCTGTAACTCTACTTAGAAGACTAGAGATCCCAAGATCTAGGTTCAAAGAGATCAAACAAAGTAACTGACGACGGTTCAACTGTCAAAAATTTTATAAGGTCCATTCTCAGGATGAGACAATGTTCAGAAACAAGGATAAGGTATTATGACCTTTGAATGGTTTCTAAGTTTGATACAAGGTATATCAAATAGTATTTTTATGGGATAACACATTTAAAAATCACCTATATAAGTATGAAGTGTAAGCCTCTTCAAGGAGAATCCAGTTAGGCCAGTCCTCGACACACTTATGAATCAGGAAGTGTTCATGGATGAAACGAACAAAACAATGAGAAACATAGATCATAAAGGGTTGATTGTGTGACATACGCTTATCTAGGTATACAGCAAAGCTCGACGGTTCAAAGATATCAAATCTACCGATTAATCGAGTATATCTGACATATGTTCACTATGGAAAGTTCAAAGGAAAACCTACTTACACAGATGTAACTAAGCCTTGCTTGTAAAGTACACACTTGTCCATTCTTTTCTTAGAGTCATTTCCCATTCATGTGGGGGATTGTTGAGTTTAAAGGGGTGTGAATGACAAATGAAGAGTTATAACTTTTCTTAAAAAGGTTGTGACCTTCCCAAGTGGTTGTGGCCTATGCAATAAGGCATAGTAAATACCTTTTGTTCACTATATATAGAGAATTTTCCTATCATTTCAAAATGAGTTGTTTCTAACTTCTTCTCCTTTTACACAAACAAATTCTAATGTGTTTTACGACTATTGAGTAGTTCACTGACACCGTGATTTTTGGTATCGATACACCGATGAGTAAAATTATTCTATCCTAGAAGGATATATTCTATTAACCTCAGGTATTTGAGAAGAATAATTTTCTTAAGGACACACTGTGTATTCAGTGGGCTCGATTTTCTTGTTGTCAATTTTATTTTTATTTTCTTTACAGATTTTTTTCATTACTAGCTTTAGTTTAGGTTTTGAAAACTTGATTAGAATCATTGTAATGGGTTCAACCCTTTTGATTTGACCTACAACCTAACTCACTTAGACTCAACCTACTTTTTGTCTAGTTTGATTAACACTGAACACAAACAAGATTGCGGAATTAAAAACACAAGAACGTATGGGAACATGTTTCAACCCTTGTTATATAACTCATGTGAACAAAAGAAACACAAACACCTAGCCTACAAAATTCGTCCAAGCCAACATACTTGCCCAGACTAACTGCTTGTGCCTTTAAATAGGGCACAACATGCTTAGTCATGTGTCAGTAATGTGCCTGCCAAGTCAGTTGACATCTCTAACTGATAGGCATAATTCAAATCCAAATAACAAACATTATCTAGACTTGCTAACATGTCAAAAATGGGTAAAAACTCCTTCAGCCGCCAACTACCCATGCATATGGATGGCACAAGCGGCCAACCTTCAAATCTAGGTGCTAATGCCTAGCCCTTGTCACCAAATTCGCACCTACCCTACATGTCTGTACCATGCCCAGGCCCTACACACGTGCCTGTGCAATGGCATAGGTCCTGCCCTGCACAGCTTATTTCCTGCACCATTGACCTTGTCCATCCCTTATCCTTAGTTTGTTTGACCACGACTTTGCCACATCATAGTCTTGCCCTTGTCCATCCCTTATCCTTAGTTTGTTTGACCACGACTTTGCCACGTCATAGTCTTTCCTTTGCTTAGTTTGTTTGACCACGACCTTGCCATATCATAATCTTTTCTTGCCTTAGCTTGTCCAGCCCTTGTCGTGCCTTAGGCATGTCTTGCCTTGCATGCCCTAGCCACGCCCATACCAAGGTCTTCCATCAATTAGACTTAATCTTGACTGAAGTCATTGGGCCTTTTCTAGGCTCATCAGGTAAATTATAAGCAAGCTCAAGCCTTTCTGACCATCGATTTAAGGGTTTAACAAACTTTCCCCACTCGATGATCTTATCGTCCTTGATGATATAGAACGCCTAATCCTCTCAGGTTGCTTTGCTGCAACAGAATCAAGGTATGCCTTGATTTGATCCTCAAACTACTACAACGATGTTGCCTTCTCCCAGGTTGCATCACATTATTCCTACTTGTCCTTCTAATGAATCAGAAACTCTGTTTTTCTGCTCTTCTTATGGTATCAAGCCAGCCTATGATCCAGAATCTTCTCAATTTGATCTTCAAAGTGTGCTTGCACAACAGGATGAACATGTCTAGATGCCGACCTTGTTGGATCCTCAACATCTCCATAAAAAGGCTTCAAAAATATCACATGGAATGTAGGGTGAATCTTAAGTCGCTCTGGCAGATTCAACCGATAAGCATCTTTACCCACTCTTTCAACCACTTCAAAGGTTCCATCATATTTTGCAATTAGTGAGCAATGCACTATTGCACTATTGATTTTCTTCCCAATCTGTGGAGTCAATTTCAGTAACACTTTGTCTCCAACTTGGAACTCTAAAGCACACTAACCTTGATCAGCATACTACTTCATCTGTTTTGCTTCCTTCCTCATGCTATCTTGTGCCTTATCTAGCATCACTTGCTTGTCATGCGCATACTTGTGAGTAGTACAACATTTACCTTGTGCATTAGTCCTAGTGACTTCCAATGTTGTGTTGGGCTGCATGCCCAACACCAATTCAAATGGACTCTTCTCTGTTGTAGAAGACTTGTGCAAGTTGTAATAAAACGGTGCACTATCCAACAAGTTTACCCAGTTTCCTCTGATTTGCATTCACATAGTGTCTGAGATATTCCTCAAGCAGATGATTGATCCTTTCCATCTGTCCGTTAGTTTGTGCTTGGTAAGTCATTGGGAACTAAAAATCAGTGCCCATCATGTTGAATAAAGAAGTCCAAAACCAACCAGTAAACCTAGCATCATGATCACTCACAATATCCAATGCATCATGATCACTCACAATATCCAATGCATCATGATCACTCACAATATCCAATGGAACACCAAAGTTTTACATAACATGCTTATAAAATAACTCAGCAGCTACTTCAGATGAACATAAGGTAGGGGCTGTAACAAAAATACCGTATTTAAAGAACCTGTCAACCGCAACCATGATTGACACTTTGTGATCCACCTTTGGAGATCCACTGATGAAATCCATTAAAACAAAAGCCCATGCTTGCTCCGTAAAGGGTAAAGCCTGCAACAAACCTGCTTCTTTTTTCCATTTTGTCTTGTCTAGTTGACACACGAGACATGAATTTACATAGTCCTTAACATCATTCTCCATTTTTTGTCAGAAATAATTTCAGGATAGCAATGCCATCATCCTTTCAACCCTTGCATGCCCAGCATAAACAGTATCATGTGTCTCTTTAAGGAGTTTTTCCACAACCCATCACCTTGAAGTACCACGACTCCTCCCTTTAAAATAAAGCAGATCGTCCTTGATCCAATACCGTCTAATTGTTCCCAATTTAACTTGATCCATCAGTTTGACATATAATGAATCATATGCAGTACTAAACTTAATCTTATTAAGAAAATCATATTCAAGTCTAGTTATTGCATAAATAGCAACAAATACCTCTTAACGACTCAAAGCATCAGCCATTTGGTTTTACTTCCTAGTTTATGTATCCACATAAAGTCATATTCTGCCAATATCTCCTGCCATCTTGGCTGCTTCGCACTCAATTTCATTGAGTTTTGAAGTAGGTATTAGCCATATTATCCATCTTGATCACAAACTTTGTACCCAAGAGATGTACTCTCCATGTTTTAAGACAATAGAGCATTGCAACCATCTCCTTTTCATGTGCAGAATATCTTTGCTCAATTGGAATCAACTTTCTACTTTCAAATACAATAGGATGGCCATCTTGAACCAGGACCCCTCTAATAGCATAATCAGATGCATCACTAGGTACTTCAAAAGGTATATCAAAATCAGGCAACCACAATATTGGTTCATAAGCAACGACCTTATTCAATGAATTGAAAGCCTTTTCTCTTACTTCAGACCAAGCCTATTTCACGTTTTTCTTCAGAAAATCTATCAATGGGGCAACCTTTTTCGAATATCCAACAATGAATTTTTGAAAATAATTTATCAGCCCTAAGAATGATGTTAGTTCTTTAACCCCAGTGGCTACGTGTCATTCAAGTATTGCCTGCACTTTCTTAGGGTCCACGCACACTTGGTTTTCGCTATCCAAATGGCCCAAAAACTTGATCTCACGACTAGCTAATTCACACTTTTCCATCTTGGCATAGAGTTTATATTCTCTAAGTCTTTGCAATACTTTCATCATATGTAGCAAATGGTCCTCTAGTGTTCTACTATATATGACTATGTCATCTAAGTAGACTACTACAAAGTCATCAAGATAAACATAAAGGACATTATTCATCAAATTGCAAAAAGTAGCCGGGGTATTACTCCGCCCAAACGGCATTACAAGGAACTCATAGCTACCATATC
>JAOTQR010000069.1:11223018-11234872 GCA_025774065.1 Solanum ossicruentum | reverse complement strand
TTTTGATCCCTTTTTCCGACATACCCACTTTACTTTTTGGCGAATTTTCTGGCAAAGCATGCAATACCTAGGGTTTTCGCTTCTATTTCTTCTCATTGTGTTTAACTATTCATCATCTTCTCAAAAGGTATGTTTCTTGGTTAAATTTCGTATAAATACTTTAGTGTCATTTGGAATTCTCATATGATTGTGTGTTTGAAACTAGTAGTAAGAGTACTCATGAGAAAGTTGATAAAGAAATGAGAATTAGGGTTGTGTCGGTTAAAATTCCCTAAAGTTTGTCCTAATTGTGAGATCACTCTTGTTGGTTGGTTATAATGATGATATCTTTCCATATTTAGTGTTGATCACGTGCATGAAATGAATATATGATGGTTAATTAACTTGTAGATTCATGGTGGGATTGAAATTTTGTTGCGGGGTATGGCTTTTGGGTTGAAAATGGCCGTTCGAGAAATTCTTTGCGTGACTGTGCATCCAACCCTTTGAACTTCCATGTTTGACTATTAGTACCATTGTTGTAATTCTGGGATTGAAGATCTTTGTATATTCTCGAATGTGTTGGGAAGTTTTCGTTTGATTGTTTAATTCTGAATATATTTTGTGGGTTGAGTTTGATTAGTATTGACATGCTTGGGTAATGGGTGTATTGGTTTGATTGTTATCTGGTGTTGTAGATTGCTTCTAATGTTGTTTGGATTATGTGATGTTGATTGTGGTTCAGATTGTGATGTTGAAGATACCACAGGTGTCTGATGTTCCCTGCTATAAGGGCCACCTACCACTCGTAGAAAACCTACTAGTCGTAGTGGCCCCTCTTAGGGAATAACAATTACCTATGGTCCTTATCACTAGCCATACGAGACCCACCTAGGGGTCATGGTGTCCAATATGAACAGTAGTGGTGATCTCATTAACATACCTTGTGTTTTAAGATGTTACTGGAAATTAGTATGAGCCAGCCTACGACTCGTAGTCTCCACTACGAGTCGTACCTATTCCTCATAATGATTTAGAGTTTGATTTTTTCACCCTAGACTACGAGGCTGCAGTATGACTCATAGGTTACCTTACGAGTCATACATGTGCCTTGTACCTGCAACATACAATAGGGACAATGTTGAATATTTGTGTGTTTCCCTTTTTGTTTTTGCTTCTTTCTTTGTTTTTTATGGTTGCTTTGGTGATTATGGTGTAAATCTCAGTATAATGCCTCCGAAAGACAAAAATGCTATTAGGGATTTCTGCAGGAAGTTTATTGATGAGGCCTCAGATACTGAGCAGACGGGGGGATCAAAGGAGCTCCATGGGGTCTAGATTGACCCTGATGCACAAGTGCCCTTGACGAGGGCTAGGGCTGCACAAACTCCCCTGGAAGTTGAGAGAACCTCCCACTATGAAGAAGAGGGAGATGCAGATGAGTCCAGGATCAACTCACCATAGATAACTCCCACACAGATGGAGTTAGATTCTCAAGAGGCACTACAGACCCAAGAAGAGGCCTAGTCCTCGGTTTCCCCATCTATCTCAGCTATTGATCTTTATCATCACCGACAGGGAATCAAGGGAATGTAGGAGATCTACAATAAGGGACTAGAGCCAAAGGGACAGAGGAAACCTGTTAGACAATTTAATGAGGAGTCCCAATTGAATGACTCAGGGTTGAGTCGAGTTCCTGCTTTTGAGGTAGAGATCGATAGACACGGGCTCCGGTGTTTATCAGAGAGGCTGGGCAAGTATGCCCCACTTATGGTCAGTAAGTTCTACATCGCATACGCCACTACCATCCTCCGATATCTTCCTAAGGGGAAGAAGGGCATTGATCAACCCTAGTTATGAGAGGTCTTAGTCCATGGTCAGAGAGTGGATATTTCTGAGGAGACCATCGTACCGTTTGGGTCTAACTACAAGGTGCCATAGAATAGCGGTGAGTACAATAGAAAAAAATATAGGATGAGGCATGATGTGATCGGGAACAATGTGGATTTGAAGATGGAGCTCCTCAGGTGGGTGGCAAGCTAGATAGTAGATGGTGATGCCAAGAATGCATGGTTCACAGCACACACCGAGCCCATAGTGAAGTCCCACCTATCCTTTCATGATAAATTCTAGTGGGCCAGTATCTGGTCTCGCATTCGGCCTACATTCACGGATAATTTCATCACCTTGGAGCGACCCGTCCTACTAGCCAACATATTTTCTGGCTATGAGATCTACTGGGCGCGTGTCATGGCTGAGCATATTCACGAGTTCGTGATCTGGATGAATACCTCATTGTCATTTCATATTTTCATATACAAATTATGCATTAAGGAAGAGTGAACATATGTCTCCATATAGACCCATACATCGAGATCCTTTATAGTATGGATCCCAGCCTGATCAAGGCTAACAAGAACGTAGTGGCCCACCAGAGAGTATCTCCTCCTCCCATTCCTAAGCCATTACCTCATGAGCCAGCTACTCACGGAGTCGATATCCATGGAAGAGCAGAGATAGCCTCAGGAGTAGCAGCACTTACATGGAGCTAGTACATCAAGTTCAACTGCAGCTTAGACTACCCAGGAGGAGAGAGCCACCCAGGACTAGACTGTTGTCAGTGCCTGAGCACCATATGTTTGATACTTTTGACCTCCGTTCTTGCTACTATTTTTTCGATACTTTGTTCTTGTTACTATGTTCTTTGTACAATTTGTTTTTACTACTATTTTTATAGATGTTTGTTTTTTATTTACTGTTTTGGTTTCTTGGTTTTTATTTGTTTTATCATACATATATATCTATTTTGAGGACAAAGTATCAATTTTTGGTGTGATATGGGAAGTTATGGACTAGGGTGAAGTCTGAATAGCATCTAATCCATAACTATCCTATTTTTGATATCCCAAGATTTTCTTGCCGTATTTCTTTTTCCTTGTGGATGGTTTTACTTTATGTTGAACTGACATGTTTAGGTGTTGTAGATAATTTGTAGATATATGGCGATTAATACTTTTGGCATGTATATATTCTTGAATGATTTTATTAAATGTTTTGAAAAATTGGTACCCACAAGAAATTTTGCGATTGTTGGTTACTTTTGCGATCTTTCATGTGATTACTTTGACAATATTTGTTCTAACGAAGGGAAGGCATGTTGCTACCTAAAGCATGATCTATGAGTCTTTGTTGGTTGTGAATGCAATGCCATGTGTGTGAGAGCTAACTTTGTCGTGTTCATGCATTGTATACTGATCCAGAACTTGACTTGTTACTCTGAGTTGGACTAGAGATTATGTGGATTAGGAAAGGATCTTAGGCCATTGTTCTTTAATTTAGTCCACTTTTGGCTAAATATCCTACCAAATGAAGTAGTTTACCCCTTGTTCCAAACGTTTGAACCTTATGTATACCCTTTTCTTTCTTGATACCTAGTTAGCCTAGCCTTGTTAGTGAAATACATTACTATTAGCCCTGGTATGCCCTTGAACATGTGAACCTTGATTGAGGCAAAAAGCCTAAATTGACGATGGCTACTAAAGGTGACCCTATTTAGGGAATGGATATTGTATACTTCACCTCATGCAAAAGGCCTAAGTTGAGGGTGGCCTATGTTATGGTATAATAGCAAAAATGAGTTAATTAGTTTGGAATGAAAGAAAGAAGAGAAAATCCTGTGCTGGGTTAGAGAAAGAGAGGAAAAGTTTCCTTAGAATGAAAAGAATAGCAAAATGAATTTAGAAATGAGGCACAAGCTGAAAAATGAAAAGAATGTACCCTAAAAAGATTGAAAATGGAGTATAGGGGAGGAAAAGTGAAAATAGTTGAGTTATTCAGGTGAAAGTGTCAAAAAATGTGGTTCCAGGATAGCTTTTAGTCACTAAGTACCTTACCAAAGCCCTATGAGCCTACGTTTCAAGCCTATGAGTCCTAAAGTGATCCTGATCTAACTAGTCAATAGTCTAGGTAGTGAGTACATGGGCAAGTCTATGGTATTGGTCATCATGCATGAATCTCATTTGCGAGAGTGAGTATTCCTGCACAGTCCCTCAATCTTCTTTGATTGCTTATTGAGTGAAAAAGAGGTACTACTTTTATGTAAGGGCATTTGCGCTGCATGGTTAGCATATGACTTGTTCAGTGATTATGAATTGTTGATGCCCATTACCTTATCATAGTTGGATTGTCAAACGCATCAAGGTGCCTTGATTTGGTTGGTAGCTACATAATCAGGTTTCAAAATGATAGTTGGGCACCTGAGCTGAAATTGAGAGAAGTATATATCATTAGAATGATTGTTTTGTATTACTTATTGTCTATTTAGATTGAGTCGTTGCTTGAGCACAAGCAATAGTTCTAAGTTGAGGGTGTTGATGTGTTATCAAAATACAACACATTTGGTGCCTAAAAGAAGGGACTTTACAAATTCTTAGTGTGACTTTTTATGGGTTTTATGTGTTTTGTGTTTGTTTGTTCCAAAAATACAGGTTGGCTTAATTTTTGGGGAAAGTAGCAGATTTTGCGAAAATTAAGGAATTAGAAGACCCACTACGAGTAGTAGGGGATGACCGTAGTAATTAACAACTTCCAAAAATCAAAATTAAAGAAATTGAAGTTCAGCCATATGAGCCTAGGGCACGAGTCGTAGACCTGACCATGACTCGTAGAATGGATCGTAACCGTCAAGTCCAAAATGCCATGTACTGATTATGAAAGCCCAATTATGACTAGTTGGTCACCCTGCGAGTCATATCTACGAGCCATATCCGCTGCTAGATGCATTTTCTATTTAATTTTAAGGGTCTTTTTGTAATTAGTATAAATAATTTATGATAGGGTTTTTTTTAGAGAGATCTTTTACACAATAGTAGAGAATTTTTCTTAGAATATTGTAGAGAGAAATTTCTAGGGTTTAGTGTAGATAATTAGGTTTTCACTTTGAAGACCCAATTTCGGGATTTGAAATCACTTATAATTAAACTCCATCATTCATGCTTGTGATTTCATCACTAAGGTGATTTTGTTCTTCATTGTCTTTGGGTTATCTTTTAACCATGTTTATTTTATTCATTGTTTGTGATTTTTCCCTAGCCATGAGTAGATAAACCCCCACATTTGGGGTTGTGGGAACCATGAGTAGCTAGCTTCTAATAACCTGGATTATTTGCATTTCTTTGATTGGATTTTGCATGTATTGTCTATTCCCTTCATTTTGAATTTTTTTTTGTGGTTGCTAACACCAAACCCTGCCTAGTGTCATGATACCAACAAAGATAGTGATGAATAGGAAAAGGTAAATGGCTGGCAAGATTCAATTGATGTGTTCTCATCTAATCAACCAAACCCGGCCAATAAGAGTTTTACTGGGATAATGGGTAACAGGTGGGTGGCACAGTATTATAGTTGACCAAGCGCCATGGTGAAATTTGACCTTCACCTTTACCAAAGGGCTGGAAGAACCTAAGCTACTGTCCTGCATGTGATGTCTTAATTAGGGTTATGTTATCTGGGGTATTTGAATTAGTGAATCATCTGGAACACAATTCCCATGTTCCTCCCTAATTTTGCTGTCTCTTCTCTTTAGTAGTATAGTGTTTTTATTTGTTCCTCTTTAAATTGCAAACCCTCTCCCCCATCTAGTGAATATAGTGGATTAGTATTTGAAATGATTGTCGATGAGTCAATTTGATCAAACCCCAGATTCCCTATAGATTCAACCCTAGCCTCTGGTTAGGTTTATACTTGATAGCAACTACTTTACTGTTAGAGTGTGAACATAAATCTACCTGGAGTCCCTCCTAATAGGGAGATTGACTTTGGAATTGGTGTTTGTCCTAACAACCATCCTATCTCAATTCCACCTTACCAAATAGGCCCTACTAAATTGAAAGAGCAGTTGAAAGACATGCTAAATGAAGGTTTCATAAGACCTAGTGTTTCTCCTTGGAGTACTCGTGTTCTGTTTGTGCGTAAGAAAGATAGGACTCTCTGAATGTCTATAAACTACCGACAACTGAATAAGGTCACATTAAAGAATAAGTATCCTCTCCCTAGGATCAATGATCTATTTGACCAACATAAGGGTGTTTCTTACTTCTCCAAGATAGACCTCAGATCGGGTTATCATTAGTTGAAGGTGAAGGAAAGTGATTTTCAGAAGACAATCTTTAGGACAAGGTATGTCCATTTTGAGTTATCGGTCATGTCCTTTGGGTTGACTAATGCACCTGCAATTTTCATGGATTTAATGAACAGAGTATTCAGACAATATATGAACATGTTCATGTTCATATTTATTAATGACATCCTGGTGTATTCTAAGGATGAAGAGGAGCATGCTAATCATCTTAGAGTTGTTTTGCAAATTGTCAAAGACCATGAGTTGTATGAGAAGTTTTCAAAGTATGAGTTTTGGCTCAAGTCTGTGGCCTTCCTAGGTCATGTTTGCTCAGGCGATGGTATTCGAGTGGATGCCCATAAGCTTGAAGCAGTTAAGACCTGGTGCATACTAATCTTTTCCATTGAGATATGGAGTTTCTTGGGTTTGGCGAGCTACTACCATAGATTTGTTGAGGAGTTTTCTATCTTTTATGCACCATTGACCAAGCTAATATAGAAGGAGGTCGAGTTTCAGTTGTCTGATGGATATGAAAAGAGCTTCCAAGAGTTAGAGACTAGGATAAATACCAGCCCAGTTTTGACTTTGCCCGATGGTATAGAACACATCAAGATATACTGTGATGTATGTAGAATTTGACTGAGCTGTGTGCTGATGTAGAGAACAAAGCTGATAGGCTATGCTTCCAGTCAACTTAAGATTCATGAGATGAACTATCCGACTCATGATCTTGAGTTGGCAGTAGGGTGTTCGCGCTCAAGGTTTGGCACCACTACTTTTATGGAGTGCATGTGGACGTGTTTACTGACTACAAGAGTTTGCAATACGTATTTAGTCATTACGACATGAGCATTCTCTACCACCCAGGTAAGGCTAATATTGTTGCTGATGCTCTTAGTAGGTTGTCTATGGGTAGCACTGCCCATGGATTACAAAATCTTCCATCCTATAGGGCAAGGTTAAGACTGGTGCAATAGTCAGTCTAATATTTAATTCTTGTAAACTTTTATCACATTCATCAGACCATTAAAACTTGACCTTTTTTTGAGTCAACTTAGTCAATGGTGCGGATAAGGAAGAAAATCCCTCAACAAATCGACAATAGTAGCCTACCTAGAAACTTCTTTTGTCTATTGGAGAGGTTGGTCTGGGCATGTTCTTAATCGCTTCAATATTTTGAGCATCTACTCAAATACCATCACGGGAGACAATATGGCCTAGGAAAGCCACATACTTAAGCCAAAATTCACATTTTGAGAATTTTTCATACAACTCATGGTCCTTAAGTGTTTGGAGGACAATTCTAAGGTGATTTTCATGCTCCTCTTCATCTCTCAAATACACCAAAATATTGTCAATGAACACAATCACAAACATATCCAGATACTTTTTGAACACTCGATTTATCAAATCCATAAAGGCTGCAGGTGCATTCGTCAAATGAAAGGACATGACCAAGAACATAAAATGGCCATATCTAGTCCTAAAGGCTATCTTCAGAATGTTACATTCCCTTACTTCAACTGATGGTAACCAAATCAGAGGTCTATCATTGAGAAACAAGATGCACCCTGAAGTTGATCAAACAGATCTTCTATCCTTGAGGGAGAATACTTGTTCTTTATGCTGGCCTTGTTCTGTTGCCTATAGTTAATACACATTCTGAGAGGCCCATATTTCTTATGCACGAATACGACCAACGCACCCTAAGGAGAAACAATCGGCCTTATGAAGCCCTTCTTTAACAAATCTTTCAACAAAATTCTTTCATTCCAGCGAGGGCCATCCGATTAGGTAGAATTGGGATAGGATGAGTATCAGGAAGAACATCAATATCAACGTCAATCTCCTGACCAGGAGGGACTCCGAGCAGATCCTCTGGAAACACTTCCGAAAACTCATTCACAATCGGGACTAAATCAAGAGTAGGAGACTCGACATCCTCAGATTTAACTCTTATAAGGTGGTAGATACACCCCTTAGCAATCATCTTTCTGGTCTAATATATGAGATAAACTTTCCCTTAAGTGCTACGGAATCACCCTTCCACTGTAGAACCGGTTCATTCTGGAATTGGAACTTAATGGCTTAGGCTCTACAATCAACAGAGCCATAATAGGCGTGGAGCTAATCAATGCCAAGAATCAAATCAAAATCCATCATATCTAACTCCATCAGATCAATGTTAGTATCCCTATGATGGATGGACACTATGCAAGCTTTATAGACCCTCTCAGCTCGAATAGACTCACCCACGGGAGTAGAAACATGGAAAGGTTCAAGAAGACTCTAGGGGGTTCAATAAAATCTACTGGCCACATAAGGAGTTACAAAAGATAATGTGGCACTAGGATCCATCAAAACATAACAATCAATAGAAAAGACTAGAATCATACTAGTCACAACATTTTGGGAGTTCTCTTGATCATGTTGATTACCCATGGAATACAAATAGTTTGTAGCTCTGTTTGCACTCATTGTAGTACCTCTTTGATTTCCCTTAGATGACAGGGCTGGTGTATAAGATTGAGCCTATTCAACACACTTTGGACAATATTTTTGATAGTGACCCACCTAAACACACTTATAGCATACATCACTCCCCTCACGACATCTCCCTAAGTGCAGTTTACCACACTTTCCACATGCTGGCTTACCCAATGAACCTTGAGCCATACTTGCTTAGGACTGAGATCCATTGGCTCAAACATTCTTGAGCCTCTGATCATTTCAAACTTTAGGTGCAGGTGTACTAGCAGATGATGGTAATGGAAATCGATTCCCATTCCCCTTCTTTCTAACCTCATGGCTGGAAGCTTTTGCGTTCTTATTTCTTAATTCCTCCTTAGCATAGTGCCTCTCCTCATCAGCTTGTTGCACAAAAGTCATCAATCTCCCTATATCCATGTCAGTCACAAACATAGCTTCCCTCCTATTTCTCTTTGGTCATCTATTCAACCCACCAACGTACATGCCCATCCTCCCCCATATATTAGCAACCATATCTGGAGCATAGTGGGATAATTATTTGAACATCAGGTCATACTTCTTCATATTTATAGAGCCTTGTTTCATGTTCAAGAACTCTCTTACCTCTTCCTCTCTTCTTCCCCTTGGGAAGAAACGCCCCAAGAAAGCTTCCTCGAATATAGCCCAAGTCATCGCGGGGGCATTTTCACCTCTACCCTTCTTTCTTTGGTCATACCACAATCTAGCCATACCCTTTAGTTGATAAGTGGCTAGTTCCACATGGTCAGTATCAACCACATGCATCACTTAGAAAACTTTTCAGAGATCCTCCACATAGTTATTAGGGTCCTCGGTGGATGCTGACCCTGTGAACTCAAGCAGATTCATCCTCAAGAATTCCACGACTCTAGAAGTGTTATGGGCATCATGTTGGGATGCTCTTTGTTTGGTAGCAGGTGTTATGACAGCCTGGGCTAGAGTTTGAATAGACTGGCATAGTTCAGCATTAGAGACCTCATCTTGCGAGGGCTGCCCGACAGGTAAACATGTTCTATGGGCTTCTCATTTTCTTGAGGCTAAGGTGGATTGAAATTCTATCTAGCGTGGCATCCTCTAAATCTTACGGCTCTTCTGGGAGGCATGATCACAATTCTGCAATGTACAAAGCACGAGTTAGAACAAAACTTTCATAGAGCATAACTCTATAACACGATTTAGAACATGAAAAAATGAAACAATTCCTAATGTCCAGTAGCCTCCTGCTTATCAAGTGTGGTCGATAACACACCAATAAACAAGACTCCACTAGATATTGCTTCATAGACTCCCAAGGACACTTGAACTCGTGCTTTGATACCAAGTTTTTCATGCTCCGAGAGGGTACCCAAGATGTAGCAGGCACCTAGAGACTATTGCTAGTCCTCAAGTGAACCACTTGGCCTCATCACATCCATTCAACCATAAATTCTACTAATCAACGAAAGGTAAAAGAAGAGTAAATGGGCACATCTCATCCTTTAGTCTCAAGTAATAATATAAATAAAAGGCTAGTAGAAAAAACTAGCTTACAATCTTAACAAAATGGTCGACTTTAGTATATGATGCCTCTATTACTATTAGGTGGTGCTAATGACAGATTCATAGCTACCTCGATCAAAATAAAGCTAAGCAAATCTAACTCTAAAGCAAGATGAAAGTAAAGCAATGAATCCTCGGAGTAGGGGAGGCTCACCAATCCGCTGAATGTCTAGGATCCCTAATGATGCATCTACTAATTATCTTTATCCCATGTATCTACATCATAAAATGATGCAGCGCCAGAGTAGCATCAGTACATGGAATGTATGGTATGTAAAATAGCTAAATAAAACCAAAATAGGTAGAATAATATAGAAATAACAATCAACTCAATGTAGAAACCAATCAATATGTCAAATGTCTATTTGAAACTAGAAAAAATAAGTAGACAAGTGTCTGATTAACCAATCAACTCATTAATCAAATCAGACTCATCTCAGAGGGACTCATCTCCACTCATCTCATCTCGTCTCATCTCGACTAAGATTTCTCAGTTTAGGGAAATTTGTAGGAGTTTCTCTTATCCGACAACAATCACTTGCCAGTGATTGTACAATAATCATGTTGATGTTTCCATAGCCATTTTGTACTTGCCAAGTAGATAATGAATCGAAACCATAATGGCTGGAGATAGTAATCCATAAGTCCAACATTGATTTCAGGGACTTCTATTCAGTGGGGACCTCAACCTAATGTGATGTGATGACCCTAATCCTCACCTATGCTTGGCTACATAGTTTGACGAGTGCGAGTTGGATTAACTCTTACTCTTTTGATGGTTGATACTCCTCTTCTGACTCAATGCTTATAAAACAATCCATCCAATCAAGCTATCTCAATCAAATCATCTCAATAACCTCATGGAGGTACAATCTTTTAATCAGTCTCATAGAGACTCTAATCATCTCATTAATCAACATCTCAATCAATAGCTCAAGGCATAGAACAATCTTTCGGAAAAATCAAATAGAAATTTATTAAAGTTCAATTGAGGAAGACTCATGGACCATCATATTTTACCAAACTATCATCCTACTCACATTCACAATCACAATCTCTATCAATATTCTCAATAAAGGCTCTTGACTCAATCCATATTTTCATTCATACAATATTCATGAAAATAATAAATAGGGTTTATGCAATAATTCATGTAAAAATATTCCATTCATGAAAACAAGTTAACAATGATCATCAACATATGAAAATACATGTAAAAATTATTAAAATTTCAAGAAAATAATCAAGAATCATGTTTGTAGAATCAAGAACTTTCAACTATAATCTAAGACCATCAATGGGGAACATGAGAGAACAATGGCATACTTTTAGTTTATCCTTACATACCTGGGATAAAGTTTTTCAATCGACCATCAAGAATTCTCCTTGGATTCTTCAATCTAGCCTTTTTCTTCTTCTTTGTCAAGCCCAAGTCTTTCAAGTGTTCAGAAAAGGACTTAGAATGGGGTTTTAGACCATTTTTACTCATCAAAATGACCTAATTTGATTATGTTTTGAGTTTAGGAGGAGTTGGAAATTGACCGAAATGCCCTTCAAATTAAAAGAAAAAGTTTCATCTCGAAATTGCCCAGTCCGTGTCGCAGACTGGGCGTGGACCTTCATTATTTTTCCCCAACTTTTTCCCTCTAAAATTCAATTGAAAAAACAAGTGTTGGTTGGCATCCCTGGTGCGTTGCGCCTGGGGTACGC
>JAOTQR010000069.1:11212394-11222918 GCA_025774065.1 Solanum ossicruentum | reverse complement strand
TCAATAAACAATACACTTTATCTTTCAATTACCTTTGAGATTATTCTTTTGGTGGTCATAATATTGGAGCTATAGGATAGTAGATGTAACATGTGATATGTAAATAATCATTCAAGTCAATATTACAATGAAAAGAATACGTTACACAAATAATGACATGCGTATGGGTTGAAAAACTCGTGAACTTTATTTAGCAACAAGTACCCATGTAACCTTGTATTCATGTATGTATATGCAGATTTGAAGGTGATTATATATGGCAGCATGTGAACATATGAAAGAGCGGACACACGGTTAATAGTTGTGTCGGAGTTGGTAATGCCTTTATATACCAAGGAGGGATCTATGTTTCATGCCAAACGATACGAAATTAAGTAGCCTTACATACCTCGTTGTATGACCTCGCTACTACCTTGGAGTGAATGCATTTTCCCTCAAATATTTATATATAGTATATTAGGCAATAAGACTAGTATTAGCAGCGACAAAACACTTCTTGGCAGCCCAATACCATAAAAATTAACGTCCGGGCAGCAAACCTGTAATTAGCGACACAAAGGCATTTCTTCAACCTTTTCACTTATAATCGTACTTTCTAACATGCATTCTTATGTACATGTCATATGCATCTTGTTTCAGAATCTTAACAGTCTTACAATAGCCCACAATACACAACACATAACAATTCTTTATAACATACAAACAAGCGGCACAATGTTACATCCTTTTTCCACACTTCGATGTCAACAATCCCGAAGCTGTTTTAACTTTACCTAAATTGTGTTCCAATGTCATTACCACATAAACCTAGTATTAAGATAGTCCATCAATATTCCAAAAGCAGGGGAAGGTCATGGAACAAGATATTACAATTCTACACAACCTACAAATGGGCAGCATAACGTTACGTCCCTTTTCCCCATTTTGACGTTGATAATTCCAAACCTGTTTCAACTTTAACCAAACTGTCCTAAACACATCCATACATACAAACAACCTTAAAATATTCTTATAACAGTACCAAAGTAGTTATGAAGGATGTGAGGCAATAGCTTTCCATCCAACAGCCCACAAGTTCATATCAAGAATATAATTATGATATCCTATAAGAACTCACTTTTGTGGACTGTAAAAGTGGTGCAACAAATTAGTTATATCACTAACAAGCTATACCTTGTTAATAAACATAAGTCTTACTTCATATTTCATCCAACCAATAAAAGAAAATCCTCTTTGAACAACAAGAAACCTTCACAACAATACTTAGGACACAAGCTGTCCAGAATTTCTAGCACAATATACTAGCATATACTTCTTGTTTTTCATGAAGAAACCATACTAAATACATAACTATAATTGCTTACCTTTGCCTTTAAGATTTAGGTTTCCCTTCAAGAGCCTTAGAGGATTGTATTTGCAGCTTGGTAAAGTGAAATAGATAGAAGACAAGAGTCTTTAGGAAAGCTAAAACATTATTTCAAGTGGAATGACTTTAGGGGCTGCTTTGGATCCGTTTTTAAAGACTACTTTGGCCAATTTTCTCTTGCACTTTTGACCAGATAATGACATCTATCAATACACTTGTGATGCAACATCTTATCCCTTAGACTTGGGCCTAAATAGGCCTCCAAATTAATAGGCCTTTTGCTGCCCATTCTTCTCCTTTCCCTTTAATTACTTTGGGCCAAATTTTCAAATGAATTAGGATGGGCTTGGCCCCATTTTCTATGCTTCCTAAACTGAAAATTCAGGTCATTTATGATGTCAAAACATGGGTTAAATTTACCCCCTTAAAATGAACTTTATTCATAATCGAACTTGGACAAATTCAATGTCGGGCCTCGTCTCTGTTTAGCTAGCAAATTTAAACTAAGCAAGTAGGTGACTCACCTACTTGATTATTGAGTCATACAAGAACCTCAATTCTTTGACTTTGTTTGGGGTTGTAATCTCATCAATTTAACACAAAACATGTATACACTCGTCCCTCTTAAGCGTTAGATGCACATATCGCCCATTAACACGAGATTCAAACACTTTTAATAATTTGCTCTAATTTGACCAAACCATAATATGATTCATTTACATAGCATTAGTACATGTAAAATGTGGAGTGTTACACTCCAGGATCGAACCGCTATCCTACTTGTGGTAAGTGTGATAGATCTCATCCCGGAGAGTGTCTTATGGGCACAAATGGTTGTTTCAAATGTGGTCAGGTGGGGCATTTCTTGAAGGATTGTCCTATGGGGAAGTAGAATATGAGAGACACTAGGTCATAGTTAGTCTCTTTTGCACCGCAGGGTAAGCCACCTCACAGGGGTACCACAGCAGGGACCAGCGGGGGCACAAACCGCTTGTATGCCATGGGCACAAGACAGGAGCAGGGAAACTCACCAGATGTGGTTATAGGTATGCTCAAAATCTTTACTCATGATGTCTATGCATTATTAGACCCAAGCGCCACATTGTCTTCTGTAACCCCATACGTAGCCGTGAAGTTTGGGGTCAACCCAGAATGTCTTCTTGAGTCTTTCTGTGTTTCTACTCCTACTAGATAGTCTAGTTTAGCCCAAAAAGTCTATTGGGGTTGTCCAGTCTCTGTTTATCATAAGGCTATTGTAGCTGATTTGGTTGAGCTAGATATGGTAGAGTTTGATGTCATCCTAGCTTTGGATTGGCTTCATTATCGGTATGCCTCCATAGATTGCAGTACTAGAGTAGTCAAGTTTCAGTTTCCTAATGAACCATTCTTAGAGTGGAGGGGTATCTCAATATTTCCCAAGGGTCAATTTGTCTCATATCTCAAATCTAGAAAGCTAATTTCAAGGGGTGTATATACCACCTAGTCAGAGTTCAGGATTCTCGTGCCGAAAGCACCATCTCTTCAGTCTGTTCCAGTTATGAATGAGTTCCTAGAAGTCTTTCCTAAGGAACTTCTCAGAGTCCCTCTTGATTGAAAGAGAGATTTTGGGATAGACACTCTTCCAGATACTCAGCCCATATCTATATCTCCATATAATAAGAGTTAAAGTTGTAGTTGAAAGATCTTTTAGATAAGGGTTTCATTAGACCAAGGATCTCACCTTGGGGTGCTCCAGTTCTTTTCGTGCATAAAAAAGACGGTCTCTACGAGTGTGTATAGATTACCAATAGTTGAATAAGGTCACCATCAAGGACAAGTATCCTCTCCCAAGAATTGATGACTTGTTCGACCAACTTCTGGGTGCTACCTATTTTTCCAAGATAGATCTTATATTTGGATATCATCAGCTTAAAGTTAGAGAGAAAGACATTCCTAAGATAGTTTTCAGAACTCGATATAGCCATTATGTGGTCTTGGTCATGTCCTTCGGGTTGACAAATGCACCAACGACTTTCATGGATCTTATGAACAGGGTGTTGAGGCCGTACCTAGATATGTTCATTATTGTGTTCATAGATGATATCCTGATCTATTCCCACGGTAAGGAGGAATATGCAGACCATGTTAGAGTTATCCTTCAGACCCTTAAGGATCAACAACTATATGACAAGTTTTCTAAGTGTGAGTTCTGGTTGGAGTCTGCGGTATTTTGGGGCACATTATGTCTGGTGTAGGTATCCAAGTTGATTCCTAAAAGATTGAGGCAGTAAAGAATTTGCCAAGGCCCACAACTCCTATAGCGATAAGGAGTTTCTTAGGCTTGGCGGGGTACTACAGATGGTTTGTAGAGGGATTTTCTTCTATCTCAACCCCCTTGACTAAGCTATCTCGGAAGAAAACTAAGTTTGAATAGTCAGAAGCTTGTGAGAAGAGTTTCCAAGTGTTGAAGACTAGGCTGACCATAGCCCCAGTCTTATCCCTACCAGATGGAGTTGATGATTTCGTGGTTTATTGTGATGCTTCTAGAGTTGGATTAGGTTGTGTATTAATGCAGAAAAGCAAGGTGATAGCATATGCCTCCAGGAAGCTTAAGATTCATGAAAAGAATTACCCAACTCATGATCTTGAGCATGTTGCGGTGGTGTTTTCTTTGAAGATCTGGAGACACTATCTATATGGTGGGCACGTGGATGTCTTCACGAACCATAAGAGTTTGCAGTATATGCTTGGCCAGAAGGAGCTGAACTTGAGATAGACTAGATAGGTGGAGCTGCTGAAAGACAATGATACGAGTATCCTCTATCATCTAGGTAAAGCTAATGTGGTTGTTGATGCTCTTAGTGGGGTGACCATGGGGATCACAACCCAATTGAAAGAAGATGTTCAGAAACAGAAAGTATTAGTGTTCTCAAAAGGGGGAGATGGTGTCCTAAGATACGAAGGCAGATTATGTCTGCCAAATGTTGATGATCTGAGAGACAGGATCTTGGTTGAGGCTCATAATGCCAGATACTCTATCCATCCGGGTGCAAAAAAGATTTATAGAGATTTGTGGGAAGTCTATTGGTGGGGCGGTATGAAGAAGGACATTGCAGAGTTCATTTTTAGATGCCCAAACTGCCAGCAAGTTAAGGTTAAACACCAAAGGCCTTGTGGTGTAGCCCAAAACATAAAGATTCCGGAATGGAAATAGGAGGTGATTAATATGGACTTTGTAATAGGCTTACCTCGATCCCGTAAATAACATGATTCGATATGGGTCATACTAGACAAAATGACCAATTCAACTCACTTCCTACCTGTCAAGACAACTAATACAACTGAGGATTATGCCAGACTCTATCTTAAGGAGATTGTTAGGCTGCACGGGGTCACTATATCCATTATTTCAGACAAAAGAGCCCAGTTTTGGAAGTCCTTTCAGAAAGGGCTTGGTACAAAGATGTATCTTAGCACAACTTTCCATCCAACAACAAATGGGCAAGCTCCTACTTCTGGGTCAGAGGAGCCCTCAGTTGCAACCCGACTTAGAGACTTCTTGAGGATGAACCCGCCTATGTACACAGGGGTGAAAGTTTAGGAGGATCCGCAGAAATTCATTGACGAGATGTACAAGGTTTTGAGGGCCATGAATGCCAGTGGGGTTGAAGGGGTTGAACTTGCCTCCTACCATCTGAAGGATGTTGCAAATTTTTGGTACAACCAATGGGAGGACATCAGAGATAAAGATGCCTAGCCTACAGATTAGGATGAGTTCGAGACCGCCTTCCTTGATCACTTCTTTCCTCAAAAGTAGAGGGAGGCAAAGGTGGATGAGTTCCTGAATTTGAAACAGGGAGGGATGACTGTAAAGGAGTATGGCCTTAAGTTTGTTAAACTGTCAAGGTATGCTCCAGAGATGGTGAAATACATGAGGACAAAAATGAGGAGGTTTGTTTCTAGCCTAGCCAGACATGTGCAGAAATAGTGTAAGGCTGCTTTGTTGATTCCTGGCATGGATATCTCCCGACTTATAGTGTATGCCTAGTAGACAGAGGAGGATAAGAATATAGATAGAGAAGAGTATTTGAGCAGAAAGGTGATGTCAGCGAGACATGAGCCTAGCCTACAGAGATAGAATAGGGGTGACAAGTCTTATTTCCAAAAGAGATCATCATATCCTGCACCGTCTGCAGGAAGTGCGCCCATGCAGCCAAATAAGTATGATAAAAAATCTTATAGTTATCAGAATTTCAGGACCCCAGACACTCAATCTCAGTCCAGTGTGACTCAAGGTACGAGGGGAAAGCCACCTTTTAGCAAGTGTGGTAAGCTTCATTTAGGTGAGTGTCGAGTTGGTAAGGATATGTGCTATGCATGCGATTAAGCTGGTAACTTTAGTTTTGAGTGTCCAAAGAGGAGGCGAGGTGAGGGGAGCAGCAGAGCTCAGTCTTCCACAATACCCCTAGTAGGCAACCAGTAGAGAGATGTTACTATGGGTATAGGAGGCGAGACGAAACGCCTTTATGCTATGGGTAACCGACAGTAGTAAGAGCAATACTAGGTGTTGTCACAGGTGTGCTTTGAGTCTTTACTTATGATTGCTATCCATTGATTGATCCGGGTGCCACCTTGTCTTTTGTGACACCATATGTGGCTAGTTAGTTTGGGGTTCCTCCAGAGTGCTTGTATGAACCTTTTTCTGTTTCTACTCCTACTAGCGAGTCTATCTTAGCTGAGAAGGTTTATAGGGACTATATAGTGTCTATTTATCATAGAGACACCTTAGCTAATTTGATAGAGATAGAGATGGTCGATTTTGATATAATAATGGGCATGGATTGGTTTCACGCCTGTTATGCTTCTATCGATTATAAAACCTATATTACTAAGTTCCAATTTCCTAATGAGCCTATCTTAGAGTGGAAAGGGTGTTCTGTTGCCCCTAAGGGTGAATTAATGTCTTATCTTAGAGCTAGAAAGTTGATATCCAAGGGTTGTATTTACCACCTCGTGCGAGTAAAGTCGATGATGCTAAGTCTACTACTCTTGAGTCAGTCCGGATTGTGCATGAGTTTCCTGAGGTATTTCCTGATGATTGTCCCAGAGTCCCTCCTGATAAGGAGATTGACTTTGGGATTGATGTTCTTCCTAAGACAAAACCTATCTTAATTCCAACCAATAGAATGGCCCCCGCAGAGTTGAAAGAATTGAAGAGCGATTGAAAGAGTTGTTAGAGAAAGGTTTCATAAGGTCTAGTCTCTCACCTTGGGGTGCACCTGTCTTATTCGTTCCTAAGAAAGATGTTCCTTTGAGGATGTGTACAGACTATCAAAAATTGAACAAGGTTACTATAAAGAATAAGTATCCTCTTCCCAGATAGATGACCTCTTTGACCAGCTTTAGGGTGCTACTTGTTTCTCCAAGATAGACCTCAGATCGGGTTACTATCAGTTGAAGGTGAGGGAAGGCGATATTCTTAGGACAATCTTTAGGACACGGTATTCTCATTTTGAGTTCTTGGTCATGTCCTTCAGGTTGACAAATGCAACTACAACTTTCATGGATCTGATTGACAGGATATTCAGGTCATATCTTGATATGTTCGTCATCGTGTTTATTGATGACATTCTGGTATATTGAAGGAATGAAGAGGAGCATGCTAAGCACCTCATAGTGGTTCTGCAAGCACTCAAAGATCAGGAGTTGTATGTGAAATTCTCCAAGTGTGAGTTTTGGCTTAAGTCAGTGGCTTTCTTAGGCCATGTTGTTTCGGGATATAGTATTCCAGTGGATACTCAAAAGATTGAGGCGGTTAAAAGCTAGCCAATATCCACTTCTCCAACAGATATAAGAAGTTTCTTGGGTTTAGTAGGGTACTATCACAGATTTGTTGAGGGATTTTCTTCTCTGTCAGCCCTATTGACTAAGCTGACTCAGAAGAAGGCCAATTTTCAGTGGTTTGAGGCATATGAAAAGAATTTTCAGGAGTTGATGACTAGATTGACAACAACACCATGTTGACTTTTCCAGATGGGACGGGGGACTTCGTGATATATTGTGATGCATCCCGAGTGGGATTGGGTTGTGTACTCATGCAGAAAGGGAAGATCATAGCTTACGCCTCCAGACAACTTAATGTTCATAAGAAGAATTATCCGACTCATGACCTTGAATTGGCAGCGATGGTGTTCGCACTTAAAATCTGGCGCCACTATTTGTATGGAGTGCATATAGACGTGTTCACTGACCATAATATTTTGCAGTACATGTTCAGCCAAAAACAGCTCAAAAGAGAAGATGGCTAGAGTTGCTCAAGGATAATGATATGAGCATTCTCTATTACCCAGGTAAGGCTAACATTGTTGTTGATGCTTTTAGTAAGATATCAACAGGTAGCACAGCCCATGTGGAGGAAGAGAAGAGAGAATTAGCCAAGGAGGTACATAGATTGGCTTAATTAGGGGTGCAACTTAAGGAGAACAACAAAGGAAGGGTCAATGTTCAGAGTGGTTCTGCTTCATCCTTAGTGTCAGAGGCGAAAGAAAAGCAAGACCAAGACTCTATATTACTCCAATTGAAAGTAGCGGTTCATAAGCAAATGGTGATGGTTTTCTCTAAAGGGGGAGATAGGGTATTGAGATATCAAGGGATATTGTATATACCTAATGTTGATGGTGTTCAAGACAGAATTATGGCTGAGGCCCATAGCATGAGATATTCCATCCATCCTGGCTCCACCAAGATGTAACACGAATTGAGTGAAGTCTATTGTTGGAATAAAATAAAGAAAGACATTGCTGAATTTGTTTAAGTGTCCCAATTGCCGATAGGTTAAGGTTGAACATCAGAAACTGTGTGGATTGGCTCATAACTTTGAAATTCTGAAGTGAAAGTGCAAGGTGATCAACATTGATTTTATTACTATCTTACCAAGATCCAGAAATCAGAATGATTCGATATGGGTAATTGTTGACAGGATGACTAAATCAACCTACTTTTTAGTAGTTAAACAACTTATACGACTAAGAAGTATGCCCAACTTTACATTCGTGAGATTTTGTAGTTACATGGGGTTCCTTTGTCTATTATCTCGGACAGAGGAGCTCAATTCATCTCTTAATTTTCAAGATCTTTCCAGAAGGGATTGTGTACGAAGGTGAATGTGAGCACCGCTTTTCACCCTCAGACAGATAGGCAAGTAGAGCACACTATTCAAGTTTGGAGGATATGTTGAGAGCCTGTGTTATTGACTTCAAGGGAACTTAGGATGATCATCTACCATTGATTGAGTTTGCATACAACAATAGCTATCATGCCAGCATTCAAATGGCCCCGTATGAGTTATTATATGGGTGGAAATGTAGGTCACCATTTGGCTGGTTTGAGGTGGGTGAAGCTAAGTTAATTCTGCCTGATCTTGTACACCAGTCTATGGACAAGGTGAAAATTATCAGGGAAAGTTTAAAGACAGCCCAGAGTCGCCAGAAGTCATATATAGACGTGAGAAGAAGAGACTTGGAGTTTGAGGTAGACGATTGGGTGTACTTGAAGGTATCACCAATGAAGGTTATCAAGAGATTTGGTAAGAAGGAGAAGCCGAGTCCTTGTTACATAAAACCGTACCAGATCATAAGGAGGATTGGGAAGGTTTCTTATGAGTTAAACTTACCTTCCGAGCTAGATGAAGTTCACCTGGTGTTTTATGTATCTATGCTGAAGAAGTGCTTGGGGGATCTAGCCTTAGCAATACCAATGTAGAGTACGGGTGTGAAGGATAGCTTATCATATGAGGAAATTCTAGTCTAGATCCTTCACTGAAAAGTTCATAAGTTGAGGAATAAAGAGATAGCCTCTATTAAAGTCTTATGGAGGAATCAATTTGTTGAGGAAGCTACGTGGGAAGCTGAGGAAGCGATGAAACTCAAATATCCGCACCTATTCATGCCAATTAATAATGATATTGAAGGTAAATGTTCTTATTCTTAACCCTTTCGAATGTTTCTTCTCATTAAGTTGATACCTTGCTTTATTCCATTCCTGAGTCTAAGACAGATATAGATAGATGATGGATAATGAGAGTTTGAGTGTTCCAGATTGAGGAATGAGACGAGTTCTTAAGTTATTCGTGTTCTCATCCGACTTTGCTCATCATTCTAGGGTGAATGATTCCAAGTTGAGATGATATAATACCCTATAAAATTATCAAAATGCCCCTAAAATATATCATGCGCACAACGCATCTTCCAAATCTCTGATGGAAAATTCGAGATTGGATTTGCGAACAACGCAAAAATTGATTGAGAAAATGGTATCAACTCAATTTAAGACAAACCAGGTTGAATTATGAAAATGCACATAATGTGCATAAATAGTAGCAAATCCATACCCCCTTCACGATGCGCCAGGAGTGTGGAATTGCGCCTATGTTTTTTTTGTTGATTTTCGACGGGAACTATTTTCTGAAAAATTTAACCAAATGAACTGGTGTGCGCACCCTCCGCGACGTATACCAGTGTGGCAAAATTCTTTTTTTTACTTCGGGAAGGGAAAATGTTTGCTGCCCCATTATATTTTAAAACCTCAAAACATGTTTTTAAAGTTGATTTCGTATGGAAGGGTTTCAAAACCCATATTTTTCTAAGTTTTTACGTAAGTTCTAAGATAGAAGAAGATCAAGAGAGATGAGAGTTTCTTTTGAAGTTTTAATTCTTTGGAGAAAACTTGAAGATTCTCCACTCCAAGTATGTAAAGGCACCCAAAAACGTGGAATTGTTCTTCCATGTGCCCTATTATAAAGCTAAGTTGTGAATTGATACTGTAGAGCCTTGAATAGTGATTTCTTGAGAATTTCTTAGATATTGTCTTTATTTCTTGAATGTTATCTTTAAATTATATTTTTACATCTTGAATTGATGATCATCATGTTTAAAATTCACTATATACATGCAATATTTATGTAATTATGAATTGATCCTTGTAAATTCCCTATTAAAGACTTAATAATGAACTTAGGGGGAATGTCTAAAGCCTTGATTGTCTAAATATAATGTAGACTGAGTTGAGTCCTGAGGTGAGTGTATTCATTAATGTAAAAGCTAGAAATAGTGTTGATAGAGTTGAATGAATATTCATTCCTAACTTGAAAGGATAGTCTTGCCCTTTGAGTTGATAGATGA
>JAOTQR010000069.1:11178765-11197951 GCA_025774065.1 Solanum ossicruentum | reverse complement strand
CTTCGCACCGATGGAATGAGGGTTCCACTCTCTTTCCTTGAACTATGTACCTAGCATAAGTTCCTTGCCGAAATGGGATGCCCGTAAGTAAAGTTGCCTCCGAAATGGGGATGTTTGTAAGGAGAAGAAATGATATGATATGATATGATATGATATGATATGTTATATGTGAAAATCCTACATAAAATGTGGATGCCCATAAGGAAGGTTGCTTCACACGAAATGGGGATGCCTGTAAGGTGAAGTATGGTTTACCTTTTGAAAGTAGATCACCTCTTTACTGATGAGGGCATTTTATTAGGATTCCAAGTAATAGGTCTCTTGCTTTTACTTATGTCAGTTGAGGTCACATCCCCACTATATATATGTGCATTATTTGTATATCATGCATCATGACTTTCATAGCATCTTCTTTTAGTACATTCCTTGTTACATATATCTCATTCTATATCATGTGCCCTTGTCATCTAACTTTGATATGCAGGTTCTAGTAAGTTCATGCATAGCATTCCGCATACTTAGTGCATTCACACGTACTTATGCATACTCTTGTCTACATGATTTTACCATGTAGGCGCTGAGGACATTGACCATCCACCATTAGGCGCTTAGCTTGGATTCCGTATTTACTCGTAGTGGTGAGTCCTATCTTTCAAGGATGAACCACCATTCATTCTACCTATGTCACTCATTTCACTTTATGTATTTGAGGGTGAGCCTGGGTATGTCTTTGCCCCTGACCCATCTATGTAGAAGCATTGTTAGACACCTTGTAAACCTCTTGACGATATATACTATGTGTTACGGTTACATTTATGCTATGTATTTAGCGATCATTGACTAATGTTATGTGACTTGATCATATGTTTGATGTGGAAAGACAGAAGATCCTACGTCCCAAATTGCCCCATTAGCATGGGTCATACGTACCCGCCCCTTAGTCATTATGTGCTACATGCTATGTGAATCCACGCTAATCCCTTTCCCTAAGGTATCCCCATAGCGTGAGTTCTACTTTCCCGTCCCTTAGAACTATATGTTTAATTTGAATGCGCTTCTGAGCCGATGATGTGGAATTTGGTACTGTGAGGTTTGTCTAGGGACTCTGGGGTTCCCATTCATCGTGTCACTTCTAGACTCTAGTTCCAAGTTGTGACACTTGACCATCTTGTCGGGGGTGACATGCTCGTACTACCATGTTGAGAGTAGATACCTTGACCGCCTTGTCGAGGGGTGACATGCCCATACTACCATGTTGAGGGGTAGATACCTTGACCACCTTGTCGAGGGGTGATATGCCCATACTACCATGTTGAGGGGTAGATACCTTAACTGCCTTATCGGGGGGTGACATGCCCGTACTACCTTGTTGAGGGGTAGATACCTCAACCACCTCACTGAGGGGGTGACATGCCATGGATTCCAAGTAGTAGTTGCTTGGTATATGATTATGTTCTCTTCCTACACATGTAATCTATATTTACAAGTATGTTTTACCTGAAGCATTGTCATGCATGTCATATTGATATTATACTTATCCATTGCTTATGATTATGCATTTTGAATATGTTAACTATGTCTTGTTAGATTGCATCCTACATACTTAGTACATTCAAACGTACTAACGCATACTCTATGCCTACATGATGTTACCATGTAGGAACTGGAGCACCTCTCGATCATCCTCCACGTGGATAGCTTTGGCATTCAGAAGACAAGCTTTGGTGAGTCCTCAAGTCCGGGGACACTAGCTATGCTACTCTTACTATTTGATGTCTCTTTATATTGAACATTTGATACTTTGAGGGTGAGCCCAGAAAGTTTCTTGGCCCCCGCTCCAATATATGTGAAAGGTGTTGTTGGAACAATTGATTTACTTATGCTTTGAGCTTGACTCTTGAGTATTTTATGATTATCAAAGACTTCCCTTAGTCTCTTTTCAGCTTATTTGTATATCTTATTGTTTCTATTTTACTTACGCAACCAAGGATGTGTGATTGATATGCTAAGAGACTTATTTAGAGTTTCTTTGGTTTCCTCATTCGCCGTGTCATGTCTAGGCCCTAGACATGGGTCGTGACACATAATGCCTCGACGCATAAATCTCCAAGATGGTCTATTATTTTCTTTGATCCTTCTAGGATGCAACTCATTGCTTCTTTCATTTACATAGAGACATTCAAGATTTTAAGATTGATGGCCTACATTTTATTAGAGAAAGTATAGTCTATGTACTCTTTTTACACTGTTGGATCATTCTCCAAATCTCTTTTCAAATTCAGCCATTCAGTTCAGAAGCCAAATTTCTCAAGTAAGAAATGGCTCTTGGAAACATCTCTGGCATGTGATCCTAGTGTTTATAAGTACTTGCACAAGAGTCTTATTGTTGAAGAAATACATGCAAGAAGCAATAGGAATGCAACAAACTGGGCTAAAAGAGGCTTCATCATATTGGTAGCCAGCCTATTCAAGAGACTATTTATCAAAAGGTATTATAAAATTATAATGTTTCTAAATGGCATAGTTATGAGATTTATGTTTTTTGACACGTCTGACTTTAATGTAATTGGCGGAAAAGATGGAAACTAAATGATTTGACAACTAATTTTTTAAGACTTGTAAGAAAGATAACAAGCTTGTTGAGCCTGAAGCAATTGAAAAACATGTATGTTTGATAAATTAAATAGTTAATTACTTGAGGTTTTACTTATGATAGAAAATGTTCTTTGATATATTACTATACTCGAAGAAATGAATCATGCGGATCCGTCCCTGCCTGCCATAGAGATTGTTGAAAAATATTGTGGACCTCAAACTCATAGCCATGTATTTGGATTTGTGAGTGGATTAAAGGCAAAAGAGTTGAAAGGCAAAACTTCTTAAAAGTTATATTATTTTCTGCACTACGTTTAACTTGAGAGGATATCAAATTCTTGAATATAAAAAAAAAAAAAAAAAAACCCTTGAATGAGGAAAATAAATCTTTGAGTGGTCGCTTGTCTATCTTAGAAGGTGAGATGAAAGAACTAATGAAGATGAAAGAATTCTTTATTGTTCAATAGTCACATGTCCCACCTACAACATTTTCTATTTCAACTGAATGACCATTGTTTTTTCAGCCGACCAAGTTCGTAACAATATAATCAACTGTTTAATTTATTTTATTGAGATATTACACCTTAACGAATGTGTTATTAAATTTCAATCTAATATTTATTTTAGGTGAAAAGGAAATACTCCCAGTTACACATGAAAACTATTGGAAAGATAGAATAGCAGACTTGTCTCCTATTGTATTAATTGAGTAATATAATAAGTAAAACTAAAATTGTTCTTTTCAAGTTGATAAAATATCTGGATAACTTTTGATTTAATGTTATTAAGTGCATACGTGGAGCTTATTTTGTATAAGTATTGTTTCTCGTCACCTTCAAAAACATGATGTCCTATAGTCCTCTAGATAAATTAGTAGTCATAGTTCCATCGAATTAGCGATATGTGCCTTCTTTTTATAGGTTACAATTGGTGCATTCTTCTGTGTACACACACACACGTACGTATGTTAAGGATTGCATATTGTTGTCACTATTTCAGTGATCGTCTTATGTAACAAAAATATTTAAGCGTTGTTAGTTTTCATTTCATTCTATCAAGTATACTTGAGATTATTGTGGACTTTTATACTTAACAGTAAAAAAGGATTGATATTCTCCCAATATCAAGCTACTATAAAGTATGTTATATTCACAGCCTTGGCGCGTTGCTCGAACTACAATTAGCATGGATAAGATTTGAAATCTATTTATCATTAGTATACAACACTTATTAGTACTGTGGTGAAATGATCTTACAAAAAAATTATTTATCATTAGAGATAAAAATTCAATAGAAACCTAGAGCAACTATATATTTGCATTAGTGCTGTCAACATTTGGTATAGCTAGAACTATAAGCATATGACCTTAGTAAACAAATCGTAACTTAATAAAAGCTGCCTAGATGGTTAAAAAGAACTTTAAAGAAAAAGAATATTGTAGCTTCTTATACATATGAAAACATTGTGTAATGCAGAGCTCAATAGAAACAAAGTCTACATTATGTAATATAGAGGTTGAAACTACTAAGCATTTGTTCTGTCACTTTTCGACTCAACTATGGAATATACTTTTCACGTGGCTAAAGATTCAAAGACAAGTAACATGAATGAACTAGGAAATATAATGGGTTACAACTTTTGCAAATGAACACAAAAAGAAGCAAGTCTATAGACTGAAATATGAGATAGATGATGTCTCTATTTGTATTTTCCACCTAACTGCATAACAAGACAATTTTTATTTTTAAATTTGTTTCTCTGCTGCAAGCAGTGCAGGCAGTTTTTCGATTGTAATATTTTCGGCTCAGTTGTTGTTAATCCAACTCATCTCTTAAGTTTTCATTCAGTCACTTATGTCTATTTTATACCAAATGTTATTTAGTTTTGGTTCTTCAAAATATATGTTGTATTCTTAGTTAATGTATCCCAATATGTTCCTAATAGATTTTTTCTTATTTCTTGCAGCTTTTGTTGACGTTTCTGGATATCACTTGGACATCAACTTAATGCCTCTTGGAGTAGTCTATTATTGTTTGGGTAATATTACATGATGAACATGTTATGATGAAAATTGGTATAAATGAATATAACACAAGTCAATAGAGATTTGAAGGAAAATTTAATTGTTACAACTTTACTACACCTAATAGGCATAATGGTTGACTTCATTATTATGTATGATCTGTCTATGACTTATAGTTTGTGTTTATTGTATCTTGAAATAGTTTCACATTCACACAACTCCTCATCACCACTTCAGGAGGAAAGGAAATGACTTCTACACAACTGTTATTACTATCACTATGGTAAAATGTTCTATCCATTTACCAAAATACTTATCTACAAACTCATTCGTTTAATATTGTGTGATCAATAACTTGAATTATTAAACTTTGCATGTTGTTAGAAGAGAATGAAGATAAAAATATAGCATGACAAAATATTGAAGCTATTGGGTCTTAACATATATAATGTCTAGAATTCACAAAGATGAATGTGACTCTCATACAAAAGCTTCTAAAAAAAACATGAAGAGGTTGTTTGCTTTATCCTACCCTACGTATATTTTTCATTTTCCTCCTCACCAGAACATTCACTTGCTTGTGTATATATTCTCTCTTTTGTATATATATAGAAATAAGTAAAACGTTATCTAATATTGTTGCAAAGCAGTGTAAATGTCTATTATATATGTTGTTTCAGTCTTAATGGATCAACAGAGTTCCCATTTCATGCTGCTTGACATTTTTTATGATGTTTGGTGATTTATTAATTAACCATTCCAATCCCATAGAAACTTTGTTTATCAATATAAATACTTTGTTAGCTTTTAAATGGTTCTTTGAGTTACGGTGGGTTGAGATAGTATGTTAACCAATTTATTGTAGGATTACATTGGAATAAAATTCAAAGAATTTCTTCGTATTTTTAGATGAATTCTTGAAGTTGGACAGAAGTTGAGACTATATTGAATAATTTATTGTGGTAGATCATGTGAAGGGAAGTGTTCACCTAATTTTAATGTATAGTAGCTTTAGTATTTATTATTTTAGCAATCTCTCTATATCCAATGTTGATAGAAACTTAGTTAACTTACCTGAATTTCTCAAATGCAAATACCGCCGGGAGTAGTTCCTGCTCAATCATAGTGTAATTCTTCTGGGCCACATTTAGGGCTTTGCTAACATAGTATTTGGGATGTAGTATATTCTCTTGGTGTTGTCCCAATACTACACCTAGCGCCGTCCCACTTGTATCACACGTGATTTCAAAGGGTTTGGACCTGTCTGGAGCTACAATGATTGTGGCTAAAATCAACCTCTTCTTCAATTCTTCAAAGGAACAATTATGATCTGATTATAGCCTAAATATTAATAAGGAAGCAATACCAACCCTTTCCAGCTAGTCACTCCAACATCTAGTCCATGAAAGGCATAGGGAAGTGATCTTTTATGGTTAACACATTGAGTTTTTTATAATCCATGCACACCCTGCATCCAGTGACTAATCACAATGGGATCAACTTGTTGTTGGAATTTGGCACCACTTTGATACTCGTTTTCTTTGGAATGCACTAAACTAGACCCACTCATTCATTATCGACAATCGGATAGTCACTCCTGCATCCAACTATTTGATGATCTCCTTGCATACAACCTCTTGCATAGGTGGATTGAGACTCCTTTGGTGCTCAATAATTGGATTGTAGTCCTTAACCAATTGGATTTTGTGTGTACATATCCCGGGAGGGATACCAATGATATTTGCAATCGTCTATCCAGTGAACTTCTTAAACTATTTAAGCACCATTACAAGGGCACTCACCTGCTTATCATTCAAATCAGCAACAACTATAACTGGCAAAGTAGTGTTAGTCCCAAAAATGCATATCTCATATGTTCTGGGAGTGCCTTTAACTCTAATGTTGGCGGTTCTTCTATTGATGGCTTTGTAGACGGTGATGCCCGATTCTGCAAGTCTAGCTCTAGGTTGCTTTGGCGCCTAGGGTTGTAAGACACCCCTAGAGCATTTACCATCTCCGCATAATCTGGGATGTCATAGTTAAAGTTCATCTGCACTGCTTGCAAGGTGTCAACACCTAGTCCCTCCTCAAGTTGTACTTTTGGTTCAGCATTTTCAATAGCCTCAATAACAGAGACTACTCTCAAGTCATTATATTTCTTTTTTTGCTAACAAATATTGAACATGACCTCATCTTTCCTAAACCTAAATTAAGTTGTCCCTTCTCCATATCCACTAAAGTGTCTCCAGTAGCTAAGAAGAGCCTCCCAAGATCATAGATACTTCAAAATAAACCTCACAATCAAGGATCACAAAGTATGTGGGTAATATGAACTTCTCAACTTTGACCAACACTTTATGTAGTATCCCCACAGGCTTCTTTCCCGTATGATTAGCCATCAACAACTACATGCTAGTCGGAGTAGGGGCTCCTAATCCTAGCTTCTTAAAGACTGCAAGGGGTATCGAATTAATGTTGGAACCTAGATCACATAGTACCCTTATGAACTCCACATTTCCAATGGTGTAAGGCATGGTAAAAATACAGAGATCTTCTCACTTCTGGACCAAGGACCTTATAACAATAGTAATGCAATGTAGAAGCTCTTGGGAGAGCTCCTAACTTGCAGTGCACTTCTTAGTATCCAGGTCCTTTATGTACTTCGCATACCTTGGCATCTTCTCCAACGCCTCAATGAGAGGGATGTTGATGGAGATATGCTTCAGCATGGAGAGAAAGTGCTTGAACTTGCCTTCCTCCTCCGTCTTTTTGATTCTTTAAGGGAAGGGAGGAGGAGGCCTGGGGATGGGCTTCAACTTCTGTAGTGCATCAGCAGCTTTACTGACCCCATTCTTAACACAGTCATCTCGTACATTTGCATCTTCGGCTGCAACAGTCTCCTCTCGAACATCATCCTCATCAACTGGCATGAGAGGATCAATGGTTCTCTTGCTGCCCAAGTGGTAATCTCCATACACTTCCTTCATTTTTAGGGTTCTGAATTGTGTTGCTAGGTAGTGTACCCCTTTGACACTGATTGAGTTGATTCGACAATTGACAAAACTGTTGCTCAAGTTGTTTGAAATCATAGATTTCATTCCCCTTAGAGTCTCATCCTATGTATCAACTTTCTTCTATAGGCGATCAGACATCTCCTTAATCCTTCATCTACTGGCACCTGCATAACGGTGATGTGGTAGCATATAGGGAACATTTCTGAAGCTATCTCTGCGGCCCTACACTGCATCTCTCTCTGGGCCACTGTTCCAATCATAATATCCTTTGTGGTTATCCCTAAAAGCTCTATCTCTATTGAATTTCTGACATTGGTTTACTTGACCTTGGCTCCAATAGTCCTGATTAGACCCTTGGACATTTGTTCAAAAAATCCCGTCTAATCAGTAATAAAACCTGTGTCCTCATAATAAGGCTCATCATACATGGGTACATGTGGACATTGATGAACCACTGCATTGACTTACTCCTAGTTCTACTTCATCATCACCTCTATGCCTATGCGAATTCGGGCAAACTCTTACATACTTGCTCCAAACCAATACTGACAACGCACAAGCTCTTGGTGGATGCTCTGTTTCTCTGCCCCTACGCACATTAGTTTTGACCACCCTTTCCATTCGTTCTATAATCCTTGCAAATGGCAGATCTAAGAACATGCCCCCCCATAATAGTGTCAGCACAAACCTGACTGTTCTCATCAAGGTCACTATAGAAGATCTCCACCAAGGCGTCATCAACTATCTTGTAGTCTGGGAAACTGCTCCAGAATTTGGTGAATTGCTCCCAAGTAGTACTAATTGGATCACCAAGAAGTTGTTCAAAGTTGTTAGTCTAGTCTTTCAACTTAAGCTTCTTCAATCTAAGGAAGTACATTTCTTAAAAGGCCTTCAGCAATTCTACCCAACTAGTGATCGAACTCTGCAGGAAGTCTGATAGCCATAACGTTGCATTGCTAATAAGAACAATGGGAAGACATGAAGTCCCATAACATACATAGATAGATTCTATGTTCTCATCACACTCTTACAGACGAATGGAACATTGTGTAGATGGCTATGAGGATCCTCCAATGGTAAGACCGCAAATAACTTATGATTCTGCTGCATCTGTAGCAACCCACTCAATGAAATGAACTTTGTGCCAGCCAATAGTGGTGGCAACACAATAGATCCAGTCATCTCCATAGCCATTAGATTCAGCGTATATTGATTCCACTGATATGCATTGGCATTAAAATCTTAAGGCTGTGGAGAAATATCCTCAAGAGGAGGCAGGTTTTCCTGATCAACATTCACATTCTCGTTCCTGTTTAGAGTTGCATTAGTCGCATTGTTGGCATTATCCTAGGCCATTTTCCTTAATGTTCTATGGATATCTGGGTCAAATTGAGTTAAGGTTCTGCCTCAACATCGCGTGTTGGGCATAAATTGCACTTACACCCTACAAAGAAAATAAAACTAAAAATAACGTAAAATGTGGGAAATAAAGATCAATACCCAAATCACTATGAATTAACTAGGTCGAGTTGTATCCCCTGACAACGGTGCCAAAATCTTGATGTCACCCAAGTTATACCTCCTTTTTGAGGATAAAGTGATCATTGTCAAGAAATAAAACCTAACCAAGGTTAGGGTCAAATCCAAGGGAATACGTAGACTCAAAAGAATTCAATGATTGCGATCTGAGTGATTAATCGGCTTACATTCCTTGGGGAGGGGGGTCCTATGAGTAGTGGAAAAATAAACCTAATTATTACAAGAGTTAAATCAATATGGAGGGAAACTAGGGTATTATGTTCCCCATGATTCCCCAACTTAGTATCACCGGATTACGTAATTCTTATGCAGGATGGTATGTCAAGTGCACCAAGCCCTTTGATCAAAGGTGAGAGGTAAATTTCACTATGTGACTTATCCATCTCACATTACCAACCCTTACAATTAGTCCTAATAAAACCTCTCCTTGGCCTAGTTTGGTTGATTAGACGAGAGCACATCAATCGAATTATGTTAATTAATCTTTTTTCCTATTGAATACTATCTTGGTCCAGTCAGTAACACTAGGTAGGTTTTAATATTGGCCACCACCAAAAAAACATACAAAATGGAGAGAGTTAATTAATACATGCATGCACACCTTTTAAGAATTATGAATTATCTGATTTTACCTTGTTAGTTCTTCATAGTTCCCACAACCCTAGTTGTGGAATTAGTTACTCATATATTGCGTAGATGTGAGAATTATGGATTGGAATAACATAATAGAACACTTATACAATTGAATTATGAACAAGTAATTCCAACTTCAAAGAGAATCACAACATTAAAGATGAAATCAAAGTACAGGTGTTCGCAAAACTCTCCAATATAATCTCACTATTTTCTCTCTTTAATCACCGAGTTTCCTGTGCAGAAAATTTATGAAAAATAGCCTTAAAAACCTATCTATAATATTAAAAATACATGTTCGAAGCATAATAGAATAAGTGGGTTGGCATACTTCGTGAACAAGTTTACGGGCCGTATTGCATTTCATAGCATGTAATCAGGGTCTCATACTATGCTGTTGGAAAATTGAATGTCAAGTCTACGATACCATCTCTATGACTCGTAAAGTGGGTTACGACCCGTAGAGGGGTTTTGTCTGATAAATCTTTAGAGAGTCCCTATCTCTATTCCTCAAGGCATGAACCATGTTCGATGACTTGTAAATCATTCCCTGACTAGGCTACATGTTCACAAAATTAACTTTAGAAATCATCCCCTCACTGAAATTTATCCACGAAATTGCTTTACGACCCGTAGAATGAACTGCGACCCATAAGGGGTCTCATGCTATATCAAAAATTAGCAACTTCTGTATTTCTTCTAAAAATCAAGGCGAACCCTAGAACTTTGCAAATATAAAACAAAAACAGATAAAACCAAATAACATCGCATTGAGAACACAAAAAATTCCAAGTTTTAAGTAGCAAAAGTGTTGTATTTTGGCAGCACATCGCCTCTACGTGGATGTCATGTAGAGGCTAGACTCTGGGAAGGGGAGATGTTATGTTATCAGTCCCAGATAGGTAGCATCCCTGTAGAGCCTATTAAGTAGAGGCTAAATGCCCTTGAGTTGTAGCAGTCGAATAAGGAAGTTTATAGGCATTGAGAATGTAGAAGGGACTTAGAGGTAGGCTTCGTGATTTGTATTTGATTGGTAGTTTCTATATATTGTTCTATGAGAAATGTCATTAGGATGGAGTTTTGTGATATGTATATCCATATGCGAAAGGCTAGTTAAAGATTATATGGGTTGTGAGCACTCTTGATAGAGATCATGAAGGTGAGATTAGTTGTGACTAAGGCAAGTCTAAGGATTGGTTCCTTTTAGATATTTGTATTTGAGTATTTACTTACTGGATTGACCTGTTGGGTTTTTTGATGTTGATGAGTATATGTAACGGTGGGATTCTAAGTAGTTGTCGCCTATGTTACGAGTATAGCATTTTGGTGGCTGAATATAAGCCAAACCCTGTGTTTTATACATATGACTATTTTGATGCTTACCTAGTGTATATAATATTTAAGAGGTCGATTGTCGATCATATTCCTGGCTATACCTTGTGCCTCTATGGCCACGATTTCTCACGGTGATTTTGTTGATATCTAATTCTTCTAATTTTATGGTCATTACATATTTAGATGGATGCTATGCTTAGAGGCTTACATGGGCTTTTTATTGTTATATTGGATATTGTTGCATTATTAGGTAATCTTATGGCCACTACGCCCTGGGGACTTGTTATTATTATTAGCTGATTTATCTGTGTTATCCAGATTCCTGACTATGCATGCCAGTAGGAATGTTGATCATTTTGCCAAGTTGTTTGTTACTTGCTTTGTGGTTATATAATATTAGGTGTGTTACGCCGCCCATCGCTTGTTTGAGTATGAGTTTCGAGCTTCTTTTATCATGGGAGATATTGAGGTAGTGGAAGCTCCCTTTTTATTAGTGGGAGATTAGGTATGATGATTCTTCAGGATTGTGATACGCAGTCGAGTGATATTGTCAGATGGCCTCAGTTTTGATATTACCCTGGGAGCAAACTGACTTGTTTCTATTTTATTGTTGCTGATGCCATACTTCAGTTGGTTGGTTTGAGCCTACAACGCAGTGCCCGTAGGGTATAGACTTTTTACAAGATGCCTTAGCCAAGGTCCAGAGTATTCGAGATAGATCGAGGATAGCTCCGAGTTGACACCCAAGGTTATGCAAACCATGGACGCTGATTTGTATAGATTAAAATTTAGGATAGAGCGGTTCTGAGGGTGTCCGCCCTGAGAGAAGTCATGCGAGTTGAAAGGTGATGTAAGTTTGTGCTTGATGTGTCAGCCCTATATTGAGGTTTCAGAATGGGTTGGACCGGTTGCGTTTAAGTTGTCCTTACCTCTATCCATTTCTACTATACATCTTATTCTCTGCATGTCGATGGTATGACGGGGTATTGCAGATGAGTTACATGTACTCCAAAATGTTTTTGTTGAGCTAAATTATGGCCAAATGTTGTTAAGGGAGGTTTTAGTTGAAAACATTTTGGGTGGTTGTACCCAAATCTTTTGTGTACATTACGAGTAGTTGATGTTGTCTATCGTACTGATTGCTATGTTATATAGTAAGGATTTGGTGACTTGTAAGCACCAATGGATGTTGTTGCGGTTCTTGAAATAGGTTAATGTTAAACACTACAAAATAATGGGTTGAATGGTAATAACTACTGATGACCTTGTTTGAAAGTTAAGATACGAATGTTTGGGCATGTAGGTAAGTACAACGAGCCATTTGAGTGGGTGGCATGTTGGCTATTAGTTGCATTGGTGAGTGGTAAGTGGAAATTCCAGGTGGATTCGAAGCAAAGGAAGGTGATTTTGACCCTTCATTGGAGTGAGAGCATACTAGCTATTGTCTACAATTATTTAGTCAGCCTGTGGGCCATTTATGGTTGATTTTGGGAATCACTTGTATAAGGAAGCCATGAATGAAGTAAAAGTTGTATATGTAAACCACGAATACAGTTATAAACAACCATGATTATCCAAATATCAAGTGAGGAAGTAAGGATAGGTATGTCTAGCAGACTGATCCTCGTGACTTGTCAGCCTATTAACCGCAAGGGACAAATAGAGGATTCTTGAGACTTCCTTTTGGAATTGCCACACCGACTCGTTGTATTATACAGATAGGTGGTGGTTCTAAATTATTATAGAATATGAAACATGCTTGTGACTTATATACTCATGGTGTGGATTAGAGCCTATAGGTATGACTGTATCCATATTTTCATGGATGAAAGTCTTATTAGTGGGGGACGTTGTAATGACCCTCCAAGTCATTTCTATGGTTTTGTTGTTATTATGTTAATTGATCATGTGTTTAGCGGCCTCGAGACTATTGGGGTGATTATTGGTCGGGTTATTTGGCAGTTCTGTAGATATTGAGTTAACCGAGAAGTTATGTCTATAAAATGAGTTTTTGAGTAAAGTCCTAGTAAATGTCCTCGTAATGAAATTCTAATGAATCATTAGCTTCGAAATGCTCGAATTTGGCTAGGATCATGTTTGGTGTAATTATATCATGGATTACAAATTCGGCAGCTGCAAGCGGTTAATAGTTAACCCAGTCAATATTATGAGGATCATGCCATGGATGAGAATTTTGATTGAGCAGTTAGCTCTGAAATATCGATTTTGGTCTAGGCCGACCCTTCGTTTGACACACATTGCAAAAACATACTAGTTACCCCATATATATATATATTTCCTCTCAACTTTGAACTGCGATTCCAAGTTAATTTTTTATCCGATTTGACTGATTCAAAAGGCTATGTGACCTAATTTTTCACAAGGAACATTATGGTGAAGTTGTATTTGGAATTGACTTGTATTTAAAGGTAAATATCATCTCTTTCTTTATTGATATATTGGGAATGAATGTAAACTTTAAAATGCAATATCTCGGTCATTTCTTAATGGAATTAAGTAAAAATTTTATCTAAATTGTTCTATGTTCTAAGAGAAATGTTGCGGCATGTTGGATATTTTGTGATATTATCATATTTTTGAGAATTTTGATTCATAAAATTTTAAAACGAATGTTTTTCGGGTAAAGTTTTTAACTTCGTTTTTAGGCGTTTTCTCGATTTTCTGGGGTTCATTTTGGGCCAAATTTTCTGGATACGGGCTTGGGGTGATGTGGGGATCATTTTACGAGGATTTGTTTGGCATTGCAAGTGTAGGCCTTAATTTTTCCATTTTAGTCATAATTGATGTAATTTCACCCATTTCTTGAGGTTTTAAAGCCAAATCTATCGTAATGATCTTGTGACTGATATTTGAACAACTGAGCAGTATTGAGAAGCAATTAAGAGGGGAAAATATTGGTTGAATTGACTCGAAGCAAGAGACATCGGATGCCAAGTAAGCTAGGCTTTTTCTAAGCCCCAGACTGAGGTGAAATATTTGCATATTTGAGTTGGAATATGTAGGAGTTTACTATTTACAGATTGAGTTATGGAGTATATTTTGTATATGGATAGATGTGACCTATGTGTTGTGTAAGTATAATGTTATGGGATGGTAGTTGTATTAAGGACTATGTAAGCTTTAGCTGTTATATTACCTGAGATCTTATATTATGTGACTATGAAAGGGCCTGAAAGGGATTGGATAGCTATGAACATGTAACAGGTATGTACATGGAGTTTGGCTCTTGCTTGTATGTGTGTGTTGTCTAAGGCTACAAGAATATACTAGCTATTACGGTTGACCTATGATTACATGCTACCCTGTGCACTAAATCTATTAGTTATATCTGGTTGGTATGTATATGTATGATTTGGCTACGGTTATCTATATCTTTTCTGATTACTTTTGGTAGAATTTCCTAATCAAACATGATTCTGTATTGCCCTATTTTTTGTATGATCCTGTATATTGCTATTATATTTTATATACTTTTGCCACTGCTTAGTGACTGGAGAGACACACCACGTTTTAGCAACGGGTATAGTACACCCCTAAGGGAGTCTTATGTTTCACGATATGAGAGGTATTGCTTTTGAGCCATCTATAGGTTTGAGATGGGAGTGTGACCCTATTAATGAGGGGCAAGTTTCATCCTACATGTTTCTTGAGATTATCTGTGATGAGATACTTGTCACAACCCAAGCCTAGAGCCTAGACATGACACGATGAATGGGGAACCTAAAGGGACCACCATCACACTTCTTGACATATTGTTACATATCCTTGGTCGAGGAAGCAATAAAACAACAACAATAGATAGAAAAAAGGGGTAATGCAGGGCTAATGGACATCTTTCATAACATAAACATCGAAGAGTCAAGAGAATCAAAGCTCATAGCTTCATTATATAACTTTTTCAACAACACCTCTAGACATAGAATTTAGCAGAGCCAAGACAAGCTACTGGGCTCACCCTCATAATCAAAGAATACAACAAAAGGAAAGAGAGATTCTTTATAAATAGCATAAGATCAAAGACATTATCTCCGAAATTGAGGACTCACCAACTTGCTTGAGGGTAATCGTACTAGCCACGTGAAGGAAGAGGATGATCAAGTGGAGCTCCGGTTCCTATATGGTAACATCATGTAGTTATAGAGTATGCGTTAGTACATTTGAATATACTAAGTATATAGGATGCAACAAGAGATAGGCAACATAATTGAAATGCATATTTAGGAAATAAATAAACATATAGCAAATTGGCATGCATGAATGATGTTTGTTGTAAAACATTCTTACATAGAACATTTTGCATGTGTAGGAAGAGACCATCATTAGTAACCAAGGCCTACCACTTCCTTGGTGTTGCAACTGAGTTATATACCCCACAATATGGTAGCACGGGTCTACCACCCTACGAGCGAGGCGATTTAGGTATAAACCACCTAATATGGTTGTTCAGGCCTACCACCCCCTGAGCGAGTTATATACCCCCCCAACATAGTAGTTCGAGCCTATTACCCCCTTCCCTCCCCGAATGAGGCAATTGATCTACTTCCAACACTATAGATACCATTCATGAAATCAACTCATATACACATCTCTTTCATCATTAAAAAGTCACTTAATTCATATACCATGCAATGGGCCTTCAACAACTCAATAAGCATTAATCGGACATTTTATTAAATACTTGGCGGGTGTGTAATGCTAGTATAAATCCATGTAATTCAAGAGTAAAATAATGTAGGAAAATCCAATTTAAAACCACCCACCAAGACTTCATAGTACCCTCATGCAAAATACATCGAAACCCTTCATCAAGTCTTAAGATAGATCAAGGATTCATAGCTCACAATATGCTTAAGCAGTCACACATTTCTGAAACCCCAACATAGTTCATAGTCAAATTCATATTAAGTAAGACCCATAAGTAAAACAACTTAGAAATATGACATTTATTAAAAAGAAAGCTTAGGCACCATGGGTGAAAGAAACCAATGGTTGATACCCACATACCCTAGCTTTAGGAAATTTCTTGATGAAGATTGGAAATGGAGACTTGATGTTTGAGTGAAATCCTTAAGATTTGGAATGAATTTTGGCACTTGAATTTTGGGTGAAATATTTGTCTGTGTTTGAGAGAGTATTGAGGAATATCTTGTATGATATGAAGGTGAAATTTGACTAATTATACATATTTTGACATATGGGAAGGCTTAGGCCCAAGACCCAAAGGACTTGGACCGACTAAACAAAACTAGGCAAAAATAACACATCTGCACACCCTGGCTGCATCATGCCAGCGCAAAGAGCTCACTGGAATTTGCATTTTGAAAAATTGAAATTGTGATTCGTTTGCTCTAAACTAAGGGTTAGACCCATTTCGCACTCAAATTTCCCCTGATCAAGAATATGAAGTCAGATTTTTGATATCATGCACAAATTTTGAGATATATGAAAAATTATGATTTTGGTCACTTCTGAGGCACATTTTCGTGCACTTTTTGGGTCGTTTCAATACTAGCGATATAAAATATAGTATATAGAGAGAGACACTTTTCTAGTGGGTCGACACATGGTTACCTTGGTGATATCCTTGATAGCAACTGGCTGTGATATGATTCTGAGTAAGTGACATCATTCTGATTATCTTACCTCTTGGACCTTAGCTTAGGTTATATTGATGCTGCCCTGTGAGTTGCTTTACATAGAAAGGGATCTAGTAAGGGATGAATATGAGCTAGTGCATGGGGCAAGTATGCATACTGACTTGGCTTGTACTTGTATGAGTGTGTACTGCCTGTTCATATAGAGATATGCAGACTGGGAGACTATGCATTGATTCTACACTGTACCATGACTTGATAATGGGCATACTATGGTTTTGATGGCACTATCTGTTGGGGGAACCTGTGATATCCCTATTATTAGCGCACTATTATTTCCATTATCTATGGTGGGCTAGATTGTAGAATGGTTACCTGTTGATCCCGATTCTATTCTGATTATTGAGGTCTATGCACTATTATACTAATGTTACCCACTACTCTGAGTTCCTTACATGCCTTGGTAATGAATTGTCTATTGTGATTTGGGAGAGATAATATGTTTTGGGAATCCGGATCCACTTAGAGAGAGAGAGAGAGAGGGAGATTTTTCTGGTGTTACCCTCAGAGACCTAGATGGCACACCATATTTTTCAAGTCTCTGGTTGTCATCTCTGAGTGTCCAGATCTGGGTGACACTTCCCCGGGTTATAGTCTCCAGTGGTTACATCTGAGTGCACGAGAATAGGGTGCTAATTCTAAAGGGATCCGAGCACTGGTCAGTTCCTTTGGGCCCGGGGCCCCATTGATTGGTATTCGGTTGGGCGAGGGCCCATATTGATACATTGCTGATGAGACACTTGATTATGATAGAGGGATTCTTTTTCTCGCAGGGGATACATCCTACTATTACACTTATGGTCAGATCACTTGGCCCTGGCTGACTGCCTGATCTTAGGCTAGGTCAAAAGACCGAGGGATTAGAGTCCTTAAGTGATATTAAGGGTTTAGGTCTGTGTGTGACACTACTTTTGATGGGTAGAGGACCCACTTACTATTGTGATGCCGGGGCCTGGGACCTCGATGGTTTATCCGTGGATCCACTCACCTATTCATGCCCTGATTGTGTGTAGGTGTACCTCGTAGGCTTATAGGGGATTGGGGGGGGGGGTTTAGTGTTAGATACTAAGACCTTACACCCATATACAACTGACCCTTATTCTGATGATATAAAGGAGCTAGGCTCTGTGATGATTCTCTAGGATTATGTGATAGCTCTAAGGGATTCTGTGGTGTTTTGTTGATTGTATATTATGCGCGGTTATACTTTCTTGTCTTGTGGGGGCCCAATGGGCATACAAGCATAGTTACTAGGCCTTTCATATGCGTACAACATTTGTGGGCAGTTATAGGATGAGCATACATAGTCTTCGCTAGTCGATATCGATGTTCAGCACTTGGGTTGATTTAGTTGTGGTTTGAGGGTTTCTGTACATACATATCCCTTGATTTGAGTTTGTTTTGTTACCTTGCTATAGTTCTCTTTATATTTGGGCTTTATATATGTTTACAATTTCACTCGGTCGGCGGTGATGCCTATTGGGTGCCTTTTCGGGTACTTACCCATTTTTCTGCTTCTTCCCATAGTGCAGGTCCAGGTATGAGCGATGATAGCTGAGTTAAACAACTTTCGGAGTGCTTAGGAAATTGTTTTTCAGCACCAGCAACTCTAGCTCTTTTGCATTCTCCTTCTAGTTGATGATCGTTTTTTATATCCAGACATCGGCCTTGTACAGTAGAGTTTGGTATTTATAGATGAGCTCTTGCTTTTGTATATTATTAGGATTATTGTTATATGAATATGATATGTCCTTGTGTCTGTTATAGCTCTGTACAATTGACTTCTAGGTTTTGGGTAGATTTCAGTGCATATATTATTATTGTATCGATTTGGTTTTGACTAGAGAGCTAGGACAGGTACCCTTGGGTTGGGAATTGGCTTTCCTGTAGGTGGGACCAACATGTGCCATCATGATATGGACCAGGTCGTGATAGTTTGCCTTCTCAGTAGTTAGTCTTGATTTTTATTTTCTTGTGTTGGTTCTTTTACCATGCTCTTTTGAGTATGTTGATTTAGTTTTTTTCTTTAAAAAAATGATTTTTTTAGTGGGTAAACCTATTTATATTATTAGTATAAATCATGTTTGTTTTTGTGGTTAATCTTTGATTTTGCGAAAAAGAAAAAAATTAAATAATAGTTTTTTTAGGAGTGTTATCAATAAATTTGCACGAAGTTTTTGTATTTGTCTTTTGAAAGATCATTCAGTTTGAAGAACTCATCCTCAAAGAAAGTGTAAAAAAGTATAAGGAATGGAAAATGTTGAAGTATAGAAGAATGCATTTCATATTTCAAAAATTGTTTAAGGATATTTTAGTTTTTCTTTACTAGGTGTTGTAACGTTAGAAATATCATTCTTTTTAATTAACTATG
>JAOTQR010000069.1:11149914-11178665 GCA_025774065.1 Solanum ossicruentum | reverse complement strand
AGCTAAGCAAGTAGGTGACTCACCTGCTAGCTTCTAAGTCCTACAAGAACCTCAATTCTCTTACTTCATTTTAAGGCTATAATCTCCTCAATTTGAGACAAAACATGTATACACTCAACCCTCTTAAGCGTTAGACGCCCATATAGCCCATTAATGCGAGATTCAAGCACTTTTAAAATTTAGCGTCAATTTGACCAAACCATGTCCTGTTTCATTTGCATTGTGCCAATATTGTACGGTGTGGGGTGTTACACTTGAGTTGGCAGCAGCGGTGTTTGCACTCAATATCTGTTATCATTATTTATATGGAGTGCATATGGACGTGTTCACTGACCACAAGAGTTTGCAATACGTGTTCCGTCAGAAGGAGCTCAACCTGCGGCAGAGGAGATGGTTGGAGTTGCTCAAGGATTATAAAATGAACATTCTCTACCACCCAGGTAAGGATAACATTATTGTTGATACTCTTAGCAAGATGTCTATGGGTAGCAGTGCCCACGTGGAGGAAGGAAAGAGGGAACTTGCTAAGGAAGTTCATAGATCGACTCGATTGGTAGTGCAACTTGAGGAGAACAGTGAAGGCAGGGTCAATGAAGGAAAAGAAAGACTAAGATCCTGTCCTGTTCCAATTGAAAGAAGTGGTCCACAAGCAGAAGGTGATGGTTTTCTCTAAGGGGGAGATGGGGTGTTGAGATACCAGGGTAGATTATGTGTGCCCGCTGTTGATGGTGTTCGAGACATGACCATGGCTAAAGCTCATAGCTCCAGATATTCCATTCACCCTGGTTCTACTAAGATATACCATGACTTGAGGGAAGTCTATTGGTGGAATGGAATGAAGAGGGACATTGCTGAATTTGTCTCTAAATGCCCCAATTGTCAACGAGTTAAGATTGAACATCAGAGACCGTGTGGATTGGCCCAGAACTTTAAAATTCCTGAGTGGAAGTGGGAGACGATCAACATGGATTTCATCACTAGTTTACCAAGATCTCGAAAGCAACATGATTTGATATGGGTGATTGTTGATAGGATAACAAAATTATCCCTCTTCTTGGCACTCAAGACAACTTATACGGTTGACGGGTATGCTTGACTATATATTCGTAAGATTGTGAGGTTGCATAAGGTTCCCTTGTCTATCATCTCAGATAGAGGGACTCAATTTATCTCTCAGTTTTAGAGATCCTTTTAAAAGGGATTGGGTACAAAAGTACATCTAAGCACAGCTTTTCACCCTCAGACAAATGGATATGCAGAGCGTATTATCTAGACCATAGAGGATATGTTGAGAGCTTGCGTCATAGACTTCAAGGGTAATTGGGACAACAACCTACCATTAATTGAGTTTGCATACAACAATAGCTACCATGCCAGCATCCAAATAGCCCCTTATGAGGCACTATACGGGAGCTAGGAGATGTAGATCCCCGATTGGATAGTTCGAGGTTGGTGAAGCTGAATTGATCAGACCTGATCTTGTCCACCAATCTATGGAGGAGGTAAAAGTTATGAAAGAGAGATTGAAGATAACACAGAGTCATCAAAAGTCTTACACGGACGTGAGGAGAAGAGACTTGGAGTTCGAGTTAGATGATTGGGTGTCCTTGAAGGTGTCGCCTATGAAGGGTGTCATGAGATTTGGTAAGAAGATAAAGTTGAGTCCATGTTATATCAGACCATACCAGATTGTGAGGAGAACTGGGAAGGTTGCTTATGGGCTAGACTTGCCTTCCGAGCTAGATAAAGTTCACCCGATATTCCATGTGTCAATGTTAAAGAAGTGTTTAGGGGATCCTGCCTTAGCAATTCCTATTGAGAGCACGGGGGTGCAATATAGTTTATCTTATGAAGAAATTCCAGTCTAAATCCTTGATCGGCAAGTTCATAAGCCGAGGAACAAAGAGATAGCCTCCATCAAAGTCCTATGGAGGAATCAATTTGTTGAGGAAGGTACGTAGGAAGCTGAGGAAGCAATGAAACTAGATTACCCGCACCTATTCATGCTAAATGGCGATGATGTGAAAGGTAATGTCCCCATCCTTGAAGTTATTGAAATTTCTTTATTGAGTTGATGTGCTAATTCCCTTTTTGAGTCTCAGATAGAATTGTAGAAGGTGAGGGATAGTTGAAAATTTGAGAGTTTTCGAGTGAGGAATGAGATGAGTTTTGAGGTTACTCGTGCTTCGATTTGACCTTTACTCATCATTCGAAGATGAATGATCCCAAGGGGGAGATGATGTAACACCCTATGAAATTATTGAAATGCCCTAAAAACATAATCGTGCGCACAACACGTCTTACAAAGTCTCGATTGGAAATTCGAGACCAATTGCGATCAGCGCAAAAAATTGAGTGGGAAAACGGTCTCGGCCCGATTTAAGAGCAATCGGAGCAAAAAATAATTTTCGCTAATTCTTTCCAAAACAGTGTCGATACACAGGTCTAGCGCGACGCGGAGGGGGCGCGGAGACGCACTTAACTTTTTTTTTAATTTACGACAGGAATTGGATTATTTAAAAAATTCATGAAAATGTATTGGTCCGTGCCTCTGGTGCGTCGCGGGCCAATACAAATTTTCAGATATTTTTTCTTTAATTTTGGGAAGGATATTTTGGGTATCCCCAACCCACTTTTAAGTCCCATTACATGTTTTAACCCCTTTAATTCACACGAAGAGTTGCAAGAACCCATATTTTCTTAAGTTTAAACGTAATTTCTAAGAGAGGAAAAGGAGAGAGAGTTGAGAGTTTAAACATCCAGGGCCAAGTTCTTGAAGAAAGGTTGGAAGTTTTTCATCCCAGGTATGTAAAGGCTACCCATAACATGAAATTGTTCTTCCATGTGTCCCAATGCATGTAGTAGGATGATAGTTGATAGTTGAGAAGTCTTGAATTGTAATTCTTGAAAATTATCTTGAAATCTATCTTTAATTTCTACATATTATCTTAAATTGATAATCATCATACTTGTATTTTCTGTTTACATATATCATTGGATGATTGTATATCTAATTTGCATGATTCTCATGTTAAATACTTCAAGAATGAACATAAGGGTTGTTGTCTAGAGCCTTGATTGTCTGAATGTGTTGATTATTGAAATCTGAGTCTTGAGAGGAGGGTATTGATGACTGAAATTGATGGAATTAGTGTTTTTAGAGCTTAAATGAGGTTGAACCTCAGTTTGAAGGAATAATCCTACTCCTTAAATTGATAGATGATGGGATGAGGTAAGACTTCTTACCCGTAGGGGTTGAGTGATGGAAATTCTTAATGTATTGATAGACTTATGCACATGTTGAGTCCTGGAAGGAGTATTAGCACCGAAATGGGTAAGAGTGAGTTCCACTCATACTCATTAACTATGTGGCCAACATAGGAGAGGATTGGACCGTGAAAGTGGATGTTTCCTTTGCCCTGCAGAGGGCTTGATAGACTTCTTTTAGGATCCTCGATAGACTCGTCCTGTACCCCGACAAGGTATTGGATGGATGTGGCAACGACATCTCTTCGTTGAACCATCACTAGCTCATAGGTGGTGGTTGTCTTCCAGATAGGTTCCTGTTGATAGTACTCTGAGGTTATGGTGATAGTGTGATGCCTTGGTGGATAATGAAATGATAGAGTCCTATTCCTTGCTTTGAGTTGAGGATGAGTGATTGATGAGCTAATTATCATTGTTTATCATTTATCTTAGCCCGTTTTATATACAGTACATTCCACGTACTAACGTCCCTTTAATGCTGCATCATTTTATGATGCAGATTCTATAGACAGAGGACTTTAGCAGGCAAATCGTTGAGGTTCGTAGATCCTCAAACAGAGACTTGGTTAGTCCTTCCTTGCTTTCGGAGGATATGTTTATCTCTTCAGTTATTTTGAGTTATTTCCTTTGATTGTAGTATCCATGGCCTGCCATGGTACCTCCTTCGATAGTAATTATAAAGGCTTCATAGACATAGATGTATGATAGTTCATGTTTGGGGTTCTTTCCCCCCTATTTTCCTTCTTTACACTGAGATTGTTCTTTCTCCTCATATTTCATTTATGATAGACTGAGTGGATAGTTATAGCCCACTGATAGATTTCTATTTCTCTATTTTCTTCTACAAAAGAAGTGATTGAACGAAGGCTAGGGGGCTAGCAATAGTCTTTGAGTGCCAATTATGCCTAGGATATCCTCCTAGGATGTGACAAAACTAAATACACAGCCATGTATCTCAGACTCAATCAACAACCCAACTACGTCAAGATTGTTATATTCACACTTAAAACGACTTGATGTAAACTTAGATAAACAAACCAGAAAGCTAATCCAATGAAACAACAACAATACATTCAGGCCGAAGGGGACCATATCTGTTGCAAACAGCCTTATTCAAAAGAGAACAATCAATAAAAGACGCTTGGAACACAAATAAACTATTCATGCAGCTTCCAGAACAAACATTAGGATTAAGAGTTACCTTTTTGAGAGCAGGAACTAGTGACAACGAGCTTGAGGATTAGCTTCAACTCCATCTAAAGAACTTTACTTTTGTGGTTTCGAAACCAACAATTTATGGCTTTGTATGAACACTGTAACAGAAACTTGCTTGTGAGCTGTCCCAATTCGAAGCCCCTCGGAAAACTTCGGAATTGAGTGATCTTTTCTGGAAATGGTTTGAAAAGAAATGAAAGCTCTAATGTCTTTTAGAGATGAAAAACCCCTCCCCCCCTCCCCGCCCGTAACAGTAAGTTGAATGGGAAATTTATAGCATGAAATCAGGTTCAAAAGGGGGAGGGGTGGAAATGTGTAGAATGTTTTAGGGTAAAAATGGGAATTTAGGGCTAGAATTGAATTCAAAAATTTGAAATCCAGCCCTTAGGAATATAAGTCCTTGGAATTTGTTGGATATCAATCAACAATTCGACAAATCACAACTGTTGATTCTGGATGAGACCCATTAAGGGATCGAGACGATGACACCTGGGAGGACAAGCAGAATCAATCGAAACATTCCCTTGTACAACAGGCTGAGACTAGGACACATCAAGGAGCAAGTTGTTGAAAGTTGTCGTCGGTCCGTTATGGGGTGTCAGGTTCACTGTGAAGAAGAAAGAAAATGGCGAGTGGTGCGCGTGAAGGTCATGTCTAGAAATATATACATATGTAGGCTGAAAAAATAGAAAATTGGGTCGGATTTAGGGAATTTTGGGTTGGGTTTGGGTATTTTGGGCTAATGAAAGCTGAAAAGAAATGGGTCCGGGGAATTTTGGATTTAAAATTTGACCAATTTAGATTGCAATCTTAGCCAATTAGATCTAATCAAATCAAATTCGATTGACTAATTTGACTACAAGATGAATTAATACAGATTAATTGAAGAGCTTGTAAATTGGTAACCTGAAATAATTAAATTAGTTACAAAAATAACAATTCTTAAAAATAATGTGAAATTTATTTGAGAAAATATTTTTGCATTTTCGAAAGCTAATTATTTCAAATTGTTAAAACTAAAAGCTTGATGATTAATTTATATCGTGGAGGGTAAAAATTGAGTGTCAACAATGACTACTTCTTTTATGCTATTACTAAGAGATAATTATGGATCATCCTGACATGTATACATATGTCTCATACTCGAAAAGGTATGGAATGTCTTAGCTGATTGGGTCAAGATTAGATTTCATGCACATGGTGGTTTATGTTGGTTATACTATTAGATCCCATAATGAACTGAAATATGATGAAAGATACATCTCTAAGACAATCTAAAGAATCTCGTCTTTCAATCCTTTTGTGGCATGATCATGGTTATGTTGGTTGTTTTTCATTGATCTTGATATATGCATTATGTTTTGTTCTACTATTTACATACAATATTATTAGATATGTACTTACATCTCTTCTATCGAGGGTGCTACATTTTTTTACTAATACAAATTCAAGTATACATATACATGATTGAGATGCTTGCTAGGATCTATATCTTATGTTATTAGTGATCGCCTCTATATTTACAAAGGCTTAGTTTGTAAATTTTTAATATTTTATGATTTTTTAGTTAAAACTATCAAGGGCCTTGTTTCGATAGTCATTACTTCATTATGTTTAGAGGCTTCATAGACAGACAATTAGTTATGTTCAATGTTGCGCCTTTGTATTCTTTTTCATGAATTTCGACATTATGACTCACATTTATGATAAATATTTCTTTTACAAGATTTGTTTATTTAAATTCTATAAATTATGTCTCTGCTAGTATCTAGATATATGTTCCTATTTAATGTCATGTAATGGGAATGCTTGAGTCAATGAAAAAATCGAGTGTAGATCGTTTTCAAAGTGTAATCTTAGGCATGACAACATTAATATTGTTTTCAAGATGAACATGAGTGTACTGAAAAAGATAAAAGAAATGAATAAGAGAGTGTTGTGTATCTCTAACTCTCTACTTTACATTATTAATTTATTGCCCAATCTGTAGAGGTAGGTTGTGCAATATGTAAAAAATAAAAGAAATTTCTCCATCTATTGCACGCTCCTTTTTCTATGTTTGTGTGTGTTATTGGCATGCAATCTTATAGATTAGTATTATTTGTAACCATATATTGCTTATTGTGTAGTTCTCATATATATATATATTTTAAAGTAAGTCATTTTATTAGTAATTATTTATTATGGATTATTAATTGAATTGAAGACAAAAATTTTTTATCTTTAAAAAGAGAAACATATATACAAATTAAGGGAGAAGTATTGAAAACACTTTTAAACTTGGTGCAATTTATTAATTTTATTATCATATTATTGATAGTCTTAAAAACATTTTTCTACTTGACTAACTGAACTTAAATATATCTCTAATATTGTAACATGAGTGAAATACATCCCTAAATCTCTGTTAACATTAGTGGTGTTTTCAACACTTCTCTCGATTTTTTTATTAATTCCTTGTTTGGATGTTGTCGCCCGTTGTATTGTAATCTATTATTAGTTTGAATACAATGTTTGTTTTGACTGATACTTAGATTCCATTGTACAATGTCGTTTAAATCCATCACTAGGTAACGACGAAAAGACCCATTTTATGTAACGACTGATTTGACGTGGTTGTGTCGTTACTTTAACAGTATCTTCTCATTTTAATTTTATTTATTATTTAATAATTCTAATTTATCATTTATTCTTCTTTCATGGTATCTACCACATACCCTACAATTTCTTGTAAGTTTATCGTTAAAATTATGGATGTATAACATTATGTAACAACAGAGAATAGTACAATCTATTCAAACATTGTATTCATTGAAACAATACAATACGCTACATTACAACACAATGCAATACCTTATTAAACAATATATAACAACCATCCAAACAATGTGTAAGACCCTCTGCTCCTCCAAGAGTTTGAGAGCATTTGCTATGTCATGTGGTAGATTGAGAGTGTATTTAAGTTTAGTTAATTTAGTAGATAAGTGTTTTTAAAATTATCAATAGTTTGAGATGAAAATAACAATTTGCGCCAAATTCAAAAGCTTTTTCAATACATTTCTCTATAATCAAAAGTGGAACTTATTTTTAAGTACATTTATTTTGTAAAGTTTTATGTTATTTTGTTAAAGTTTTGTACTTAATAATGTAGCATCCATATAACAATTTCTTTTTACATATATTTATTGCTATTAACGTGATATATATGTGAAAAACATATCCGTTAAATTAATTTTAAAAATTATATGATTAATCATCCGTTAGATTCAATTTTTTCGTTAAAGTCAACATCAGTTTATATATTACAAATTTTTAAAATTTAAAATTAACTCAAGGAACATTCAAAGAAAAAAAAAATTAATTCATTTATTTAATTTAAAATGGACTTGATTTCTTTTTTGGAAGAGCAGTAAATTGTAGAAAAGCCCTCATTTTATACCGCATGGTCTCTCCTGACTTTGGCTTTGCGAAAAAGAGTGGGACTCCACCTATAAACTTACTCAAATGACACTTCTGTCCCACATATAAATATCCAAAAGGGGTAAATCTGGTTTCAGTGCCATTCCCAACTTTCCCTTTAATCGAACCTCCGTCGCCGAATTTTCTCACTCCCGCCGCTGCCGCTGCCGCCGAGATTGTTTTCTGCCGGCGCTCTTCGCTCGCCTTCTCCGTCTATTTCGTCTTCTTTACCGAAAAAGGTCAGTGGTGAAACTTCATTACTTCTTCTCCCACAACCCTTCGCTCCTCGTCAGCCGAGAAGTCTTTTTTTTTTTTTGGATTTTTTCTTTTTAAAAATTTCTACTTTGCATGTGTACGTTTGATTCGAAAGCTTGGATTTTTTTCTTTTTCTTTTCTGTGATTATCCTTTTTGTGCGCTTGCTTTTTGGAGCTTTTATCTTGCATTCGGACTCCTGTATGAAACATTTGTATGGGAAGTCAGAGAAGATAGTAAAAGATCTTTCTGCTTTCAGTGTCAAGAAAGAGATTCCGTTTTTCTGAAAACTTTGATCTGCGTGGTGAACAGGGTAGTGGCTATAGGTCATGCGAGTAAAAACTATCCAGTTGTCATAAGTTTCTGGCTTCCGCCTTTCTTTTTTTGGGACAATGATGGTGTCTGGGCAGCTTGAACACACCTGGATGGATCCAGTTGTTGTGTGCTACTTCCAGCTGCCACATGTACTCTATTAACTCTCTAGTCTTAAGTGATTGGCACATTAGAAGAATTAACCTAGTGTAATCCCTGCTGGGATGCGAACCTTGATTTTCAAGTTGTTACTCCAGCTCTTTAACCAGTAGGCCTCCCACTTGGAGTTGGTGTCGTTCCTTTTTGAAAGGCTGCTTTAAACAGTGACTACATAGTATCACAAGCCTAAGATAGGGTTTCCTTGCATTGAAGCAGTCTAGGAATTAAGATTTATTTTTGTGCATGTATGATCCTGGAGTACCATAAGAAAGCTCGTGAGTGTCTGTAGGAGAAATTAGAGGAATAGGGTGCTCTTGTAAATCATGTGGAACTCAAGATGATGACGATTGAACCTATTCAAGAAAACAAATGATGGATGAGGTTTGAGATGAGGATGTCATCCCCTCCTCATTATGGAGAAGGTGTTGCTCATTTACACCTAAACAGAATGTAGGACAAAGGTCTAATTTTCAGAAATTGGACTTAGCCTGCCTCTCTCTCCTTCTCCACTTAAATATTATTTTTTTGTTTAGAGGCTACGAAACTGTGATATGTGCCTAATTAACTGTTGGACATTCATCTTGATGAAACAAATCTTTTAATCGGTAAAAATCTGTGATATTACTGACCAGTAACAATCTTTGTTGTTGATGTAGACTAGAGAGTCCTCTCAAAAGAGGTATGCTCCCAATAACAAAACCTAGGAACAATGAAAACGTGTTTCTAAATCAAGTTCGAAAGTTCCTCTCAGACCTGTTTTAATGGATTGGAGACAAATCCCCTCTTCTTTTTCTTTATTTCGATAAGGTACAAATTTTCTTTAAGCATAGGTTTTTAATGAGTGTCTATTTTCCTTTGCACGGTGAAAGCATCTCCCATAATTTGTCATGGGAGGTCTCCGTTCTAATTGCAACCCAGAGGTCGTTCTATTTTCTGTGGTTATTTTTAGTGCAGGTGGCTGTAATTTCTTTATCCCTTGTCTAAACTGAAATGGCATAATGGCCGTTGGATCTTTTTTATCATCACATTAATTGTTGACTGATTTGCTATTTGTTGGTTTGACAACTAGACATTTTTTTCCTCTTTGCACTTGATACAAATCTTACCAGAAAAAAGTGAATGTAATATTTAAATGTACCTTCCGAGTTTTAATATTTAACTGATAAAAAATACAGTCTAGAAATGGAGTTTGAGATTTTAATTGACCTATATATTGCATTAGTTTTTGGTAAAAGAAAGTATGAAAGTAATGCACGAAAAATAAAGACATGAAAGTAAAAATTAGTAATTAAGTTTGAACCTTGAAAATTGTGAGAGGTATATAGAATATAAAATTGTTATATTATTAGTGAATGGTGTCAATATTTTTGTAACATCCCAAAATAGGTAGTGTCATATAACCCTAAACAGAGAGAGTACTATTTATACAATGTGAACTGTAGTTTACACTGTTGAGGTTATTTCTTTCCTGGTTAGGTGGTGTAGGATAATGAAGACCGCTTCACATCCTTTGTTTTTTGATAGATGTTGGTAGCTGCCGAGAAGATCCTTCAGTTTACGGAAAAACATCAGCTGGCCATTGTCCAGTAGCTCCACTACAGAAATCCTATTTTGCTGCAACAAACATAGAAAGCTGTCTGGATATCCGTTAGGTAGCGAATGCAAAAATAGAGGAAGACAGTAATCCTTTTTCCAGATCTCTAGTTAGTACCTTCAATGACTCTTTAACCTTTGTTTGAACCCAAACACCATTCAAAGTGATTTTTGTCTGGATGGAGAGTCACCATTGGCACCAAAGTAATCCCCACAGATCACAAATAGATTTCTATTCAAATTTCTGAGCAGGTAAGAGGCACTGCGAGTCAAAGCAGGGGTTGGTTTTTGAATGGAAGGCACCTTTTGCTCTGTGGTTGCTGGACATCAACTCTTTCTTGTTGGAAAGCACCTCTCACCTCTCGCTCTGTGGTTGCTGGACATCAACACTTTCTTATCAGAAATAAGAATAGAAAATAAGGGTAGAAAATAACTGGGTGTCAAAATTCCTCTGGGTGCTTGGTTCTGTGGTTGTCGGATACTTCCAAATGAATAGGGGATCAATGTGATTCATAAGAATTGATGAGGATACGGAGAGCAAAACTAATTCTGAGGGCTTGCATCTGTGTTAGAAACTCTGGGAGGTAGATTCCGACGAGTTTGAATCTTGAATTGGAGGGATGAATTTTGGATTCTCAATATTGATGGAGATATGAACATCTCCAATACCCTTTGGACAATCCCCTAGGTTGGCTATGACTGCGAATTAGGTGTTGCCAAATGTTTCGATACACTCAAGGTCACATGACATCGCCTTCACTGTGTGGCATGTGCATTCCATGTTTTGGGGCTTGCTAGAAGAGACAACAAATTACGGTCCTACTCTTATTGGGCCGACCCATAACAGAGAGAAACATTCATAGAGAAGGCATTTAAAATGGAAAGTAACTATAGACCTTAACATGTATCATATTTCTTGCCAAAAAAAGATGTTGATTATGGGGTACACTAGGAAGAGAACTGCTTTGAGATTTGATGTTTCGGAAAAATTTGCAAGACTGGGAATTTGAAGATTTTTAGAACATACTTGATTTGCTTCACCCATAAAAAACTACTATGGATAGCCATGATGTATGGAGATGGAGGGCAGAGGGGAATGGTGTGCTTTCTGTGAAGTCATATTACGAGAAACTTCTCATATTACTAGAAGCTTCTAACTAGAGAAGAGATTGATTTTCCACGTATTATCAGTATGGATCCGTAAGGTACTGAGAAAGGTATGTTTTTTACTTGGCTAGCTGTGAAGGGCATGATCCTAACAATAGAGAATTTGAGGAAGAAAAAGATTAACTTGTCTCAGTTGGTGTTTCATGTGCAAAGAATTAGGTGAAGATGTGAATCATCTTGTTCTGCGTTGTCGGATAGCTTCTTGTTTATGGTGGGAAATTCTGAAATGGTTTTGACTTGAGTAGGTGATGTCAAACACTATGTAAGAAACAATGCTTAGTTGGGTATTTAGAATAAGGAAGAGAAGATGCAAGGCATGCGATGTTGCTCCTCAAGCATTTGTGTTGATTGTATGGTGAGAGAAAAACAGATAAACTTTTGAGGGAGTAGAGAAAGATGAGAGAAGAACAGATAAACTTTTGAGGGAGTAGAGAAAGACTTTGTACACTTGAGGGATAACCTATTTTCCCTTATTTCTTTTTGTTGCACCCTAGGATTCCTACATGTACAAATGAGTGGGTGTATCTTTAGAAAACTATGTCCTTCTGTAAGGTTTTTACTTTTGGTGCGCTTTTTGTATATGGACTAGCTTTTGCCCTTTTCTGGTGAACTTTATTACTTTATCAAAAGATAAAGAGGCTATTATTCAAAAAGCCAAAGAAGGGGAAATCAATAGAAAAACCCAACAATGCAAAATACTGGAAAGCAACTGGCTTGAAAAACTATAGAAGAAACTCTCTCCCACTGGATGCAGTCGATGAAGCTGAGCTTGGTGACCCAATCAGCCCACAATGCAATTTTGCAAGTCCTCCAATTCACAGGTTCTTCACTTTACAGTGAGCTAGGCTCTGGACTATCCACCCATTTCCTTAACAAGTTTATTCCACTACCAAGGCATGCAAGTGAAGAATCAACCATGCTGCAATCGGTGGATGAAGTGGTGGAAACTTCTAAATGGACTAAGTTGGCAATGATGAAAACTTGTAAAGCTCTGGGGTGAATATCTTAGGCTTCGAATATGAAATCTTAGACATGACTGTATGATACAATATTGAGATCTGGAAATCAAAACGGCAACTCTTGAGTACAATTACTAAGATAAACAAAAGATAAAGGATAAAAGAACAGACACAAGATGGAAAAGAATTGAGAACAATGGTTACAGATCAATCAATATCCCAATTGGCTTGATTCCACAAAGCACTAATCTTATAAAAGCAAGATACGAGAATGGGACTAATAGACAACCAGGGCTCTATCAGAATCAAGACCTCTATTAAGACACCAAATAAACACCTATACGATTCATATTACCCTCAAAAGGAGTGATTTCCTCTAGCAAACAATCCAATCAACATTTCCTAGCAACAATGGCCTTAGTCACAAATTCCCTCAAGAGTATACTCAATTCATGAGAATTCCAACATATCAAAATAATCTACAATGACACGGTGCAGTATTTATACTAAGCTAGGCTAGTGTTTTGATTGCGAAAGGCGACAAGAATTTGTTTAGCGACGAGGCCTTAGGCGAGCCACTCTCCTTTTTGAAATGAGGCACCAACTAATATAAAAAACCTAAAATATTAAATATAACTAACCAAAATCCCAATAGCCATAATATATGAGCAACAGTTTCATTTCAAAAACTAAAAGAGAGTTCTTTATAAAAAAAAAGAAACTAAAAGATAGTTGATCCTAAAAGTCTAGAGCATGAATGATTCAATAACTCACAAGACAAGCAATGCTAACATCGAGGAATGAGAAAGAAGAAACTGTGCAGATTGAGAAAGACAACAAAACTGGCTTACTGGTTAATGAGAAAGAAGAAGAAGGAAGAAGTAACAAGAAAGATAATTGTGAAAGTTGAAACAAAGGAGAAAGAAGAAGAAACGAGAAGAAGACGACATACATGAAGTTGCCTACGACTTGAAGTCTGAAGAAGAGAGTCAGCTTTGAAGTTTGCATAAGTTATAAAATAAACCCTAATTTTAAGTTTTAAATTGTTGAATTATTCTTTTTTTCAAAAGACGATGTCTCTGTCGCCTCGCCACATCACCTCTCGCCTTTTCTGACCTTTGAGACCTTGCCTTGCCTCGCCAGTAATAGGTGACCCTATCTCACTCGCCTCTCGTTGAAGGCACTAAAGCCTTTTACAAAATTGAGCTAGGCTATGACTAAAGTCTAATGATGATTATTACACAAAAATTCCTTAATGAAATGAGGGTCTTCTTTGTATTTAAGTCAAGAGGCTTTCCATTTTAAGAATTAGCCTCTTTCCCCAATTAGAGCTTTGTACTTCCACTTTAGCATGTTCTCGATCTCATGCCTTCATTCCAAGCACCTTCTAAGCTTCCAGCATAGTGACTCGATGGAAAGTCTATGAACTTCTTAGTTCGCCTTTGAGTGCAAGGATTTGTGATGCTCAACTTGCATCACTTTGAGAATGAGGAGAGGAGGAAAATCCAATCTCAAGAACAGAAGAAGAAAGTAGGGGAATTCAGGCAGGGGAAAAAAGGGAGTTGCCGAACTTAGAAGATTGGTTTTGGGTCTTCAAGAAGGTTGTGGAAGGAGAGTTGAAGGTTTGAGAAAGCTCTTTCGATGAGAGTCACCATTGTTCACATATTTGAGTTGATTACACATTTTGTTGTTTTTGCTCGTTCACCACCAATCATTCAGTTCTACCATTTGGTTTTACTAGATCATCTTAGAAACTTACAATCCTGACACAACTTATCTTAATTTTTGCACTTACACTTGACACTCTTCCTTTTTTTAAAAATACATTTACAATACAAGATTAAAGGGCTTATTAGAAAGCAAAAGAGAGTACTTCTATGCTCGAGATGCAAGTTGTATTATCCTTCAACGGTTTTGATCTTCAAATTTACAGCCTCATTAGTTCTTCATTCTTGTTTGCATTGGCTATTTCCAAGATAGTTTGTTGGAGCTAAAATCCGAGTGATCCAATGGGAGTTTAATCATAATCTCACTTTATCTTCCGAGAGTTATTTAAAACGATTTACTTTCCTGATTGCTCTTTGGTGATTAACTGAGTCTTGACTTCTATGCTCTTTGGTTTGGGTTGCCGTCTCTTTCTGGCTTCTGGATTTCTTTGTCTGTTGGGCTTGGTCTGTTGAAGTTTATTTTTCCTGCATGTCTCTGGGACTATGTTGCTTCAATCTTCACGGACATGTCTTCAGTCTTTCTTTTTTACTTTGGGCCTGTAGTGGTGTTGGTCTTCACTTGGTTTTCTGGCTTCTAGATTGCATCAATCTCGTTTTATTTGTTGAGTACATTTTTCTTTAGCTGAGTTCGTATCGAATTTACTTTACCATTGTTCTACAAATAGGCCCTGAACAAGAATAGATATACTTTAATCAATATTGTCATCATTAAAATATGGCTTAATGCTAACAAATCCAAGGGGAATATTTGGCCTTGTAAGGGAAATTGCTATTCCGAATTGTTTTTCATGCCAGGGAACTAAACCAGTGGTTGAAACAGCAAGGGTATTTATAGAGAAGTGCCCTTTAGAATGGCGTTTCCAGAAAATGCAGCTGGGTAGAGATTGTTCTGGAAAGTTTTTTTTGAGTAAAAGGATCAACTGCATGTAGTCCTTGAATTCCCAATCATTGAGATTTCCTTTGGGTGCTATGGACCATCCCGGTCTTGTTTGAAATTGACAATCACTGCATTCTGAAAATGGAAAATCTCTAGAGAATAAGGATCTGGGAGAGTGCTCGAGCATTGAATCATGCCAAAACCTGATTTCCCTTCAGTCATGAATCATAATGAATGATATGAAAGCATCCAGGTCATCTTCTCTAGCTTTGTTCATCTGGCAAAAACAACTAGCCTCCCTTGTCCTCAATAAGATCATAATCACTAGATTATTCTTCCTGAAGTGTGCAATTGAGGATTGTTTCCTATGCCTTTCAATGTCATGTACCTTACTCGCCAGGACTTGATCTCTCAAATAGGATTTGAATATGTTCTAGCCCTTTAACAACAACAAACCTAGTGAAATCCCAGATGGGAAGTTAACAGTCCCTTCATGTATGTTGAAAAATACTTGGGATGTTTACTTCTGGGTATGGTGGTGGTGAAGCAACATAATGACAATGAGTTCTTATGTTGTGGATAGACGACACTTGTTTGACATTTCTCCTTGGAAATTGATTTTGAACTGTACCTACATTCTTTGTTTGATCTAGTTAAGCTAGGTGTTCTCTATATTCTTGAATTCATTTTCATTTCCTATTTTTTTCCATGTTATGGAGATAAGTGTGTGGTTATGCTAATTTTTCTTTTTTACATGTGTAGAAGCCGGAATCATGGTGTATATATCTTGAGATTATCATGGCTTCTAAAGGGTATAAGTGTAGGCCGGACCATGAAATACGTGTCCGACGCCAAAAGGTACAACTTACATCTTAGTTGCAATCACTTTACACTTAGACAGTTAAGGTCTAGATTTTTCTATATTGATTTTTCTTTATGTTAGATCCATATTCCTTTATTTGGCAGTCTCAAGGTGGATGGTGCTGTTTCTCTTTTCTTATTTCATCTTTTGGCGAGTAGGACTGTTTTGATCTATGCATTATTCCTTTTTAGTCTGAGCAAGTATACATGATAATATCATAGCAGTATGCTTAGAGCTTGTCAAACAAAAGAATGCATGGAGCTTTAATGGATTGGTTTTAGCCCAGATCAATCTAAGCATGGATGATAGACCAAACCTTGGCAGTGTGATTCAACTATAATAATTCCAAATTCGGTTGTGCCGAAGATGTTCTCAAGTCTTAATTCCTGAATGGTGTCTTAATTAAAAGCCCACACAAGGGAATCAAGTGTACATCTAATTTGGGCCAGAAGGGTGTTATCTAGAATGGAGGCTGTTCATAGTTTTGTTTGGGCTGAACTCATGGATGTATCAGCAGTTGATGTGAAAGAGTTAATAGGTAGAACATTTAGCCACTGCTTTGATGTCTATCAATGTTTGGATTTTTCTTTTTGAAAGCAATTTGGATACCTCCTAAATGATGCCAATGCTATAATTCTTGGAGAATGACAAAGATACCTGTGAATATGGAGTTACATAAATCTCATCTAACCAGTCAAGTCCATGCAGTTGGTTAATATTTTTTTGGACCTCGCCTTTTATTGATCCAAAGTTGCAAGGTGATCTTTTGGTGGATTAGTTCGTTATACATATTTCGCTGTCTTTTATTTTCTCTCTTTTTGTTCTCTGATATTCTTGAACAGAACATGCTGACTATCGGAAGGTTACATGATTGAACTATGCCAGCATATTAATGATTACAAAATGGCCATATGGGCTATTATTGTTGTGATCTGCACATGCTTTTGTCACATGGCTAACTAATTGTGGTTAATTTTATGCAATATAATTAAGGATACTCTATAAAGAATTAGACAAAAAGCACATGCTTTGAAATAAAAAGAACAGAAGCATGAGAGCTCGGTTAAAAAAAAAAGAAGGGAAGCATGAAGGCACTATCTAAATTTTCTATCTTTTTACAAGCTCCTAGGGGAAGGTCCTACTCCCAAAGAAAGGAAGATTAAGAATATTCTTTAAGATAGGATGTTCTTTCTTGATCCAGTTATAAAGATGGGGCGATGGAAAGATAAAATGTGGAACATAATACAAACAGTATCACCAGTTCTAAAATCTATTGGACCATTTTTCTTGGTCTACCATTTGTGTGATATAGGTTAATTTATTTTCTGCTTCCTAATTAGTAGGTCAGATATACGGATAATCCCATAAACAATCTACCTAATTAGTAGATACATGAAGGATATACTGATCGAATTTGTTCAATCATGGGTAGGTTACGATTATCTACCTAATATGTATATAGATGAAGGATATACTGATGGAATTTGTTCAAACACGGGTAGGTAATGGTTGTCCTTGCATAGTCTTTATGATAATCTATGATAGCTGCATGAATGAATAATCAGAGGGTACCTTGTCCTTTCTTGTGTTTTACATTTTCTGTTTGCTTATTTTCTTGTTTTATTTAGGGTCTTGAAGCACCTAAAGAACCTCAACGACCTAAAACACACTGGGATCATGTTCTTGAGGAGATGGTCTGGTTGTCGAAGGTATAGAAAGTCCTTTCCTATTTCAGGAGCAATGTTGTTAGTTACTAGATGAATGTCAATGAAGTTATTTAAGGAAGAGGTCTTGTTTATCAGGACTTTGAATCAGAGAGGAAGTGGAAGTTGACTCAAGCAAAGAAGGTTGCTATACGAGCTAGCAAGGGAATGCTTGATCAGGCGACACGGGGAGAAAAGCGAGTTAAGGTGGTGGTTTTATTCTCTTCTTCCCGGACTTGAATATTTTCTTATTAGTGACCGACACTTTAGTAGGTATTGCATTTTTTATTATTTACATTGCTAAACTTTACTTCTTTAATATTTAATCAGGAAGAAGAGCAACGTCTGCGTAAAGTTGCACTCAATATCTCAAAGGACATAAAAAAATTTTGGTTGAAAATAGAGAAGCTGGTAAAGTTCATTATCTGGAGAACTTTCAAATCCAGTTGGTTTTGCCCGTCCAAATAATCTTGAGCTTTGACAGATTATCACATGTTTTTCATATTTCAGGTTCTTTACAAGCATCAGTTGGAGCTAGACGAGAAGAAGAAGAAAGCACTTGATAAGCAGCTAGAGTTTCTTCTTGGACAAACAGAAAGGTTCAGTTCTTTTTTCCCCCTTTTCCTTTCCTGTTTTGCTGATGTCATTTTTACTGGTAAGAAGGCTCTTATTATTACGACATAAAGACGGGAATAACAAGGTTTTGTCTTCCTAATGGGTGATATAGGAATTTCACTTCTTTGATGCTTGCATGCAGCTGCTGCAATTGGCTTTTTCCTGCATATTCCCATTTTGCGGTCATTCATTTTCTTAAAATCACTCTCGCCTGGGCCTTTATAATTGTTGTATGTAGGTACATTTTGTATGTATGCATGAGTATGTATAGATATGTATTTTATATGTATATGTATGTAAAGTAAGTATATGTATATTATTTTAAAACATACGCTACCTGTACACACTGTACATGTGATGTTGGTTTATAGAATACTGAATCATTTGTGTCTCTTTGGTATTTGCAAATGTTCCTGCCAAACTTGCTTTTTCATAAAAAATCTTTTCTTCAAAATTATCCAATTACATGACTAAGAATCTTTAATAATTCTGAAAAACTTAGCAACAAGACACGATTAATATGCAACTACTTTATGTTAATAATGCAGTAGAAAAATGTGAGACAAGTCATACTTATTTAATTAAAATTTCTATTTTTATATCTTGAATTTTGGCCAGGCATGGCAAGGTTCTCCTGCAATACACACACACACACACACACACACACACTTATTTTATATATATATATATATATATATATATATATATATATATATATATTGATTAGTTGAGGTGTAGTTAATTGATTGACTGAGCTAATGAATAACATGATTAGGCATTCTTCCTTGTTTATCTAGGTACTCAACAATGCTTGCAGAGAATCTTGTAAGTTCACCAAGTACTTGCAAACGAACAAATTCTTTTTCTGCTCCAGAAGCATTTAGAATCCAGTGTAAAGAAGTGAGTGAAGGGGATGTAACCAATCGTGACAGTGTTGAAAGTCTTCGTAAGTACATTAACTAGAAAGCTGACCAATATTGAGAAACTTGGTGACAACAATTTTCCTTCTGTTTCTTATTTCAACTGAAATTTCCAGAACCTCTTTCAACTGGTAGTGATGTAGATGACGACTTTGGTGTGCGATCTGAAGACGAAATGGTAAGCTTTTAAATAGCGAGGGTGGATTTTGATACCGTGCTTATTTATACTAGTAGGTTCTTGAAGTCTTGCATATCATTCAATTTTACCTTTGAAAAGGTGTTTGGTATGTATTCTTGAAATGCTTGAATGCGTGGAGCAGCATGACTTATTTTTACTTGAGCTAAAATAGTGATCATAATGCCTGGTGTGGCTTCAATATTATGCTAATTCTAGGAACAGAGAAAACAGAGACAGGAAAAAATTATAAAACAGAGGGACAATTGCAGAATATGGACAGAGACAGCATAGCAGAAAGAAAAACAAAGCAGAGGAAAAAAATTAACCAAACTGAAAGAAAAGAAACAGAGAAGATTATATTACAACAACATATCCAGTGGAATCCCACAAGTGGGGTTTGGGGAGGGTAGAATTTACGCAGACCTTACCATTACCTCATAGAAGTAGAGAGGCTGTTCCTGGGCACCCTCGTCTCGAAAACCTATAAGCAGAATAAACTAAATATGAAAAAAGGAAAGGAAACGGAAAGAGCGACTAATAACGAAAAGCACATGATAGTATGTAAATACGGTGAATTTAACACATATAAGACAAATAATGACAACACATGATATAAAGACACGACAAAAAAAAATGATATAGTAGAGAAGATTATATTACTAAACAGAAAAAAAACAAAAGAGAGAAAATTGTACTGAGTGTTAAAAAACCCCTCTAGCAGCAAGCATGCAGCAGAAAAATGGTGAAAAGAGAGAATGAGGAACAAGAGACGAAAAACTTAACTTTCAGTCACTTGAAAGAGTGCGTGCAGCAAGAGAAGTGAAATAGAGGAAAATGTTTGCAAAGAAGTCACGAACTGTTTTTGCGAAATTAAAAAAAAAACCTAGTTACTGTCAACCTCACTGAAGCAGAAAAGCAAGCTTTTTCTCCCCTTTACTGAATTCTCGCTTTGGGGATTGATGCGCTCACTTTTTATACCATAGCTTTGCTTCACTGCAAAAAAGCGATACAACTTCGCTTTGCTTTGCTTCTCATTTTAAGCAACGACGTGCTCACTTTGAATAACGCTGCGCAATGGCAGGCAATAATTTTATGGGGTACCAAGTGGTTTCAGAACTTTAATTTCTTGAAGTAGTTGTGTGGATTCATAACCAACGTCATACATGTTATGCTGGACTTCTTAAGAACTCATTATTTTCACCGTAGAAGGTGATCTTATTTTTATGAATACTGTCAAGGATAAAACCTTCTACTAGATTTGAGACTCTTTGTTCCAGAATTTAAAAGTTAAAGGGATTTATCTCTAACTATTCCAAATAATGTGCAAAATTTAAATGGTACTCCCTCCATTCTAGCTTTTGTGGCAACATTTTCTTTTTAATCCATTTTTGAAGAATGACAACTTCCTAAAATTTGAACAATTTAACTTAAATTTTCCATTATACCCTTCATGAGAAAATTTTATAGCCACATAGAAGTGGTAAATAGGATGGGTAAGCTGAATTTGGGTGGTTTAAGATGAGTTGATAATAGTTACAACAACAATATATTCAGTGAAATCCAACAAGTGTTGTTTGAGGAGGATAGAATGTAAGCAGATCCCACCATTATTCGTGGTGGTAGAGGCTGTTTTCAAAAGACTTCGGCTCAAATAGAGGAGACAATATAGAAAAGGTAGTAAGTAACAAGGAAAGGGAGCAATGTCTGCTAGAAGGGAGCAAAGATAATACTGCAATAGTGCAATTATCAATAAACAACATACTAGGATAGATTGTTGAAAACATGAATAAACAATGATATATATCAAAAATAGAAACTACGATAAAACTAGTACAATAACAAACACCAACTACCCTAAGCAAGACAACCCTATACTACCTACTGACCTGCTATTCTAATATGTCTCTACCAGACCTTTCTATCTAAGTTCATGTCCTTAATAACCTGAAATTGCGTCATATCTTATCTTATCACCTCTCTCCAATACTTCTTAAGCCCACTTCTGCCTCTCTCACCTCTACTGGTGTGTTTGTGCATCTCTTCACATGGCTAAACTATTTGGAGTCAAACTTTCCTCATCTTATCAACCAAGGAGGCCACTCCCACATTATCCTGAATATGCTTATTCTCATCTTATGTCTTCAAGTATGGCAAATCCATCTCAACATCCTTATCTTCGCAACATGCATCTTCTAGACATAGAAGATTTTGACTGGTCAACACACTATTCTATATAACAATGTTAGTCGAACCACCACTTTATGGAATTTATCTTTGAGTTTCGGGGGTACCTTTTACCATACAAGACTCTAGAGGCAAATTTTCACTTCATCCATGCCGTACCAGTATGATATGTGATATCATCGTCGATGCGCCCAGTCCCTTGGATTATAGATCTAAGATACTTGAATCTGTCACTCTTGGAGATTTATGTGTCAAGCTTCACTTCCACAACTACCTCGTGCATTGTGTTATTGAATTTGCACTCCACATATTCTGTCTTGAACCTGCTTAATCAGGACCTTTAGGGGTTGTTTGATAGAGTGTAATAGCAAAAATAATGCATCATTAATTAGGGATGCTCGTACTACCTTGTTTGGTACACTTTTTCATGCTAGCATTAGTTATACTCTATTGTGTATTAAGATGTGTATTACTAATACCATGGATTTCTAGGTATTAGTAATGCAAGGGGATTTAATACATGCATTAGTCTGGCTAAAGATCCAATTGCCCCTCAAAATCTTTTTTATATCTTTTCCCACCATATTTATGGAGGGCATCTTTGTATATAAATATATATGTATATATATTTTAAAAAGTATGCAATACATGTTTTTTTATACATCAAATCAAATAATGAATAAAAAATATCTGTTGATGATTAATGCAAGTATATCTAATGCAAGCATTATTCATGCAAGCATTACTTACTGGGTGTTTGGATTGGCTCATTTAAGTGTCTTTTGGCTTTTAAGCTATTTTGTAGGCTTAAAAAGTAAAGGGAACAACCAAGCTTTTGGCTTTTAGCTTTTAGCTTATAAGGCACCTTCTAAAAGCTAATCCAAACATCCTTTTATATAATATATTCTACATCATTTTTATATACTCCTACCAAATGACCCCATAGTGTCCACCACCGGGGCAAATAGAAATGGGCTAAGAGCTGATCCCTAGTGTAACCCCATCTCCTTGGGGAAGTGTTTCAAGTCTCCTTCCACCGTTCTTACCTACATTTTAGCTCCTTTGCATATGTTCTTTATTGCCCTAATGTAGGCCACTGATGCATCTCTTGTACCCCCCTACATCGCCACAGGACTTCGCGGCTTTATTGTAGGCCTTCTTTAGGTTAGTGAACACCATATGTAGGTCCCTCTTTTTTTCAATATTTCTCCATTAGTCTCCTTACTAGATGGATAGCTTTTGTGGTTGATCCCCGACATGAATCCTAATTGATTCTCGAAAATAGACACACTCCTCACTTTTGTCTCCACCACTCTTTCCTAGATTTTCAGTGGTTTAACAATTTAATACTTTTGCAGTTATTGCAATTTTATATATCACCCTTGTTCTTGCACGATGAAACCATGGTACTCCATCTCTATCTCATGGGCATCTTAGCCGTCTTTAAAAGGAAATTGAACAAGCTAGTCAACCACTTTAAACCTGCTCTATTCTTGCTCTTGCATAACTCCACCAGAGTCTCATCTAGTCTCGTCGTTTTTCGCTTATTCCTCCTACTAATAACAGGCTTCACCTCCTCAACCTTAAAACGCCTATAATACCCAAAATATCGAGGCTCTCGGAATGCTCCAACTCACCTAACACAATGTCTCTGTCCCCATCTTCGTTCAGTAGTTTTATGGAAGTGCGCTTGCCATCTTTGCTCAATGAGGGTTTCCTCCGCCAACACCTTGTCTTCTTCATCTTTGATGCACTTCACTTGATCCAACTCTTGGGCCTTTCTCTCTTCGCCTTCATGAGCCTGAAATGAGTTGAAAATCCAACTTGCCCAAACTTACCAAGTTTTATTTGTTTCATTTGTTCTTGCATAGTTTTTTAGTACCTAAAATATCTTTTTTTTAATCATGACCAACATATCATGGATCAATTTTGGCTAAGATATTGACCCAAATCTTGGTGGAATGAGATTGGGCTAAATGAGTAGGTTAATAATCAGTCCAAACTTGGGCGAGTTATTGTCTCATGGCTAATTTTGCCACCTCTATAGCAATATAAATATTATGAAATGTTTAAAACCACAAGTTTCAAAAAAGGAGAAAGAAGAGATTTGTGGTGGTGTAACTCAATGCTTGTGTGCATTTGGTGGACTGTATAGAAAGAAAGGAACGCCAACTGTTTTGAAGACAAAGCAAACTCTATACAACAATCAAGTCACTTTTGTTCTTTTGGTTGCAGGGAGGAATTAGTAACAACAACAACAACATACCCAGTGGAATCCCACAAGTGGGGTCTGGGGAGGGTAGAATGTATGCAGACCTTACTACTGCCTCATAAAGGTAGAGAGGTTGTTTCCTAGGAACCCTCGTCTCAAAAACCCATAAGCAGAATAAACTAGATATAGGAAAAAGAAAGGAAAGGAAAAGGAACAGAAAGATCGACTAATCAGGAAAAACACATGATAGTATGCAAATACGATAAAATTAACATATCAAGACGGAAAATGATAACACAAGATATAAAGATAATGTAAATACGCCAAAAGTAAACAAATAAAGGATTGATAATGACAACATATGGTGTAAAGACATCACTACTCCTACTAACCTACTATATCACAGTCATTTATCGACCTGCCCCTACTAACCTATTAGATCTCTACTTTAATACACAACTTCCAATCTTTCTATCTAAGGCATGTCCTCGGTAAGATGAAGTTTCGTCATATCTTGTCTGATCACCTCCCCCAATACTTCTTCAGTCTACCTCGAGCCCTTCGCGTATCTCCTAAATCCAACCTCATGCACCTCCTAACAGGAGCATCGATACTTCTCTGCATATGTTCAAACTAACACAGTCTCATTTCCCTCATCTTTTCAGCCACAGGGGCCACCTCTGGCTTCTCCCGGATGATCTCATTCCTAATCCTATCACTCTTCGTTTGTCCACACATCCATCTCAACATCCTCATCTCCATAACCTGCATCTTCTGAACATGTGAATTTTTAACTGGCCAACACTCCACCCCATATAACAAAGATGGTCTAATCACCACAACAACAACGACATACCCAGTGGAATCCCACAACCACCATTCTATAGAACTTGCCTTTAAGCTTAGGTGGTATCTTTTTATCACACAATACTCCTGAGGCAAGTCTCGGTTTCGTCCATGCTGCCCCAATACAGTGTGTAACATCATCGTCGATATCGCCACTATTCTGGATGATGGATCCAAGATACTGAAAGCTCTCTCTCTTAGGAATAGGTTGAGTGGAATGCTTCACTTCCATGTCTGCTTCATCTCTAGCAACATTGAATTTACACTCCAAGTATTCTGTTTTGGTTTTGCTCAATTTGAACCCTTTGGATTCCAAAGTATCTCTCCAAACCTCCGATCTATCATCAACTTTGGCCCAAGTCTCATCAATTAGTACTATGTCATCTGCAAATAGCATACACCATGGCACCCCCTCCTGGATAGACCGTGTCAACTCATCCATTACCAAAGCAAAAAGAAAAGGGCTCGACACAGATCCTTGATGGAGTCCCATCTCAACAGGAAAGTACTCTCCCTCTTGGCATCTCCATAAAACATTCCTCAGAACCTTGTCATAGGCCTTCTTGAGATCAATGAACACCATATAAAGGTCCTTCTTTCTTTCCCTATATTTCTCTACTAATCTCTGAACAACATGGATCGCTTCAGTAGTTGATCATCCCCACATGAATCCAAACTGATTTTCTGAACTAAGCACTCCTCCTCTCACCCTCATCTCCACTACTCTCTCCCATGCCTTCATAGTGTAGCTTAACAACTTGATACCTCTGTAATTGTTATAGTTTTGAATATCACCCTTGTTCTTGTACAATGGAACTATTGTACACCTCCTCCATTCATCGGGCATCTTGGCAGTCTTCATAATAACATTGAACAATCTAGTCAACCACTCTATGCCATCCTTGACCATGTTTTTCTAAAAATATACCGGAATCTCATCGGGTCCAAGCGCCCTCCCTCTCGTTATCTTAGTAATAGCACGTCTAACCTCCTCAACTCTGAACTGAACCGCCTGCAATAGCCAAAATCTCGTTGCCTTTCGGAGTGTGCCAGCTCAATATCTCTATCTCCTTTTTCGTTTAATAGTTTATGAAAGTAAGCTTGCCACCTTAGCTTGAAGGGCGTCTCATTGACCAACATCTCACCCTCCTCATCCTTGATGCACTTCATTTGTTCCAAGTCGCTAGCTTTCCTTTCTCTCTCTTTGGTGAGCCTATACAATCTCTTGTCCCCGCCTTTATCACTTAACTCTACATATAAGCGCTCAAACACTGATGTCTTAGCACTCCTCACTGCTATCTTCGCTTCTTTCTTAGTCGTCTTATAGAACTCCTTAAGGCTTCGCTTTTCATCCTCATCCCCATACTCCACCCACTTCAAATAAGCAGTCTTCTTGGCTTTCACTTTGTCTTGGACTTTGTCATTCCACCACCAATCGCCTTGACGTCCACCAAAGGTCCCTCTCGAAACCCTTAGTGCCTCAGTAGCTACTTTTCTAATGCAACCAGCAGTCGTGTCCCACATATTGTTTGCATCTCTGCCAGTACTCCAAGCCCCTAACTACTGATCTTTACTTCCATCTCTCGTGAAAGGGCAGGAGTCAGGCTTCCCTATCTAATCCTCGGTAGAACATTGATGGCCTTCTTCTTTTCTCTCTTAATCTCTAAATCCATTACTAGAAGGAGGAAGTAGTAAATGAAGTAAAATCATTACTTAGCCTCTTAGAATCCTTACAAGATTAGGAAGGGATTCATCCTTTTTTTTGCGCTCTTGTACATATTTCAACTCTTCTTTGGTGCTTTTGTTATATTACCTTTTTTGAAAACAAGACCGCAAGTTTCAAACATGTTCATTTGTTCCTAAACTAGGTGCCTTTTGAACTTTCTATTTTCTCTTTCTTCATAGAAAGTAGGGAAGGTCAATTTTGTCTCATAAATTAAAACGGAGGAAGTAATATCTTTTAGCCTTAAGCATCCAAACCAAAAATTAGTACTCCCTTTGTCTTACTTTATGTGATGGTGTTTGGGTGAATATGAAATTTAAGAATGAAAGTAAGACTTTCATTAAGGGTAAAATGGGAAATAGCAAGTCTTGTCAAGGAAGTATGCGGGAATAAATGGGTGAATTATGTTCAGCTAGAAGCTAGTGGTACTAGGGGAGGTGGTGTTATTATGTGGGACGAAGGGGCTCAAAATGAACCTTGGTAACCCGCCCAAAAATTTTATGGGTTGGGCTCAAGATAATTTGAATTGGGTTCATTCTCGACCCGTTCAGGACTTAATTCATTTTGAAAGAATCTTCAATTGAGCCCAATTTAATCTCCAGTTTCAACTCGTTCTAAGGTTTTTTACTTGCATTGATGTAATGTATGTTTTTTTATTTGTTTTATTTTCTATGATTTATCTATCTATTTGTAACTTTTTATTTTTATTTCTAGAGTTGAAATTCAAATTGTGATCGTAAAAAGTAAATAATGATATGTTAAACTTATTGAGATTGAGCGGGTCATGACCTTACCTGAATGTTTGCCCATTTGAGCCCAAAGTAAATTTGGTTGGGTTATTAGTATTTTAACATTCCTAATTTCAACCCAACCCGCCCGTTTGACACCCCTATGTGGGACAAAAAGGAGTGGGAAAGAGAAATTAGTAGTGTGGGGAAATACTCTGTTACCTGCAGTTTCTCAGGGATAGGGCAAGATTTTATTTGGCACCTCACAGTTGTCTATGCTCTAAATGAAGAAAGGGTAGAGACTTGGTGGGAAACTGGTGCTGCCAGGGGTTTGACTTCAGATCCTTGGGTACTTTGTGGGGATTTCAACGGTGTGAGATACCCATCTGAAAAGAAAAATTGCAACAGAATCACCAAAGGAATGACAGGCTTCTTAGATTTCATAGAAGACATGGAGTTAGTGTACCCTAAATTATTTGGGGGAAGTACACCTGTAAGAAAGAGATAGACATACAACAACAGCTAGACTTGACAAATCTTGTTCTCTGAAGAGTGGGAATCAAATTTCAGAAATATAAAACAGAATATACTTCACAGAGTGACTTCTGATCATTCTCCCATAGTGCTCCAATGCGGTGATTGGGAAAACAATCATATTTTAAATTTGAGAATTGGTGGCTGGACATAGAGGGTTTCATAGACAAAGTTAAAGAGTGGTGGAATTCTTTCAACTTCAGAGGGAAGCCTGATTATGTGTTGGTTGCAAAGCTCAAAGCACTTAAAGATAAGCTGAAAGAATGGAGCAGAACTGCACAAGGGAACGTGGATGTACAAAAGCTTAATATTTTGAAACAACTAGCTGAATTTGAGGTGATACAAGAGCACAAAAACCTGGGGACAGAAAAAATAACCTCTAGAATAGCTTTAATATGGAGTTTGAAGACATAGCAAAAAGGTAGGAAATAACTTGGGGGCAAAGATCGAGGGCAGTATGGTTAAAGCGAGGGATAGAAACATAACCTTCTTTCATAGAACTGCAAATGCTCACAGGAGAATGAATACAATTTCAAAGTTGAAAGTGAGAGGAGAAGAGTTGAATAGACAAGAGGAGATACAGAAGGAAATAGTAACTTATTAGGAAGAAATGGTACTCTGAGCGAGAAGATTGGAGACTCTATCTGGAGATGAGTAACTGCCCTGTGATTCATGAAAAAGAGAACAACTTACCTCTGGCACCCTTTGAGCAACAGGAAATACTAGAGGGCATAAGAGCATGTGCTGGGGACAAAGCACCAGGGCCAGATGGTTACTCTATGGCTTTATTTAGCTAATGCTGGGGATTAAACCTGATTTGGTGGAAACAGTGCAGAATATTCATAAGACAAATGTTTGAGAAGAGCATTTATGCCATTTTTTGTGGTAATTCCCAAGAAAGCAAGTTCATAGCTAAATTTCTGGCAAAAAGGCTGAAGGTGTTACACAGGCTTGTAGACAGACAACAAATGGCATTCATAAAAGGTAGACAAATAATGGATGCAGTGCTGATAGAAATTGTGTGTAGAATCCAGCCAGTGAAGCCAATGCCCTGGAATTCTATGTAAGCTTGATATACAGAAGGTCTATGACCACTTAACTGGAACTTTCTACGACTTATGATGCAAAAGATGGGTTTTGGTGCCAAGTGGATCAAATGGGTGAAATTCTGCATTCGACTGCTAAGCACAATCGAGTTTTCTATTTAGTCAATAGAAGTCCCTGTAGCTTGTTTCCATCCCAAAGGGGACTGAGACAG
>JAOTQR010000069.1:11128990-11149814 GCA_025774065.1 Solanum ossicruentum | reverse complement strand
TTGACAAATCTTGTTCTCTGAAGAGTGGGAATCAAATTTCAGAAATATAAAACAGAATATACTTCACAGAGTGACTTATAAGCACAATCGAGTTTTCTATTGTGCCAAGTGGATCAAATGGGTGAAATTCTGCATTCGACTCCTAAGCACAATCGAGTTTTCTATTTAGTCAATAGAAGTCCCTGTAGCTTGTTTCCATCCCAAAGGGGACTGAGACAGGGTGACCCCTTGTCGCCCTTCCTATTTATCCTATCCATGGAAGGTTTGAATAATCTGATTCGGAAAACAAAGGTGAAGGGCTGGGTAAGGGGCTTCCAGGTGGACAACAGTGCACTAAATGATTTGGAGATCACTCAGCTGCAATATGTAGATGATACTCTTTATCTTTTGTGAAGCAGTGAGAGAGCATATGCTAATTCTTAGAGTAATATTCATCATCTTTGAAGCAGTCTCTTTATTGCACATCAAAGGGGGAAAGAGCTTCATTTATTCCATTAATGAAGTGATTGAGGTGGATAGTTTGGTAGAAGGCTTGGGTGGTAGAGTAGGGGAGCTACCAACTTTATACCTAGGTATGCCATTGGGGCTAAAGAGCAAATCAAAGGGGATTTGGAATGGAGTGATAGAAAAGTGTGAGAAGAAGCTAACCAACTGGAAGAGCCAATATTTTGGCGAGGGGAGGTAGACTAACTATGATCAACAATGTGCTTGATACAATGCCTGCTTATATGATATCTGTGTTACTAGCACCAGATAGTGTCATAAAAAGGATAGATGCTTTGGAAGGACCTTCATATGGTAGGGAAATGAAGATACAAAGTTCCACTTAATCAAGTGGGAAGAGGTCATAAAAAATAAGAAAGAGGAGGGAGTGGGGGCCAGGAACATGAAAAGACAAAACTAAAGCCTTATGTTAAAATGGTTGTGGAAATTTATGACTGGAGAGAATATGTTGTGAGGTGGTCAGGGCAAAATATGAAATGGAGAATAGGTGGATGACAAAGATGGTGACTACACCATATGGATATGGTATCTGGAGATGAGTAAGAAATCTTTGGCCTCTGCTCCTTTCCAGGATCAGATTCCAGGTGGGTAATGGTATGAAGGTGTTATTCTGGGAGGACAAATGGATAGCCCAAAGACTTCTGAAACAATTATTCCTAGAGTTGTATGCACTAAGTCTCCCACCAAATGCAAGACTGTCTGAAATGTGGATAGTACAGGGGTGGAACTTATATCTTAGGAGGATCTTAAATGATTGGGAGATGGGAAATATTGAGGCTTTCCATGACACAGTGGCACAATTTAGTAATCTGATAGGGAGGATAAGGTTGTTCCGAAGATTGGCAGCAAACGGGTTTTTATTGTCAAAGCAGGTCGCAAAGACCTCAATCTATTTAGCTGTTGGATTAGGAGGGGTGGAAGTAAGAGTCAAAGAAAATGGTGGAGATTAGTGCCATCATGTATCTAGTGGTCTGTGTGGTTAGAAAGAGATGGTAGATGTTTTGAAGATAGGTCCAATTCCATTCATAAAGTAAAATGGAATTGTATTGTATCTCTACTTTTTTGGTGTAAACAACTGTGTATTATAGATATAGATCAAATAGTGGGCTTGATAGGAGACTTTTAATTGCTAATATTTCTGAGGTGGCCAGCATGCCCTTAATGCTGAAGAATACAAACCGTACCAATTTTCAGAAAAAAAAAAGATAAGGTGGAGTTCTGGCCATGACAGATGATCCGAAGAGCTAAAATCTTGTACAAGGTAAATTGCTTCACAAGGTTACAACAAAGGAAGTGGTGCCGACACGAGAAAATTTGAGGAAGAGGAAGTTCCAGTTGTGCTCAAGGTGCTACTTATGGGAGAAACAGGCAGAGACGATCAACCATCTTTTTTTGCATTGCAAATGGGTAGATCAATTATGGAGAATATTCTGCAATCTTAGGAAGATCACCTGGGTGAGACCAAGAAACATAGCATGACTCCTATATCGTTGGATCAATGTGGGCAATACTATAGTGAAGGAGGAGAGATGTAAGATTTGTCCCAGCTTGCATATGGTGGACAATATGGAAAGAAAGGAATCAAAAGTATTTTGAGGGCAAGAAGAACAATTTACAGATCTTTAAGATGAATTGTTTAGCTCTTTACTACTTTTGGTGTAAACAAGAAATACTAGTACAGGTAGAAGATTTATTTGATGTTTTCTACTATTTGCGACAAAAAGCATAGATAGAGTCTATTAGATTGTGTGAGAAATATGGGAGAAAAATATTATTGAATTGTTGTCTACATTATTATTACATTGAGACTCTATTTATAGATACTATATTAGACTCCTTTTTCAACTAGGATACTATAATACAATCCTTTTCCAAGTAGGGTTCCATATACTATTACTATTCCTAATCCTATATAATGTAGGATTGTAGATATTATTCTTATTCCTATTCCTATTCTAACACTCCCCCTCAAGCTGGAGCATACAAGTCATACGTACCTAGCTTGTTACAAATGTATACGATGACTTCACGAAGTTGACAACCAATCTCAATATGTTTAGTCTTCTCGTGAAATACTGAATTTGATGTCTAATGCTAGTCAATCTCAATGTGCTTGGTCTTCTTATGAAATACTGAATTTGATACATAATTGTCGATAAAACACAGAGTGATAAATTCCTGAAGTGCAATGTTGAACTTTCCAATCAAAGGTTGAGAAGACTGTTTTAGATTATAGAGTAACCTACACAATTGACATACAAGTCTACCTGACTCCCGTTGAGCAACAACCACGATTATAGAGTAACCTACACAATTGACATACAAGTCTACCTGACTCCCGTTGAGCAACAAAACCAAGTGGTTGCTCTATATAAACTTCTTTCTTGAGACCATCATATGAAGGATATTCTTAATGTCCAATTGATTAAAAAACCATGCACTGGATTATTAGATATGATGGCTGAAAGTGGTCACAATTCGAGAAATAAAATTACGTGGGTAGGATCGGAATGATGATGCAACCCTACTAAGAAAGAGAATTATATGGATAGGATCGTAATGATGGCACGATCCTACTGGAAAACTGAAATTATATAGGTGGGATCATATTGACGGCATGACCCTATCACAAATGAGAAATTGTATGGATAGGGTCGGAGTGATGGCACGACCCTACGCAAATTAGATTTGATGAGTCACTGAAAAGACGAATGGAACTACGTAAATCAAATCTGAGTCACCAAAAAGAGACAGTGTCATGCAACTCATATATGAGAAAGTAGTTCAAAAAATTCGCGGTACTACACAAATTGAATACAAATTGAATATAAGAAGTATCTGGAGAGATGCGCGGTGCTATACAAATCGAATTTGAGAAAGTAGTCACTGGAAAGATGGCACGGTGCTACGCATGATAAACATGAAAAAGTAGTCACCGAAAAGATGATACAGTGCTACACAAATTAGATATAAAAAAGTAGTCATCGGAATGATGTCATGGTGCTACACAAACACTGACAGATGTGGGGTTGACACAAAACAACCCTAGAAAGTCATCGAAAATTGATGCACGGTGACATAATCTTTTTTTTTTGGGCTAACATAATCATTGGCCAGACGGGAAGCATATATGGGTCATAGCCGCTCGCCGGCAGCGGAAGCTCTTTGGTTTTCTACCAAGACCGTAAAAGTTTTGATACCATGTGAGAAATATGTGAGAAAAATATTATTGAATTGTTGTCTATATTTGAGACCCTATTTATAGATACTATATTAGACTCCTCTTCCAAGTAGGATTCCATATACTATTACTATTCCTAAACCTATTCTAAGTAGGATTGTAGATATTATTCTTATTCCTATTCCTATTCTAACAGATTGTAATATGTTTTGGAAAGGGGACTACATTGATGTAGTGTACCCGTGGATATATAAATGAAAAAGTTACCATTCTAAAAAAATTAGAGAAAATTGTCATATTTTTTGGGATAAACTAATAAGGAAAGGGCATATGTTGGGACAGAGGGAATATTTAGAAAGTTCATGTACCTTGTGTAAAGAATTCAAGTATGAAAAATATAGTGTGTCTTGTCCTTCAGTTCTGCCTTCTGTGTGACTTCAGTCATTTGTTAGGTTGAGAGTTGAACAGAGATTTGACTACGTTCAAAATTTTTTTGGATAAGCGCTCGATTGCAATAAGCTGGTCTTTGTGAAATCATTATTGGTAAGGATATCATTCTGCTCCTTACTGGTGTCTTAAGAAGTATTTTATTTTTTCAATAATCGTGATTTTGGGGCCAACTTGCGTGCACCTCAGCTAATTCCTTGGGGTATGTGTTACCTCTCACCAACATAGGTCCCGAGTAACTCTTCCGTAAGTATCTCTAACTCTTCACTTTTGGTGTAGCACCCGTGTCGACACGACATGGGTGTGGATGTGGGATCCGTGTCCGATTTGGTCAATCGATGTCGGGTACTTTGACCAAAATCGATGGGGAAAGTTTGGATGGTTTTAATGATTTCTGTAATCAATACAAAAGCTAAGATGAAATTGAAGAAAATGGAATATCTTTTGTATAGAAATTTCTATGTCACGCCATTTCTTTTAATCTCGTTCTAGGCTTTTCTTCATGTTTTCCACATACTATCTCATAATTTAGGTTTTATCACTCTTTTTTTAAATATATTTTGATTATTTTAAGGTGAATCCCCGCACTCGTATCCATACGTTGATCCACATCCCCGAATCTTAAAAATTAGACCATGAAGGATTTGACCTCTAGATCCGCACCTGCATCGGACACCCGCACCCGAGACCGAGCAACTTAGACTCTCCCCACTAGGCTTGGACAAATAGGAAATGATAACCTATTTTTTTTGGTCTCCGCTAGAATTTGACCCTATGACTCATAATTCTCAACCCCCTCATCCTTGGGTGTATCTACCTGAGAATACTTGTATGTTATATATCTAGTGCACTGATGTAAAACCATTTTCCTTTTGACCGCTGTACTTGCAAGTTGCCTGAAGACTAGGACTAGGGATATCTGAAAGCATACCAGTTTTTGTAGTATCGAAGCTAATTTGGTTCCCACTTCCTTCCCATATTGGGTTTTAGAGGGGGCCTTTATCTTCATAGCTATTTCACTTGAGTCATCTGAATTATTTATGTGGTCTTTTATCTGTTCCTATGGCCTAATTTTGATTGGTTTTTGTTTCTTATCAATATATCTGATTTTGGGTTATAACCATCTGAAAAGTTGTTAAGAGGGCGATATTATAATGTTTATCGGTTCTGCTTAAGTGTTTTTCTATAAACAATGTTGTCACTTACGTTGATACTGCTTTAGGAAGACGACGAGCATACTATTGAAGAAGATGAGGCTGTCATAACTAAAGAAGAAAGGGAAGAAGAGTTAGCTGCTTTACAAAATGAAATGGACCTACCTCTTGATGAGCTCCTTAAGCGTTATGCAGTTGGGGAAGGTACTATATGGTTGATTAGTTATTGTAGAGTATTTCACATTCATGCCTCTTCCTGTCCTTTTCCTGAATTCTCTATTATTTGTTATGCCATCTTTACTTCTTATTTTCTTTTATAAACTACTTTGATGTTACTTGAGCAGAGGGTCTTTTGGAAACTACCTCTCTACCTCCCAGAGGTAGGGGTAAGGTCTGTGCACCCTCTACCCTCCCAAAACCCCCCTGTAGGATTACATTGCGTATGTTGTTGCCTCTTCCTGCCCTCTATTTGACAAATTCCTGTATCATCTGACAGTCATGAAGAAAATGAATTATCTGAAGTCTCTTTATTTTCTCAAACAATCACATAATTTTGGTGAAGTATCATCTAAGGTAGCTTGATCATTGTGAATTTTCAGCCAAGAGAGATTGTAGCCCTGAGAAGAATGGTGTAGATGTTACAGTCAGTCCTGGCAAGGGCATTGATAAATGTGAGTAGCAGTCAGCCTCTTTGTGTATTGCACTGTAAAGTCGAGGAACGCTCCATTAATTGAGGTAATCATGTTGTACAGGTAGAGATGTTGATGATGCTACTGAGTCCGACAAAGGCTCCTCACCTGCAATTTCTGGTCGTCGTTCTGTAAGTTGTATGTGTTTATGGTTACTGCTTTGACTACTATAACTGGGTAAGTGGTCGAGGTGATATATCTAGTTTTTGGTATCTGCAGGTTGAAAGTAATGGTGTCTTATCAATTCCAAATAATTATTGTTCTGACCTAGGGAAAGACAAGCTAAGAATTCCTCGAAAGAAGTATGAGGAGTTCGACAAAGTTACTTTGCTGGGTGATTTTAATGATGAACAGGTGAAGATGCTTATCTAACAACTTCTAATTGAAACTGCTTATTATCAAAATTGCCCTGGTGGTTTAGACTTAACAGATATTTTTCTTTAGCTAACATCCAAGAAAACTTGGTTCAATTTAGCATACAGCTTGCATTACTTACCACTAGAAAAATTATCTGTTACGTGACCAATACCATCAAGTATGATTTACTGCTTTGTCATAGAGGAGCTGCACTTACGTGATCTTCTTCCAGTGTTGTCCCCAAGATAATATTTGATTATTGAAGATGAAGATTTTAGTGGAGAATTCCAGTGTCTATCATTTGTCAATAAATATCACAACTTTCATCTTGCGTTTTCATGGAATGCAGTGTTTCTTCTACCAGAAGTGTATCCTTGGTTACTTAATATGCTTCACGATGAGTATCTTTATGCCTTCCTCTGACTTTTCTCCATTTTATTTAGGATGATGATGATTATGTCCTTGCTGTTGATGAAGATAAAGGATACAATATGGTAAGGCGACATTATTCATTTGGTTACTAAGCATCAACCTGTGTGAGGCAAAATATCATCATTTTCACTGTTCATTTATATTATTTTCCTCTATTTTCAAAATGAATTTGAGGTATTAGCATCTCTTGCCTAATCTAGTCTTCGAGATTGCTCATAAAATCAATTGCTTTGCGTGGTATTGGTAGGATGATGAAACAACTTTGTTGGAGGAGGAGGAGTTGGCAAAGGCAGACGCAAATGATGCTGCAGATGAGGTAATAGCTCGGTATTTTGACCTCCTCCTCCTAAATTCTGATGCATTCTGTTATACATAGACCCTGTCCACAGTTTTCCCCTCATGTATAATAGAGTTTCAAAATGTTTGGACATTACATTTTCTGTCACAATGAGATAAATTCCCAATTTTCAGATTGCCTTGTTGCAAAAGGAGAGCGAACTTCCCTTAGATGAGCTCCTTGCTAGGTATAAAGAGGTATGTGGTGCTCTGCTCTTCTATGGGAATTAATGTTTACATAAATTCTTACCACTGTCCCATTTCTCTTGTTAGGATTTTGATACTGATGAAAATGTTGGGGATGATTCTGAATCATATGCGTCCACTTCTGATGATCTCCTGGAATCACCAGCACATAATAAATCTGAACCCAATCGAGTTAATGATGGACCCTGTGATGTACTGCCCACTAGAGTCACTGAAAAGGAAGAAAAGGAAGTTGAAAGTGTGGATAAAACAGGGGAAGAGAGGCAGAATGGGGATAAAATTGCTGATGCAGCAGCTGCTGCCAGATCAGCACAACCAACGGGTAGCACCTTCTCAACAACCAAAGTACGGACTAAGTTCCCCTTCCTTCTAAAATTTCCCCTGCGTGAGTATCAACATATTGGTTTGGATTGGCTTGTGACCATGTATGAGAAGAAACTTAATGGAATCCTAGCAGATGAAATGGGTTTGGGGAAGACTATCATGACAATTGCTCTTCTTGCTCATCTAGCATGTGAAAAAGGGATATGGGGCCCTCATCTTATTGTTGTCCCAACTAGTGTCATGCTAAACTGGGAGACTGAGTTTCTTAGATGGTGTCCTGCTTTCAAAATCTTGACATATTTTGGCAGTGCTAAAGAGCGAAAGATTAAAAGGCAAGGCTGGTTGAAGCCAAACTCATTTCATATATGTATCACAACTTACAGACTCGTGATACAAGACTCCAAAGTTTTCAAGCGTAAGAAGTGGAAGTACCTGATTTTAGATGAAGCGCATCTTATAAAGAATTGGAAATCGCAAAGATGGCAGACACTTCTCAATTTTAACTCAAAACGGCGTATTCTTTTGACTGGTACACCATTGCAGAATGATCTCATGGAGCTGTGGTCTCTAATGCATTTCTTGATGCCTCATATTTTTCAGTCTCATCAAGAATTCAAAGATTGGTTCTGTAATCCTATTTCTGGAATGGTTGAGGGACAAGAAAAGGTTAATAAGGAAGTTGTTGATCGCTTGCATAATGTCCTTCGTCCCTTTATTCTCCGTCGTTTGAAAAGGGATGTGGAGAAGCAGCTTCCTTCAAAACATGAGCACGTAATTTATTGTAAGCTCTCAAGGAGGCAGCGTAACTTGTATGAAGACTTTATTGCTAGTTCGGAGACACAAGCCACTCTTGCTAGTTCAAATTTTTTTGGGATGATAAGTGTAATAATGCAACTTCGCAAAGTGTGTAATCATCCTGACTTATTTGAAGGACGTCCAATTGTGAGCTCCTTTGATATGAGTGGTATTGATATGCACTTGAGTTCTTCCATTTGCTCGATGCTTTCGCCTGGTATATTTTCAACTGTCAACCTTGGTGCTTTGGGGTTGTTCTTTACACATCATGATTTTTCTATGACGTCTTGGGAAAGTAATGATGTTCACTCCATTGCTACCCCATCAAGCTTGATTGAGGGTCGTGTGTCTCAGATTCATGGTGAAGAAGCTTCAGAAGAACTTAAACGGAATAAGAAGTTTCACGGAACAAATATACTTGAAGAGATCCAAAAGGCACTTGCCGAGGAGAGACTGAGAGAAGCAAAGGAGAGAGCAGCAGCTATTGCATGGTGGAATTCCATTAAGTGTAGGCAGAAACCTGTATATTCTACAAGTCTTCGGAAGATTGTTACCATAAGACATCCAGTCCATGGCATTTACAGTCAAAAAAGTAATCCCTTGTCATTCTTGTACTCCGCTAGGCTTGCGGAATCAATCCTGTCACCAGTTGAGAGATTCCAACAAATGGTTGATCAGGTTGAGACTTTTATGTTTGCAATCCCTGCTGCACGTTCCCCAGCACCTGCTTGCTGGTGCAGTAAATCAGGAACTTCTGTATTTTTCAGTCCAACGTTTAAGGAGACATGTTCGGAGGTTCTTTCTCCTCTTCTCACTCCTTTTCGTCCAGCCATTGTTAGAAGACAAGTCTACTTTCCAGATAGGCGGCTTATACAATTTGACTGTGGAAAGCTGCAGGAGCTTGCAGGTTTGTTGAGGCGATTAAAATCAGAAGGTCACCGTGCATTAATTTTCACCCAAATGACAAAGATGCTTGATGTTTTAGAAGCTTTCATTAATTTGTATGGTTACACTTACATGCGTCTGGATGGTTCTACTCCACCAGAAGAGAGACAAACTTTGATGCAACGTTTCAACACGAATCCAAAGATTTTCCTTTTTATTTTATCAACCCGTAGTGGTGGAGTTGGCATCAACTTGGTGGGTGCAGACACAGTCATTTTTTATGATAGTGACTGGAACCCAGCTATGGATCAACAAGCTCAAGATCGCTGTCATAGAATAGGCCAGACCCGTGAAGTACACATTTATCGATTGATAAGTGAGAGCACCATTGAAGAGAATATTTTGAAAAAGGCAAACCAGAAGCGTGTTCTGGATGATTTGGTTATACAGAGTGGAAGTTACAACACTGAATTCTTCAAGAAACTGGATCCAATGGAATTGTTCTCTGGCCACAGAACAGTTTCCTTAAAGAATGTTGAAATTGAGAAGAACAGCAATGTCACTGAAGTTCAACTTTCTAATGCTGATGTGGAGGCTGCTCTGCAAAATGTAGAAGATGAGGCAGATTACATGGCTCTGAAGAAAGTTGAAGAGGAAGAGGCAGTAGACAATCAGGAGTTCACTGAAGAAGCAATTATCAGGTTGGATGATGATGAACTTGGTAATGATGATGAGACGAAGGCTGACGAGCATGCTGATCATGAAACCGTAGTTGCAACATCAAGTAAAGAACTTGTGGCAATGTCAACTGTTAGCAATCCGCTAAGAGAACAAGCAATTACTTTTGCTGGTAAAGAAGAGGACATTGACATGCTGGCCGATGTCAAACAGATGGCTGCAGCAGCAGCAGCTGCCGGACAAGCTATCTTGTCTTTCGAGAGTCAGCTACGTCCAATTGATCGGTATGCTGTACGTTTTCTGGAGTTATGGGACCCTATAATAGACAAGACAGCTATTGAGTCACAAGGTCATTTTGAAGAAACTGAATGGGAATTGGATAGAATTGAAAAGTTGAAGGAAGATATGGAAGCAGAGATTGATGATGATGAAGAGCCTTTAGTTTATGAGAGTAAGCTTATCTTAACTGTTCATAACTTCCATTTTAGTTTTTGTTAAATATTTGACCTAGCAAATTGTATAAGAAATTTTTCACACAGAAATAGTTACATGTCAGGGATTTAATGAAATTTGGTCTTAGATGCTGTTCTTTTAGTTGGATTGATATTGAAAGTTGGAACAAAAATGTTTTACTGGTAATTATACAAATAATGATATGAGATATTTGAGGCGGCTAAAGTTTTTAATTTGCTGATATTAACACTCTTAAGAATGTATTTTAAATGAGTTCTGTTCCCCTTAATCTCAGGTTGGGATACTGACTTTGCAACTGAGGTGTACAGACAGCAGGTTGAGACTTTGGCGCAGCATCAGGTTGGTAATTGTGTTACTTTAGGTCATTGTCACCCTTCTTTTCCTTTTATCCCTTATAAAAGCTAGAGGAGAGAGATCCTTTGGGATGGCCCAGTGGTTTGGGCTTGAGACTTCTATGTTGGAGTCTCAACTTCGAAACCCCTTGCCAGTTAAAGCAAAGGGTTTGCCTTTTTGGTCGAACTCGTCACACAGGACTTGCCTAGTGTGGGTTACTTCTCCTATGTGGTTTGCGAGCTATTGCATAGGAGCGGGGGGTTACCTTGTGCGCACCCAAAGGGTATTGGCTACGGGTTTCCCTTGTCATTAAAAAAAAGGTAGAGGAGAGGGAAGATAATATAGCTAAAGAAGGGAAAAAGAATAAACATAATTGGATGTAGGTTACATAGAATGTCTAACCTTACATTGTGGCAGTTGGAGGAGCGGGAAGCTGAAGCCAAAGAGAAAGAGCTTGCGGAACATGAGAACTTCATGGGGTAAGTGATTGATGTAATAATAAGAACTGTTACCTTTTTTCCTTTCATTTTTTTTCTTTAGTTTTCTTCACGAGGTAATTAAGAGTCTGCATTTCTTTCTTCTATTATGAAGAGTTTACTATTCCTGTTTCTGTATTTCAGATCTTGATTGTCAATTATCTCATTTGTATTTATTTAGCTTCTAGCCCCTCGCTGTTGGATGTCATTTGTGCTTCCATGTACTCAATGTTTTTACAGCTAGTATTTAGGCCATACATAATAAGATTAGATTGTTCACATCGGTGGGGTTCATGGGTACATGGACTCCTTATATGGTGTTGGACAATCCTCCCATCATGAGTCAGCTTTTGCAGTTGAGTTAAGCCCAAGGTCCATTTATTAAACACAATTGTTATGTGGTCAAGGGAGAAATCAGGATCTTAGTTGAAATATGAGAACGGATAGTTGAAGTTGAAGGATTCTTCGACAAAGTACAGGATTGGTGGTCAGTTGGATAGGGACTATGAGTATAGGGCTTGTTAAGAAATAGGGTTAGAGGATATTGCTAATTATGAAGTAATTTAGGGGTAGTTTAATACGTTGGACAAGGATAATAATCCCTAGATAAAATTTGGGATTAACTTAAACCAGTGTTTGGTGTGAGACATTAGCTAATCCCAGGATTGTTTTATCCCTCCATTTGTGCTAAAATGGTGGGATTACTATCCCATATGAAAGTTGGGATAAAATAGCCCCTATGGGATATCCCTACTTATCTCATTCCCCATGCCAAACAACCCATTAGAGAGAGATTATGGCTACTATGGTTGTAACAAAAGGATACAAATACTAAATTCTTCGACAAAATAACAAATACCTACAAAAGATATGATGACATTGGAAATTTCGGGCTGGTGGGAATATCAAGGAAGATCCCAAGGAGATAGGAAAAGATATACTGGATTTCTTCTGGAACTTATTTTGAAGAGTGAATTGGAGGCCAAGGTATAATATGGGCGCTCAACCAGTAATCTCCACGGCAAAAGTACCGCTTCAAAGACACCTTTTGGAGAAGAAATGCTGGAGGCAATATGCAGGTAATAAAGCTCTATCCCATATGAAAGGTGGGATAAAATAGCCCCTATGGGATATCCCTACTTATCTCATCCTGCATGCCAAACAACCCATTAGAGAGTAAGATTATGGCTACTATGGTTGTAACAAAGGGATACAAATACTAAATTCTTCGACAAAATGACAAATGCCCACAAAAGATATGATGACATTGGAAATTTCGGGTTGATGGGAATAACAAGGAAGATCCCAAGGAGATAGGAAAATATACTGGATTTCTTCTGGAACTTATTTTGAAGAGTGAATTGTGGAGGCCAAGGTATAATATGGGTGCACAACCAGTAATCTCCACGGAGAAAGTATGGCTTCAAAGACACCTTTTGGAGAAGAAATGCTGGAGGCAATATGCAGGTAATAAAGCTCTAGGTCCAGATGGGTTCTCTATGCTCGTCTCCAGAGCTACTGGTTATTTATCAAAAAGGATATCAAGAAGGTTTTGGATGTCTTCCATCACCAAGAAAAGTTTCAGAAATGCTTCATTGCTACCTTTAATGCTTTAGTTCCTAAAAAGAACAGTGATATGGAATTCAGAGATTATAGACCATAAGCCTGATTAATAGTTTTTATACGATTATTTCAAAGCTGCTAGCAGAGAAGCTCAAAAGGGTGAGTCACTTGTTCGTGGATAATTTCATAAATGGCTTTTATTACCACTCCCAATTTAGCGGATAATTGATAGATGACTTTTATTAAAGGAAGACAAGTCATGCATGTCTCACTTGGTGCAAATGAATGTCTTGGTACCAGATTAAAAAAAATGATATGAAGTGGTCTCATCAAGCTTGACATTGATGGCATATAAATTGAAATATTTTAGTTAACATGCTCAAGGATAGGGGATTTGGGAGAAAGTGGAGTTACTTGGATATCATTATGTATGTCATATGTTAGGTTTTCAGTCCTTGTTAATGGCATGCCTATGTTTTTTTTTTCCAACTCAAAAGGGGTTCATGGCAAGGATATCCAAAAGGTCCTGATGCAGACCATTCAGAATTTCCAGAAAGGAGTATTTTTGAGAAGTCCTTCAATGCCACTTTCATAGCATTAATTCCAAAGAAGCCTGGAGCAATGGAGTTGAGAGATGTCAGACCAATCAGTTTGATTGGACGGGTATACAAAATCATATCTAAGTTGATAGCTGAGAGGTTGACACCAAATGGCATTTTTGAAAGGAAGGCAAATAATGGATGCAGCTTTGTTGGCCAATGAATTGGTTGATTCTAAAGTGAAACAAAAGAAACCAAGCATCTTGTGCAAGCTAGATACCGAGAAGGCCTATGATCGCATTGATTAGAATTTCCTCTTAAACACTCTAAAGAATATGGGATTTGGCACCAGGTGGATCAGTTGGATAATAGTTTGCATTTCAAGTGTGAAATTCTCTGTCATTATCAATGGCAAAACTGAGGGTTTCTTCCAGTCACATAGAGGTCTTAGACAAGGAGACCTGATGTCCCCATTAGTATTCCTAATTGCAATGGAAGGGCTGAATCATATGCTGAAGGTATCAAAAGCTAATGGTTGGATAAAAGGTTTCAGTACTCAAGCAGGCAGGGGAAATGAGTTGGAGATCACTCATTTGTTTTAGGCAGATGATGCTCTCATATTCTGTGAAGCAGAGGTGTTTAAAATTGGCACTTAAGAGCAATTCTAACAATTTTTGAAGGCATCTCAGGTCTTCATTGCAACTGACTGAAAAGTATGCTTTTCCCCATCAATCAATTTGATATTTGCAATGCTTAGCACATCACTTGAGCTGACAGATTGGAGCACTAACAACAAAATACTTGGGTTTGCCATTAGGTGCTAAGACTACAGAGTTGGACATTTGGAGTGAGGTGCTAGAAAGATGCACAAAAAAACTATCAAGGTGGTAAAATCAATAATTATTCCTGGGCGGCAGATTGACACTTAGTAAACCAGTGCTTGATTGTCTTCTTACATAAATGATGAGTCTGTCCCTATTCCTAAAAGCATAAAAAAAAGAATTAACAGATTGGAAGATCCTTCCTATGGCAAGGGAATAAGGAGAAGAAAGGCTACAATTTGGTGAAATGGGATATTCTTACCCTTAGCAGAGAACAAGGGGGTCTTGGGCTGGAAAACCTCAGAAAATAGAACTGTCTCCTACAAAAGTGGTTATGGAGATTTTGCAGAGAAGATGGGGTCTTCTGGAGAAGGTAAATAGCAGGGAGGTATGGCTTAATTAATCATTGGATAACTGTGGAAGCCATTAGCACATTTGGTTGTAGTGTCTGGAAAACAATCAGGAGAGTCTGGCCTTACTTTAGTAACAACATCTCCATTGATGCTGGTAATGGTATGAAAGCTGCTTTCTGGAATGAAGTTTGGGTTGGGAGAATAGCTTGAGGAACTTATTTCCCCAATTATACTCTTTAAGCTTGCAGAAAAATGATACTATATCACAGATATGGAGCCTACAAGACTGAAATTTACTTTTCAAGAGAGCACTGAATGACTGGGAAGTTGGACAAGTAGCAGGCCTCTTGGAAACAGTAAATGATTTGCCTGGTACTTCTGCAATCCCAGAAAGCCAATCTGGAGCTTCACAGCAAAGGCCAGTTCACAGTTAAGTCATGCTACTGGAACCTCAACTCCAACCAGATAGCAACAGTCACACTCATAGCGCTTTGGAAGGCAATCTGGAAAACTAGAAGTCCACCAAAAGTAACTTGTTTCAGATGACTAGTGTGCAGGGAAGACTGCCTCACCCATGAGGCACTACAGAAAAGAGGATGGTAGATATGTTCCAGATGGTTTATGTGTGAACAGGATGCAGAAGTTAATAATCATTTGTTTATGCATTACAACACTGCCACAAGCCTATGGAACAGTTTCTTGTGCATTTAGGAGTTAGTTGGGTAATGCCTAAGACAACCTTGGAGCTGATGAATCCATGGTTAGGAATTGGCAAAAGAGGGAAAGAGGAAGATTGGTGGAAGACAATGCCAGCATGTATATGGTGGACCTTATGGAGAGAAAGGAATGGCAGGTGCTTTGAAGATCAGAGAATCAACATACAAAAGATTAAGATGAAGTGTACAAGCCTGCTATTCTTTTGGTGTAAGAAATAGTTGGTAGGGGAAAGAGTAGATTCAGTAGATTCCGTAGGAAACTTGTAAAAGTTCCCAAATGGGGGTGTGCCCACCGCTTTTCCAATTCATCATTCGTTGAATGATGAATTTTTTGTGAATGCAAAGTTACCCTTTTCTCCCAAAAAAAAAAAAATCATGTTGCAGATCTCTTACAGGGATGAAAAGCCAGCTTGAGCCTTGTCAATGGAAGCAAATATGGAAGTCAAAAGCACCATACCAGGTTGCATGTGAATATGGAAGTCAAAAGCACCATACCAGGTTGCTTGCTTCACATGGATAGTGAGCAAACAAGCATGTCTTATGCTATCACACATAAGAAATTACAAAAGAGAGGAGTAACACTCTGCAAAGATGTTTCTTATATGGAAATCAAGCTGAGTGTGTCAGCCATTTATTTTTTAACTGTTCTCACTGTTTAGATTTGCATTCTAATGCAATTGGCAAACGATCTCACATTGTCACACATGAGAACTTACATGAGAGAGGAGTAACATTGTGCAGAAGATGTTTTTTATGTGGAAATGAGGCTGTCTGTCAACCATTTATATTTGCACTGTTCCATCACTGTTCAGATTCAAACTACTTTATACAATTGGCATGCAGTGGGATGTGCCATGGGATACCATTGAAATGTAGAAACAGAATAGGGCTGTCAAGAAAGAAGAGGAATCAGCTTTAGGTTGCTTCCATCTGGTGAATGGTTTGTCGTTGAAGAAATGGAAGATGTTTCAAGGACTCGACAAACGACACTCAGAAGCTTAAATGATGTTATATCAGCTTGATTTGTTTTTGTTGTAGAATGGAACATGTAGACCAGGCTGTGCTCAATCCTTGAATTATTAGGATCATTACATGCCTAGTTGCGGTATTCTTTTGTAAGATGTATTATTGTTTGTGTGTAAAATTATCGCATCACCATCTTAATGCTGATTCTTATTACTCCCTCTGTCTCATTTTATGTGGCACTCTTTCTTTTTAAATCTGTCCCAAAAAGAATATCACCTTACTATGATTAAAACAAGTAACTTTAAAGTTTCCCTTTTACCCATGATAAAATTATTTACAACTACAAAAATATCTAAGGATTATTTTCGACTAAAAATTTGAGAAGTTTCTTTTTTTTTTTTTTCCTTAAACACTCTACCAAGTCAACAGTGCCACATAAAGTGGGATAGAGGGAGTATAAAATACCTTTCCTTCTGAAAAAAAGAAAGAAAGATGGTTGTCGTCTTCACTAGAGAGCAGTTCAAAACCCTTACTTGTGTATGTTTCTTTTTATACAAATAGTGGAAACCCTTCGGGGTAGCCCAATGGTTTGGGCTTAAGACTTCCACGGTGGAGGTCTCAAGTTCAAAACCTCTTACTAGCTAAAGCAAGGGTTTTTGCTTTCTAGGTCGAGCTTGTCGCACCGGGCTTGCCTATTGCGAGTTATCTCTCCTGTGTGGTTTGTGAGCTATTGCATAAGAGAAGGGGTTTTAGCCTGTATGCACCAAAATCGTTGTTGCCCTTGTCATAAAAAATTGGTGCAAAACAGGGTTTAATGTGCTTTTGTACCCCCCATTGAGGATTGGTGGAAAAATTGTTTCATAACACTTGGTATCAAATGCTATCAAGTTAAAAAGTTGTATTATAAATAGTTTCTGTAAGATTTATTTATGTTCTCTCTTTTTAAGCTTTGTAAAGTTCCTTACTTTTCTTCTCATGTGAAAATTATTTTTTGGGGTATGATAGAATAAAGCAAAATGGCTTTTTAAACTGTCTGTGCTTCTTTCAATTGTGAAGTAGTAGTTAGTCAATGCAACTTTCGACGCTCATCATGGGTCATCCGGAAACAGTCGATCTATGTTTTAAACATAGGGGTCAGGCTGCGTACATCCGACCCCCTACCCCGCTATGGGCAGGAGCTTTTGAGGCAATGGGGTAATGTTGTTGTTGTGAAAATTATCATGCTGTTGGCTCTATGTATTCCTAGTAGTCATGGTACATGGAAAGAAGCTTTGATGTGCTTGTTTTTGGACTGAATTGCGAAGGTAGGACAACATTATCTTGCTTTCTTTTATTAAATAAATAGAGGGAAAAAAGGAAGCAAAAGGACCGAGTATATGCTTGAAATGGATTTAGAATTAAGGTAAGGAATGAGAAAAAGATAAGGTTCATAAAATTTGTGATAGTATTGGCTTATTCGTAAGAGAGCTGAAGGAGCTCTACTAAATAAAATTTGAGTACCACGAGGAAAAAAATAGCGATAGCTAGATAAATAAGATAGGAATCGCTTGGGCTCGTTAAGCTATCTACGGCTGGGTGAGGGGGAATATAAAGCTTTAATATATGGAAAGCTTGGATGTAATGCTTGATATGATATAAAAAGGATACAATCAAACCTGTAGCTTAAAACACTCAAAAGGTAAATAGGGTCTGCATGGAGTGGTAAAAGATAAGTTTGATTTCTTTCTTAAAAAAAAAGGACGACTATTTTGATACATGTACTCCTAGTCCTAAATGCAGCATCTAGGGAAGTCTCTTTGTTTTTTGATATCCAATAAATTTCTCAGGTTCAGTCGGTTTGAAAACCAGGTTGAACAATGAATACCCACCCACTCCCCCACCCCACCCCACCCCCCAAACCCCCAAGAAAAGACCTTAAGAAACGATTCAATGACGGATTTGTTTTGTTTACTGCCAAGTTCCAACTTGTGAAACAACATTTCATGAGATTGTTTAAAGTTTCTTGAAGTATGAAGAACATATGAAATCTCCTAAAATGGTGTCGATGTGATTAAGTAGATTAGTGGTGGTCCTATTCTTGTTGTACATCTATCTTTAAGTTGAAAATGGTTTCTTTAGGTACCATGCTGGCGCCATTAATTTGTACTATTGCCAGTTAGCCCGTCCTTGATTATATGTGATTTTGGTTCTCTATGCTGGAACCGTTACCGTTTGAACTAAATCAAGTTTACTAGTCGGTCGTTATCACTTGTCACTTAATCAAAATACTAGCTTCTCGGTATGTACGCTGCACAAGTATGCCGAGTTATGTAATAAGTAGTTTTGTATGATAACAGTTGACATTAAGATTTGAGTAAATAATTGTATATGAAAAGGAATATCGTTTAAGTTTATGTGATTGATCAATGGATTATCATATTATATGGTTGGACATTATCTGATCTTATGAACCTATGAAGATGGGCAATCAAAATTTAATTCAATATATGCGATTTATTTTACTTATTTTATTTTATGACAAACAGATTATGAATTATACTTTATCTGATACTTATATACAATATTCTTGTTGTATGTTTTATTTGAAATTAGTAACTTCCATTCTTGTTGTATGTTCATTTATTCCATTCTCAATGATAATTATATTGATTATTGTTGTCTTCATAAAACACTTTTGATCTTCTTAATTGCTTATATTGATGTTTATTTCTTCATCTTTAATTTTGATTGCACCAACTTTTTCAATTGCATGTTTCTTCTTTGCAATTGAATATCCTCTAGCTCGATCTTCATTCCTAATGATAATTAATTGGTTTGCCATTATTGTTTTAAAAGAATTTCAATCTTTTTGTTTATTATCTTCCACACTTATCTCTCTATCTTTAATTTCAATTGCGTCGACTTTTCCAACTACATGTATTTTCTTTACATTTAAACATTTTTTCAAAAAATTATTTTTTTGTGTTACCCAAACACTTCCAAAACTTAAAAAGTGTTTAAAAGCTATAGTCAAAAGCCAAAGAAAAGCCAATCCAAAAATCCTCTAAACATCAATTAGTATGGATATTGGGGTAAAAATGCTCATATTGATCATTGTTTCTTAAGGGAAATTGGACGAGTAAAAGTTAATGGAAAGAGTAGATGATATTTACGTGAACATAACTAAATTATTAATTCATATACATCTTCACTTCCTCAACCTCTTTTGTTGGTATATTTCGACATTAAAGTTATGTTTTGCGCCTTCACACTATTATGTTTTCATTGTAGTTAATTCTTAAATATCAATAACTATTAGTTAGTATTTATTCCCTTTGTTCAAAAATCAAGTCCTATACTATTTTGGGAGTTATTGTTTTTTCATATATGAGATTTATAAGTATATTATTAATGAATATTGTATATATTATGATCTTTCCTCAACAATATTAAAAGAAAATTGAGAAGTTAAACTATAATATAAAAGGTAAAAAATTATACTATAAATAAAGTTTGTAGTATAGTACCTTGGTATGCTGTGATCGTAACATTGCATGACATTACAATTAGTGGCGAAGTCATAATTCAATAACGGGGATTCATAAGAAATTTCATATGTCAATAGGATTTAACAACCTATATATATAGAAAAAAATAATTTTTACCCTATTTTTTAAATATTACATAGTATAAATTTTCAATGAAGAGAGTTCAATTTAGTTTCCCCTTGTCCCCTTACGCCTCAGCTGCTGGCTACACCAAGTGTTTCATAGATCATTTTTCATATATAGAGTTTCATCATCTTTTCTGATAGTTCTCGCATAATAAGATAATATGGTCATACTTGAATTTTACAATTAGATGTTATGTATATTTTTTAAAAAATTAAATGTGTTGGATTCCAACTAATAATCATATATGATAATTAAAGATAAATGAACTATTTTCAGCTGACCTTCCTTCATAAGAAATTTTCTCTTCTCTTTCCTTTTCCCTTCTCAAATAAAGATCTTAACTTTCACTAAAATGCCAAGTATGATCGCAAAGAATGAAACGTGTGATATGTTTTACGAAATGTTGGGTTAATAGGAAAAAAAATATAATCCATACATTTGATGGAATAAGAACAATCAAGTCTAAAGATATTAATTTGATGAAATAATAATCAATTAAGTCTAAAGATATTACTAAAGAATGTTCCTTTGGTGTATTTGTGCAAAATCTTAGAAGAAAGTCGTTACTTTTTTATCTACCAATTAGATGAAATAAATAAATTCTTTATTACTTGTTGTATCTTTACCCAATATTTCTTTTGGAAAACAAGCTCCTTGAAAATAAGGAAAAGGACTTCGACAATGGAAGTAGGAAAACAAGTCGGATGGATTTTTTCCCACTCGCACAACCTACCCCCCTTTGCCCACCCCTAAACCCAACCTACCCTTACCCCCTTCCTCCAACTCGGCCACATAATTTTATCTTTGATATTTATACAAATTCTTTAAGATTATATATAAGATTATATATTTTTTTTTCCATTGGTCTCGGATGGAGCCAAAAATTCACTATTTTTTGGCTTTGGGGTATGATGGAAAAAAAGCAAAATGGCTCTTTAAAC
>JAOTQR010000069.1:11114926-11128890 GCA_025774065.1 Solanum ossicruentum | reverse complement strand
GCGTACATCCGACCCCCCCTTACCCTGCAATCGGCGGGAGCCTTTGAGGCATTGGGGTAATGTTGTTGTTGTTGTTGTTGTTGATGACAAGTGAAACCCGCATCTGCCACCCTTTGGTTGAGAACGCGGTAAATATTCCGTTCCTATGCAATAGCTCGTAAACCACATAGGAGAGGTAACTTGCACTAGGCAAACCCGATGTGACGGGCTTAACCCAGAAGACATTTCGAACTTGAGACCTCCAACATATAAGTCCCAAGCCTAAACCACTGGGCCACCTCGAAGGGTAAAAAAAATAAAAAATGAAAAAAACTTTTAAGATTATGTTTTCTTACTTGTATACCAAATACAAGAAAATAAGTAAGAAATCATTTGTTCTCCTTGAGTTATTTTCCATGGAAAACATTTTCTTTCCTACCGAAAACACCTTCAATCTCTACTATCTTCTATTAGAGCCTAGAAAATTTAATTATGTTTAAAAAGTATCTTTAAAAGCAACTTTATTATTAGTTTTTGTCGTCTTTGGCATTGGAAGCTTAAGGGAATTTGCTAAGATGATGGTAGTTTGCACTCTTCAAAAGTATCAGACTATTAGTAATTCATTCTTCTTTGACAATGAAAAATTCCAACCACAATTATAGAATTTGAGAATTTAAACACAAAACTTGAAAGGAGCACAACTTTCAAAATCGGGAAGTGAAGTAAAAGCTAGTAATTGATGACCGTGCATCACCCTAGATTTATTGGAGGAAGAGGAGTCCTTGGCGGTGATCTTGGATCTGTGTATGTGAATAATTGAAGTGACCAACTAGCCAAAGGCGTATTGGCTATTATTGTTGTGATTGTTGGGGTTGGTAGGCGTCCTTTTTTTTGAAGGAAAAAAAAGCGGTTAAAAAGAGAGATCTATATCAAGACTTCCCTTGCTCCCCTTAATTTTTTGTATATTTACAGACACAATCATATCTCTCGACAAATATGAGTCAGAAGTGCTTGATACAATTTTTAGTACTAAGTTAACAAAGAATATACAATGAGAATCTGATAATCAACCTTCGGTAAATTAGGTGTATGAGAATATGCTACCTTACGAATATCACATGGTATTTGAGAACTCATCAACTTAATAGGAAATGAAATACTTGTGTATTACATCTTGAAAGAGAAGAGAAGGACAACTTGCAAAAAAGCTATTGCAGAAATCGAAATAACAATTCCTTTTTGAAAGGTTATGGTGTTGACTATTATGAAAAGCCACTTTAAAAATTAATTTAAGAAGTAATGTTTTTTTGGGTGAAAGAACATATCCATTCGGTTAGGGGTTGTTAATCTGCTTTTTTTTTTTAAAAAAAAAAAATAATAAATAGGATATTAAATTTTTAATAGGGGTATTTTAGTAATTTAACTTCTAAGTTTATGGGTTCATGTTTTTAAAGTAATACGGATGAGTGAATGGCATTAATATTTGTTGGTGCTGTCTGTCTCTGGTTCACCTCATCTGTTTTTTATGTTCTTTTAATCGTTTGTTATTTTAAACCAAGGGGTCTATCAGAGGCAATCTCTTTATCTGTACAAGGTAGTAGTAAGGTCTTGTACACTCTATCCTTCCCAGAACCCACTTGTAGGATTACACTGGGTAGTTGTTGTTAATCCTTTGTTGTGTTGGAGTAGAGGTTAGAGAAGCTTTCCTTCTGCTTTGATTATTTTACTCCTTTTAAAGTAAGCTAACTGACTTTGACCTTGTTCTTTTTAGCTCATTTTCAACTTCAAGATGCTTTGCAGGCATACATCTGTTCCAAAAACCAAGTCGAAGAAGAAGGCAAAGAAAACAAAGTTCAAATCTTTGAAAAAAGGAGGTCTAGCTTCTGAACGTCAAGCTTTGAAAGAAGAGTCTTCAATAGAGTTGATTCCCATAGATGATGATATTCTATCCAGCGAACCAGTTACAACGCCGGATTCTGCTCAAGAGAGAAAGCGTAAGCCAGCAACATATGCCGAGGATGTTAAAGGCGCCAAGTCTAAAAAACTGAAGAAGTCTTCTGAGGTATCTTCTCTGGTAATACATTCAAAATATCATGGAAAGAGGCAGGTTGAATCTAAAGAATTGAAGCAGTATGATGTTGGCACGATGGTAGATCTCAGACCAATAAACAGAAGCAAGATGGGAGGGAAAATCTTAATCAGTCCAATGCCTGTAAAGCGAGTTTTTACTATTAAATCAGAGAGGCCGGTTAAGAAAGGTAAAACATGGTCAAAGGATTATTTTCCATCAGCTGATTCATGGATGCAACAAGAAGATGCTGTACTTTGTGCTTCTGTTCATGAGTATGGTCCTCACTGGAGCTTGGTGAGTGATGTCTTGTATGGAATGACTGCTGGCGGAGTTTACAGAGGAAGATATCGTCACCCTCTTCATTGTTGTGAGAGGTTTAGGGAACTCATACAGAGATATGTGTTATCTGCCACAGACAATGTGAACGATAGATCCAACAATACTGGCTCTATAAAAGGTCTTCTCAAAGTGACTGAGGTAAGCTGGAATCTATCTCATCTCCTTTGCTTTTGGAGGAGATTCTTAAATTTAAAAAAAGAAGAAATGAAACAAAGACTCATCAAAGATTAGAACAAATGGTTTAAGGAATCTAAGAAGAATTTTCGTTGTCTCCCTTTATTCTTGTTGTTGAGGGTAGGGAGCTCTCAATTCTTAACATAGGAGATAGTGTGATTGAGGTTGATAGACTATTTCGGCTGGTAACTTTTAGGTCCCACTCGAAGTTAATTTTTAAGTTGAACACGGTTGTTTAACTTTAAATTATCACTTCTCATATTTTTCCGTGCTTTCATGTTGCATTCTTGTGCTGATCTGGGGGCATTGATGTATGTGTAGAGAGATTAGGGGTGTCAAAGGTTGGGCCAAAGACCTACTCAAAGTTCATTTGGGTTGAAAGCTTACCAAGTTTTAATTCTTTCTTTGTTTTCTTGTAATTTGTTTAATCACCAAACAAAGCTAGTAACACTTTTTTTTACCTCTTTATTATGGGTAAATATGAGAGCATGAAACAAAAATATATGTTTTTTTAAAAACATATTGACAAGATTTCTCATGGGTCAGTATGAGCTATACACTTGGTTTGAAACTAGCCCAAGTTTTAGATGAGCAGGTCATGTTTTCATGTACTAATTATGTTTCTTCTGTTAGAAAATCAGTAGATTAAGCAAATTTATGATCCTAATAGAGTTAATTCAAGAATTTATATCAAAAAGTGATCTAGTTTCCTATTTCTAAGAAATTAGAGATAATAAATTAGAATAAGATTAATTACCTTCTTTAATTTACGAATAAGAACTAAAGATATCAAGTTAAACGAAATAATTTTACCTCCTAAGAAATTGTTCTTATAACGTTGTAAGATAAACTCCAAGTAACCATACATAAAGGCGTAAAGAAAAGAACTCTAAATTAATAATGTTGTCTAATAAAAAAATAATAAAAGCTATAGTTGTGAAACTATCCAGAACGGGATTAGAATATACTTTTATGGAATAATAAATAAAATCTAACTGGGAAACCTTGAGCTAGGAAGCATATAAAAAATAAAACCAAAAATTGTTCCCCAAGGAAATAAGGAAAAGTATCCAACTGTGACCAAAATATGTGTGGCAATTAGTCCATTCTTCAGTATAATTTTTGAGTTCATTCTTGGATGCTTCTTCCACAATAAGCATCTTCTTGATTTTGTATTGAATGCATTAAACTTCAATGGAGGTTTGCCAGCATGGATACTGTCACCATAATGTAGGCATATTCTTATAACTATTTTTCTATATTTGAATTATTTTTAGCTGAATTCCTGCACCCCTGAATCTTGAAATTTAGATCATGAAGGATCTGACCTCTAGATTCTCACATGAGTCCGAGCAGCTTTGGCTCCAATAATAAAATGATGAGTGGCTTATGGTCATGGAAACTAGTACGGAAGACGAAATTACCACCCAAAGCGAGCTGCTTCAGCTGGTTGGTTTTAGAGGGTGCTGGCCTCACCCAGGATAACCTAGTCAGCAGGACTTCTCAACTAGCTGACAGGTGTTTCATATGCCCATTGGACTCAAAATCCATCAACCATTTGTTCCTTACTGCGCAATGGCTGCAGAAATTTTGGAACATGTTTCTCATATTATTGGACTGAACTTGTTTATGCTCCACTGGCAGAGATGCCTATGTGAGCTGGAATTTTGAGAAAATTGACAAAATCATCAAAAAGATCTGGATTATGGTACCTGCAAGCAGTTTTTGGTATATTTGGCAGGAAACAACCTCTCTACCTCTTTTAAGGCAGGGGTAAGGCTTGCGTTCACTCTACTCTTCCCAGACCCTATTTGTATGATTACACTAGGTACATTGTTGTTGTTGCGCGGAAAGGAATCACAATGTTTTGGGTTATCAACTCCAACTGCTGTCTCAAGGCTAGATGCTTGAGTTAAACTCTATCCTATAAATAACTCTGTTGCACTTTTGGATTTTGTCAGCTCTGGTTTTGTAGCACTCTGTTGCCCTATAAATAAGTGGAAACACTTTTCCCTTTTTGATCTTTTGCAGCATCTTCTTGATGCTTCTTATGATCCTATTTCATCAAAAACACTCTTTTGGCAGAAGAATCATTCTTAATGGCTTTTAAGTCATTTTGCTTTTTGGCTCTCCATTTAGTCAATTTTTTGTTCATTCCATTGTGCTGTTCTTATTTTTGGTGTGTGCATGTTCTTTTTTTCTTTTCCCTCTAAAGAGTTTCTGTCGAGCATCTTTTATTATGTATGATGCAATTTATTTGATACTATAGCTTCCTCTGTGCACAGAAGCTATAGACCAAGATATATGTGTGAAAGTCTTGTATGCTTACTGGGATGATTTTAGGGTGTGTTTGGTATGGAGGAACACATTTTCCAATTGTCCAATCGTTGGTTGGTAAATGTGTTTAGCAAATATTTTCTCTTGAAAAACATGTTCCTTAAAAATGAGGAAAATGACTTTCCTAATGGAAGTAAGAAAAACAAGTTGGATAATTGACATCCTAATGGAAGTAGGGAAAACAAGTTGGATAATTGAGATAGTTTATTGTCTCCTCCCCACCCACCCAATCCCTCCAACCCCCAACGCCAACCAACCCAGAACCCCACACCCATCCTATATCGCCTCCATATTGTTTCACTAGGTAACATATAAATGTTGTTGGGATAGTATTTTCCTGCTTGCTTACCAAACACTAGAAAATCAGTAAGAAACGCACTTGTTTTCTATTAAAACATTTTCATTCGTACGGAACACACCCTTAGTTGTATGTTTTAAATATGCCTTTTGACTTATGCAGATGTGCTCTTAGTTGTAAAACTGGACTTAGCTTGACATCAAATTGGCAAATTGCAGTATTTGGGGATGGGGTGGTTTTGAGATACGAAGGGAAAGGAGAAAAAATTGCTTCAAGCTTCTATTTAATAATTGAATGATTTGGTTGAGTGAAAGTGTCAGGAGTCAACTGAAATTCGCTTCATCAACCTTTCTGTTCTGGCCAAGCCAATCAGCTGCTGTAAAAGAACTTGTAGTTTGAAAGAATTAAGTTTAACTGTAGCAGTGCAATGCATAATCAAATTGCCCTTCCCCGGGTAAGAAAAGGGTAATGTTTATATTTGGCTAACATTTCTTGTCCTCTTTTCAGGAAAATGTCCGACTGGTATTGGATATTGCATCCGAGATCCCAGATCATGAGCCACTTGTTCAAAAACATTTCTTTGCCCTTCTTTCCTCTGTGTGGAAAGCACGGAAAAGCCTCACAAATATGTTCTCATCTTCCCAGAATGGATTCTTTTATTCTGGAAGTTTACTTGCACCAATTATGAACCATGCCTCGACAAATTACTCAACAGTTCCACCTGTAAAGAGATTTTCTAGTTCAAGTGTATGCGCCAAGTTAGTAGCAGTTGCTCTTTCTGACCAGCAGAGTGCACACAGTGATGAGAGAATCCCTATCTGTGACCAGAGAGAAGCAGCTCCTTTGCCTGATGATCATTTGGATATTACACTGGAATTTGGGGCAGAGAAAGATTATAAGACAATTCCCTTGCTATATCCTGTAACCGTCAAAATACTTGGTCCTGGATCTCCATCATTTCCAAGAATGACAATAGATGAGCACCGCCATTTCAAGTCTTCCCAGATTATGGCTGAAAACCGATTCTGGTATGTAATCATTCAACTCTAGTTTGTTACATGCTTCAGTTAAGTGAAGAGAGTCAAATGGCAAGTTAATTAAATGGTTTCAATCTGTTAATGAAGTTGAATGGACCTCTTTCTTGAGTTAAATTATCTAAGATATCCCTTTCAGTTTCTAAAAGTATATGCAATCCCTTATGTTGTGAGTCATTTAATGACATTGTGCTATTAATTTTCTTCTATATCATGATGTCAAACTTGATAGTCACATCTACTTTTTTGTAAACATACAATTAAGAAATGAATCACATGTAAGAACTGGAAAAGATTCTAGGCTTTGCACATTCTTATACTTTATTTTTGTTGGTGCTCTGAATTCTCCATCATTTAGAAACTGTCACTCACATTTTCTTCTAAGAACCAACCAAGGCAGGAAGTTGTACTGAAAGCAAATGGAACATTCGGATATGTTGTTTCAAGCTCTTTTTCATAGGCAGGGTTGGAGCTATCTTTGTCCAAGGAGTGTCAGGCAACACCCCTTCGTTGGAAAATTACATTGTATAGATCGGTCAAATTTTGATTTGATATCAATATGTATTAATGGTGACACCTCTTGGTACAAGGTAAAGAGTTGGTGTAGCAGTTTAGGGACTGCAAAAGCTTTCAATTGCCGGTTGTTCAATCCTGACTCAAGGCTTTACTTCAATTTTTTCTTTTTTCATTTTTAGATAACTGATTTTGCTGTATAATTTTGACACTCAACAAAAATCCTGGCTCTGCTACTATTCATAGATATGTTCTTAAGTACTTGAATTTAAAAAGATAAATTCAAACGGAGCTTTATCCTTGGTGTACTGTATGTAATTTTAGTAGCATGTTGAAGTTGGTAGTACTTCAAATTAATGGGTGCACATTGATCCGGATTAACCAACATTCTCATTTAAATCCATATTTACACTGGGATTAGTGCTCACATGCTGCTTTTCTTTTTCAGTGCTGCATCAACTAGCGAGGGTTGTTTAGATTGGACTTCACTTGCTTTTCCTGTTGGGGATGCCAAGCCGCGAACTCCGTTGAAATCACAATTTTTGGGGAAGCATAAGCCCGCTGATTCAGTGAAGGTATCAAAATCTAAGTCCAGAAAGATTTCAGTGGAATGTAGTGATGTTGGTCGGACCAAGGATCTAGTGTTGCCACCAATGCCATGTGTGTCTGATGATTCCTGTCCAACAGCTGACGTGGGATCATCGTTCCTTACAGAAAGTGGAAATGGTTTTGAAGATAGGACCCTGTTAGACCTAAATTCAGTATTTAATGCAGGGAGCGAGGACATACTCCCACATGAATATGTCCCCGACTTTATATCAGGACTTGATGATTGGTCAGTGTTTCCAGAGTTCACAGATATTGGGTAAGCTATCAAAATGTGAATGATGATATCACCTTGGAGTCTTAAGGTGTCAATTTGCTAGAGGCAAGAAACTTTTGGTGCACCTGAGGCTTGGAATAATGAAGGTGCTCTCGGGGGTGGTTCATAAGGGATGGAAGAATCTGGTTTTTTAGATGCCGATGAAGAGACAGTTGGTTTGCCGTGGCATCAGTTTTCATTGATGGTCAGAGGTATTTAGTGGAGGTGGAAGGCGTAGAGATACTAAATGTAAAAAGTTAGCAATTCATGTAAGTAGGCTGTTTAATTTTTTCACTAGTTGGAAATCTGTCTTAGAAATTTTGGAGGATGCAATGTAGTCAAATTCATTTCCCCTCTTAGATTTCGGGAAAAAAAAGTATAGTGGTTTAATTATTGAAATGAAAATTTACATTTATCTCGTGTGGCTCATTGATGTTTCACTGCTGTCGAAGCTCATTCTACCCAACAGCATAACCAGCCTAATTTTAGGGTCTGGAGTGTATTTACTCGAGCCTATTTTTACTTGGTATATACAAAAACAATCCCTTATAATAATAGCCTATAACAATATATATTATACAATCTCCATCGACATACAAAAACCACGGTTGCATGTGTTTTGTATCTCGTCATTGTATGTCCATTGATCATTGGATATACCAAAGACATGCAATTTATTATTGTTATTTCAATCAGCTAAAATCAACATTGATTTTCACCCAACTACCTTAAAAATGACATAACATTCAGCTCAGCGGTCTATGATGCCTACTGAGTACCTATTGTTTGATACTCATACTACTGCATATGTTTTCGTGATACAGGTCAGAGCACCAATTATCAATGTTGATTGACCACTTGCGACATTAAAAATGCAATTTTGCAATACCTGATTTTTGAATTCAATTTTTTGATATTTTTCTTAATGATTGTCAATGGAGCTTTAAATTTTAATTGAAATTTAATTTTTACTTTTTCTACTATTTAATTGGTGAAATAGTCATTAAATATACTGATCCTAAATAATTGTAATTTAGGCTTACAAATTGCTTATATGTGTAAAATTTTTCTTTGAGCATATTGGAAACGAGGTTACATTAAAGTTCAACTAAATGGAATTGTTAGAATGGTACTCCCCCTGTTTCAAAGTTATTTGTCTCTTCTTTTTTTTTTTTTAAAAAAAATTTCGTCTAACAAAGGACATCTCTTTTTCTTTTTCTTTTTTTTTTGGACAATTTTCTAATTTTAACTTTTTACTCAAGATCATAAGATTAAATAATATTTAGATACTTTCCCCGTCTTATTTTATGTGACATCCTCTGGACTTGACACAATGTTCAAGGAAAAAGGAAGGCTTTTGAAATTTGTGGTCTAAAATAATCCTTTGATATGTGTATGTGATTGAAATTCATCAAGCATAAAAGGAGAATTTTAAAATTAAATTAATTTTAATCATGGTAAGTTGACATCCTTTTTAGCAGAGTAAAAGGAAAAGGATGTGACATAAAATGAGATATAGAAAGTACATTTTATATATCTTTAGTTTAAGTTCATAAAATTAAAAAAAAATCTATTTTACTTTTAAACTCCATATCAAATTAATATCAAACAAATACAGCGAAATAAAAATAATACGTCATAAATTCTTATGCCTGTTATGTTTCCACTTAGGTAAGAAAATATAAGAAATGAATTCCCATGTTGAACTTGACTTTTTGTGATATCATATAAGCTTAGTATACTGAACTTTGAATATGTTGTATCAATTACACTCTACTTTCATCCCTTTTTGTTTAATTAGGGGATGGGGAACTTGTTCCTTAATAAGAAAGGTTGGGAGAGAAAAAAAATGTAAACTAGATAATACATACCATTTTGAGTGTATTTTTCCAACTCCAATTGTAAATATAAGGACTTATCTGGTCATAATACATTTTTTGGAGTTTCTTTGCATTTGAAAATGAGCAATTAATTATGAAAATTTTAAATACAATTTGACCTTTCTTTAAAACAGATAATCAAAAAAAAGTAAAAATTGTCATAGTCTAAATGGAGCAACAAGAAAAGAAGAAAATGAAATGAAATTGTCATGGTCCTGTTTTGCGGTTTTCTAGATTTGTTTGATAGATATATTTATATAGCTAGAAGGATAATTTTATCTTTTTATATTATATTTACGTATTATAAATACTCTTGCAATTATTTAATATATTCTATTCAGATAGTTAGTATCAAAAACCCAGGAGCTCTCTAACTTCTTTTCCCTTCGTTTCATCATGACTTCATCTGCATCCACCGATACTCAAACTTCTTCTTCCTCTTCCATGGCTACCATCCCTGTTGCACCTCCTATTCCAAATTCCGTTGTTTCTGTTTCTAACATCAAAAACTTGATTCCTACCACCCTTGATTATACAAACTACATGCTTTAGAGAGAGTTATTTCTTTTCGTATTTAAAGGACATGGTGTCTATGGCTTCATCGATGGAAGTCATCCATGTCCACCACCTACAACTACCACGGAGAATGATACTTCGACTGTTAATCCCACTTTTCAACAATGGGTCCAACTTGACTCCATTGTTCTGTCATGGATACAAGCCACAATTTCTTAAGAGATTCTTCAGGCTATTATTCATCCTAACCATACCCTTACTAATCGTGAGGCGTAGCTGCAAATCGAACGCCTTTTTCGTGATCATGCTAGTTCCCAAACTCTCCAACTTAAGGTTCAATTTTATAACCTCAAGAAAGGTTCCCTTTCTATTTCTAATTATGTGCACTACCTCAAATTCATTGCAGATGTCTTGAATTCAAATGGTAATCCGATCTCCGATTCAGATCTTGTTCTCCAAGTTCTTTCTGGCCTACCTACTGAACATCTCCCTGTCAGCACTTCAATCTGTACCAGAGTTCCGCTTCCTACTTTTCTTGAGACCAGATCTCTTTTATTTCTTCATGAAACTTAACTAAATGGTCTTTCCTCTGCCACATCAGATTCTTCTACTGCTTAACTCGCTAAACAGAATTTGTCTCCTCACAGACATGGACATGGAAGAAATTCTAATAGTAGTCGATCTACCCATGATGGTCGTGGTAGAGGCCGCAACAACAACTATAACAATAATAATGGCTACCAGAGAAATCATCCCACTGCTCCTTCCCAATTTTCTCCATGTCCACCTGCTCCTTCGATTCTAGGTCCTCCTCTGCACATTTGTCCTTCTCCTTTATATTCTAGTTATCCAGCAGCGCCTTCTCCTTTTCAATGTCAATTATGTTTTCAACCCACTCATACTGTAAGAGATTGTCCATCTCTTGGCTCTAAAGCACTGTATTTTGATCTTCAATCTTCCTTCTCTCTTTACATTCAGATAATCCAACTAGTAACACTCCTTAGTATGTTGACACAGGAGCCTTCTTGCACATAGACACCCAATCCTTCACATCTCTCTCCTGTTCAGCTCTACAATGGCACTGATCGTGTTCTGGTAGGTAACAGTAATCAACTCTTCATCTCCAATATTGGTAATAACACTTTCTCTACTCCTTCTACTTTCTCTCTAAAAAATATTTTAATTGTTCTAACTCTTTCTTGTAATTTATTAAGTGCTCGTAAATTCACTTCTGATAATTAATGTTCAATTGACTTTGATGCTTTTGGTTTTTCAATTAAGGACCTTCAAGATGAAGAGCATTCTTCTCAGGTGTAATAACTTGGGTCCTCTTTATTCTTTCTCTCCGTCAACTCTTATCGCTGCTGCTTATCATGTTTTTACTACTTCTCATGCTTCTCCAACTCTCTGGTATTGTTAGCTAGGCCACGCTAGTATATGTGTTCTTTCTAGTCTAGCTAGAAATAATAATTTGCAATGTTCTTTTGCAAAGCGATTAAATTTTCTTTGTAATGCTTGTCAACTTGGCAAACACATAAAACTACCATTTAAGGAATCTAAATCTTCTTCTACATCTTCATTTGACTTGATTCACACTGACATTTGGACCTCTCCAATTCCCTCTTTTACTGGTTTTCATTACTGTATCTTATTTCATGATGATTTTACTAAATTTACGTGGGTATTTCCATTTCGACGCAAATTAGAGGAATTTTTAATGTTCAAAAACTTTTACGCTCATATTTTAACTCAATTTTCAATTGAAATTAAATCATTACAGTCTTTTAACTCAATTTTCAATTGAAATTAAATCACTACAGTGTGACGGAGTTGCCGAATATGTCAAACTTGCTTCATTTTGTGAGTTTTTAAATTCAAATGGTGTTTGTCTTCTCATTTCATGTCCTCATACTCACCAAAAAATGGTAAAGCTGAACGAATGCATCACACTATACTAAATATGCTACGGTCTTTACTTTTTTAATCTTTTCTTCCGTCTCAATTTTGGGTTGAAGCACTGCATACTGCAGTTCATCTCTTAAATATTCTACATTCTTCTATACACAATTTTAAAACTCCTTATGAAGTTCTTTTTGGCAAAAACCCTCATTTCGTCATTTATGTGTCTTTGGTTGTTCTTATTTTCCTAATCTTCGTGATTATGCACCACATAAGTTGAGTCCTTGATCTAAACATTGTATTTTTCTTGGTTATCCTTCAAATTATAAAGGTTTTGGGTGCATTGATCCTTTAGAAAATGAAGTTTTTATTTGCCGTTATGTTATTTTTCAAAAGGACTCCTTTCCATATCCCTCATTAATCTCTAACTGTACATATCGTTTAAAACTGAAGAAATCCAGCCACATTTTTTTTTTGACTTTGAAATCAAGATATACTGCAAATTGAATTCAAGAATGACTTCTAATGGCTGCTGTCAAGGAATTCAATAATGACTGCAAATTTAGTTCAAGAAATGCTGCAAAGCAGCAAAGTTTGAATTGTATTTTTCTTGTCATTGATGTCATCAATGACATCAAGGGGATAGAACTTCCCCTATAAAAGGAGCTGCTGAGCTCCTTCATTAAACATCACCAAGAACACCAAGAAGAGTGTAATGTGTAAGGTTGAGGGTAATTTTGTATTTTATTCTTATAAGTAATAGAAGAAATTTCTCTCTCAAATTTGTGTTTACCAACACTTATTGTTCCTTTGGCTTCAATAAGTGGTATCAGAGCCAAGTTAGAAGCGTTGGTCGAGTTTTCCGGTGATGGGTCGAATTTTGGATTTATTGAATTTTATTCGAAATCCAATTCTGATTGCACCATTGGATTTGTCTCGTTGAACTGAATCCAATGCACCAAACGGAGACCTAACCAGAGCTCAAACGAGCCCAAAAATTATAGTTAAAGTTTGGTCAACGTTGCCGAAGTTTTGCCGGAGAAGATGACACTGTTTATCGGAGTTCCATCGGAGAAGTGACACTGTTCACCGGAGTTCCACCAGAGAAGATGACCGAAAATACTGTTCATAGCCAGAATCTGCAATAATTTTAGAAATTACAAAGTGACCCCTCAAGTTTTTGAAAGTTCAATTTTGCTCCCTCAACTTTCAAGAAAAATCAGATTGGCCTCTAATCTTTCTGAAATTGCAGTTTGACCCCGATCTTTCTACAATTGCAGTCTGGTCTCCAAAGTTTTTGAAATTATTGTTCTGTCCTAATAGTGGAATTTTGGACCTGAAGTGAGTTCCACCTTTTTTGACCGTTTCGGATGTAACGGTGAGCTTCATTTGTCAAGATTCAACCTCATTTTGGTGAATTAAGCTATTACAAGGTGATAATGACCACAGAAGAGTCAACATCATCTTCTGAAGCCATGATTATGCTTACTGCCACCAACTACACATTATGGAGACCTCGGACGGAAGATCTCCTAAACTGTAAAGATTTATTCGATCCTATCGAATGAAAGGTAAAAAACCTGATTCCGCCAAAGAGTTAGAATGGAAGAAATCAAATCAAAAAATCATACGTCAAATCCATCAATGGATTGATCATAGTGTCTTCCACCATATTGCAGAAGAGACAGCCACATATCCCCTCTGGAAGAAGTTGGAGGACATGTACTAGGCCAAGACCACTCAGAATAAAGCCTTGTTGATGAGGCGTTTAGTCAACATGAAGCTTAAAAATGGAACTTGAGTTGCCGAGCATACCAGTGTGTTCCAAAGCTTGGTCAACCAGTTGTCGTTTGTAGAGATGCCACTTGGTGATGAAGTTCAGGCATTGCTACTACTCAGTTCCCTTCTCGATAGTTGGGAAACGCTGGTCGTATCACTCAGCAACTCAGCCCCAAATAGCAAACTTACCATGTCAATGGTCAATAATGCTCTATTTAGTGAAGAGGCAAGGAGAAAGGACATGGGCACAGATCAGACCCATGCCCTTGTCACAGAGAACCGG
>JAOTQR010000069.1:11015385-11109119 GCA_025774065.1 Solanum ossicruentum | reverse complement strand
ATAACATATTACAATTTTCAGCTCCCAAGTTTCTTTTAAGAGTGAAATTACGATGTTGTACAACAACTCATCTTTGTTGACTGTAAAAGTGGTGCAGCAACTTAATTACATGACTAAAACCCTATATATTGTTAAACAATAAGTATTACTTCATAATTCATCCAACTAATTAAAAAAAAATCCTCTTGAATAACAAGAAACGTTCGTAATAATACTTAGGACACATGCTGTCCAGAATATTCAGCATAGCATAATATCATATACTTCTTATTTTTCATGAAGAAACCATACCTAATATGCAACTATTATTGCTTACCTTTGCCTTATAGTTTTTGGATTCCCTTCAATATCCCTAGAGAATTGTTTTTGCATCTTGGTGAAGTAAATTAGAGAGAAGACAAAAGACTTTAAGAAAGCTGAAACTTTATTTTCTAGTGGAGTGAATTAGTGTTGCACTTGATCCATTTTTAAAGATCAATTTGGCCAACTTTTTCTTCCACTTTTGACCTGATAATATCATCCATTAATATCCTTTTCATTTAGTAGCTTGATCATTAAACCTGGGCCTAAATGGGTCTCAAATATGATGGAGCTTGGCTGCCAATTTTCTCCTTTCTTCTTAGTTGGTTTTGGCTCCAAATGGCCAAGTGATTGTAGTGTACTTAGGATGTTTATAAATTCTTCTTAAACTGAAAATAAGGTCCATTTATGATACTAAAATATGGGCCAAAGTTAGACCCTTAACACAGAATTTATTCATAATCGAACTTGAACAAATTAGATGTCGAGCCGCGTCTCCATTTAACTATCAATTTTAAGCTAAGAAAGTAGGTGACTCACCTACTAGATTATTAAGTTGTACAATAATCTCAATTCCTTTACTTAGTTTAGGACTGATATATCCTCAATTTAACACCAACACATATATATCCTCGATCCTCTTAAGCATTTAGACTCACATATCGCCCATTAACACGAGATTCAAGAACTTTCAATAATTGGCACTAATTCGACTAAACCATATCATGATTGATTTACATAGCATTAGTACATGTAAAATGTGGGTTGTTACAGTTGTCATGTTATAGTTGCACTTCATTTTAGAAGATTGGAGCCCATTGACTATGTTAAACATTGGTATACCAATGAGACTTACCTCAAGACCTATATTCACTTCATTCAGCCAGTTACCAATATGCAAATATGGCCACAATCAACCAATCCTATACTACCTGTAATAAGAGTTTTGCCATGAAGTCCTAGAAAGTGTAGAAGGAAGGAGCAAAGTGACAACAAGACAGGAAAATTATCCAAAAAAGGTGTTGACATGACCTGGAACCTTTGTCATCTAAAGGGTCACAACAAGAGGGGTTGTCATTTGAATCAACCTAATGTAGGAAAAGGGACAGGGAGCTCAAGAGGGACAAGTTTAGGAAGATAAAGTGTTGGCTCTTCTGCAGCACAAAATCAATCAGAATCAACCACAAACAAAAGAATAGGTCGACCAAGAAGTTCTACAAAATAGGTAATACTTATATATAGATGTTGTTAATGAAAGGGGAAGGGGAAAGGAGACTGCTACTCCTGCTTATTCTTGTGTCGCTAAAAGAGGGAGAGGGACTGTTGTTAATTGAAGAGGAGGAAGGGTTGCTCCTAGCATGTTTGCTATTAGTGCAAGAGGAAGAGCTGATGCTGCTAGTGTGTCTAGTGTCATTGGAAGGGGGAGAGGGACTATACAGGTGCTAAAGTTCCTGGTGTCACTAGAAGGGGAAGAGGGACACCTTTTAAAAGACCAAGAATGGTTGAAATGGGAATACTGCTGACAAAAAGTGGTTTCACAATTCACAATGTAAGTTCTTTTAAGTATTTCAATTCTTTTGAACTTATCCAACAACATTTAATGCTACTTTGTTTTTGAAACTAGCCTGGAATGCTTTTGAACTCATCTATAGTAACTGGACATCTTGGGCATCACAAACCATGACCAAGTTTGAAATGGAAAGAAAAGGCTGTTGTAATTCAACAGGACTTCAAGAAATAAGAGAGCACAAAAGAATGAAGACAAGGTCCAATGCTAAAAAAATGAATCATTTAAGTCAAACAAGTTCATCAACTTTCCAGTAAATGAAGAAGACTGATTTATCTATTTTGTAGTAATATGCAGTTGTGACAAAATAAACAAGCTCTTGTGACTACATTTTTGAAACAGTTATGCAATTATACAGTTGTGACTATGTTTCTGTTATATTTATGAAATCATGATGTAGTTGTAACCACTTCGTATAGTATCTATATTATGTAGTTACCCTTCTAAATTATAGCCTCTATATTATGCAGTTAACACAACCTATATTTAATGAAATAAAACAAGACATTACTTACACAAACTACAAAACAAACTACATTACATTAATAGATCAAGTCAAAGTTTATTACAAAAGTGACTGCACCTAATTCATTACAATACTAAGGATGCTATACCAACATTAATCTAATAACATCAACAACCTATGGTAACTTTATCAAAGATTTTTTCATACATATTACCCCGAATGCGTAACTTATACATGTAGCTACAATATAACAAAAACAACAACAAAGAAGAGTATATTATCCATAGTTCTTCTCCACTTCTTCTAGCTTTCTTTCAACTTAATAAAGAGGGGAGGATGTTGTAGCCATTATAGACGGGTCACTAAGTGGTAATGGATTATTATAATGGGTAAAATTAAGGATTGACGTACCCAGTGATGTTTGCTCAACATGCAGGTTGGGTTGGTGTAGATAAGGTGGGAAAAAATTGTTTGAGGTTGTTATTGGGGGTATATAAATGCCCGTGTAGATTAGGTATAAAAGTAAGTTCTTCTGCCAAGTTTGGGGGGGGGGGATTTGATAAATTTTCTCAATACTAAATAAAACAAGGCCAAGAATTCGATCTTTCACAAAGTAATTGTGCAATGGAGTTGCTGAAAGATGTTTTTTATTATTCTTTTTGGGATTGTTTTAGGGAACAAGAAATCAGAAGAAGAAAGTTTGAATCAATTCTATATTGTGTTATATTTTCTGCGTTTAATCTCTTAGAAATGAAATAGTATTCAATGTCTTCATTATATCATCTCCTTCTTAACTCTCATATGGTTGGAGTTCTCCAATGGCCAAATGATATTTCAGAATTTTTGTACTGTTTTATTATACATTTTAGATATATTTGTACTGTACTAAAATTTGGTTGTAAACCTTTTGTAAATAATTCGACATGGCCTTAACTGTCTTGTATGGCCTGAGACTAAGAACAATAAGAGTGTCAACTGATTCTAAAATCTATGTCAACACCTGAGCATCTTTAATCTTCCATTCACTTAACTTTGTAGGATCAGTAGGACCAGGATCACTTCCATCTTTATGGCCCCATAATCCTTTTCCAGTGACAAATAACTGAAATTGAAATTCCCAACGAGAATACTTTTTCCTATGAAACAAAAATTCAAGGATTCAAAGTGACCTGAGTTCATGCTTTTGAATAGTTATTAAAATGAGAAAGACTCAAGAAAATAACTAGAATGACCAAGAACAAAAGTCCTAGGTGTTAGGGCTGATTGTCGATGAACAGTCAACAAAAAAACCAAGATTTCAAAAGAATATGAAAGAGACCACAAAAGAACTCTATAAAACAAGACAACCAAGAGAAGGATCTGATACCATGTCAAGATTTTTTCTGAAAGCCTCTCAAAGTGAGAGTCTTTCCATTATATAGAAAGTATACACAATACATCCCTAAAGATTTGTGTTCCTATCCCTAAACATCAGCTACTCAATCCCTATAAATTTTTTATTTAAATTCCTCCAAATCTGCTATGCTATCCCACCAAATCTTCTCTGTTCTCTATATAATTACTACAACAAATCTCTATAATTACACTCATTTACAACATTAATGTATACAATTATTCACCATTAATGCATGATTTGTGAGTTGTTTATCATGCTGGCAAGTCAAACAAGAGAACAGGATGAAACAGTTAATTACTAAGAAGTTGAAGCCCATTCCTAGGCCTCATCCTCCCTTCCTTCAAAGAATTAAAAAAAGGGAGGAGGAAGGAAAGTCCAAACACTTTCTCACCATGTTGAAACAACTCTCCATCAACATCTCTCTGATCAAGGCGTTGGAGAAAATGTCAGGGTATGTAAAGTACCTGAAGGACCTAGTTACAAACAAGTGCACTATGATTCAGGAGCTCTCCCAAGAGCTTCAACATTATAGTTCAATTGATACGAGGTCCTTGGTCAGAAAGCGAGAAGATTCCGGTGCTTTTACCATACCTTGCACCATTGGAGATATGGTGTTCGAAAGGGAATTATGTGATCTAGGTGCCATCATTAATCTATTGCCCCTTGTTGTCTTCAAGAAGCTATGATTGGGAGCCCCTACTCTGAAGAACATGCGGTTGTTGATGGCTGACCACATAGTGAAGAAGCCTTAGGATATACTATATGATGTGCTTGTGAGAGTTGAAAAGTTCATATTCCTCACAAACTTTGTGTTCCTGGATTACAAAGTCGATTTCGACATCTCAATCATCTTGGAAAGACCATTCCTGTCCACCAGGCGAGCATTAGTGGATATGGAAGCCAATCAACTCAGGTTTAAATTGAATGACGAAGATGTTGTCTTCAATATCTGTCAGTCTCTGAAGAGGCCAGATGATTTGAAGAATGAAGTCTAGGCAATTGGTGAAGTCTGAGTAATAAAGTTGTCCATGTCATGCAGCAACAAAAAGTCAAGTGCTACTTGGGAGGTAAGCCAAGGTTTTTAATGTAATAATGGTAGTTGTAGCTTTATTTTTCATTTTTGGACTCATAAGTAGTTTATTTTCTTGTATTTTGGTTGTAATTTTAGAAATTGTGTTGGTTGCATATGGGGTAATAGTGTGCTCTATGAAGAATATGTAGGTAAATGGCTATATTAGCTGCTCTTTGCTGAGAAGGGCATCAAGAAGTTCCTCTACGACTGGTTCTACAGGTCGTAAATTGCTTTACGATGTGTACATCATATTGTAAACATTTTCAGTAAGCAAAAAGTTGTGCACTCCAATCCACGAGCCAACTTTATGATCTACAGATAAAACCATGGGTCGTGAATAGGGCTCATGGATCCCAGGTAAGTTTTCTAATTTTTGACTAAGTGTTGGGGTCTCTAAGACCAAGTTTATGAGTCGTACTTTATATTAGGACTCGTAGACTGGTTCGTGAAACCCAATCTAAGAAACTAGGGTTTGGATGTTCTACTAAATCGCAATTCACCAGCCGTAAAATACTCTATGACTCATAATCGAGATTTCATAAAGTCTAGGTCTATCAGATTTAAATTTACCCAGTCAAAGTATAAATATTAGAGTCAAACCATTTTGACCTCATTTTAGCCCTAATTCACAAATTGTGCCCAGCTACACCCCACCCCAAAACCTCTGACCACTGACGGTGATTACCCTTCCATTTTTCGATGACCTAGGGTTTAGTATCTCATCACCTCCTTCATCTTCTACATTCTAATCACATAAATTGGTAAGCTTTTAGTTAACCAAATACTATTAGTTTGCCTATATTTATATGGTTAAATTGAAAATTATGTCGGGAATGATTGTGTTAGACACAAACCTTTGTGTGAAAATAGTGATATTGATGATTGAATTATGGTTGCCCATGTTTGAATATGTTTGTAAATTCGGAACTGGGTTTTAGTTGCCTTTGCCCATATTTGATTGATATATCTTTAGCGCCCATGTAATCACTCACCAAGTCATTAAACGATTGTCTATGTGATATTCGGTGTGTGATGGAATGGGTGCATAATTTTGATGATAAGTTATTCATACAGGGTCGAAAGAGTTGGGGAACATGTCTAATTATAAAATCCTGTGGGTGTGTGCATATTGCTTCAATGCTAGTAGTATAGAGTGAAAGAAATCATACGGGGTTCGTGTTAATAGACTTAGAAACTCAACTGACTGAGGGTTTTGGTCAACGAGTTGCTTTTACGACCAACAAAACATTACATGATTTGTAATTTCCCCTCGTACAAGATTGCAGAAACCTGAAGTTTTTGACTACCCATTAGACACGACCTTCTACAAGTCGTAGAACACTTTACAGCTCGTAGAAAGTTCTCATGGATCCTAGATGAAATAAATTTAGATACTAGAACACTCTACAACTTAGTCTATGCATTGTAGAACATTTTACGAGTTGTACCTGGTCTCATAGACATTTCCAGTGAATAAATATTCTATGACCACTATTTTATGAAAGCCTTCTACGATTTATAGTAACCACTATGGCTTGTAGAAGTGCTTTTGTAGACCCTTCTACAACAAAGTCTGTGTTGATTTTTGCATTTCATTTTTTGATCTTTGGGTTTAATAAAGGTGCATAAATGTTTATGTTTCAGGTACCATGGCCCCAAAAGCAAAACATAATGAGATTAGGGCCTTAAAAAGGAGGCTTAGTGATAAGCCATCGGAGGAGGACCAGATCCCCACATTGAGTGGTTCACTAGAGGATCTCGACGTCCATCTAGACTCGGAGGTTGATAGACCTCAAACAAGAGTTGCTGCTAGAGCAATATATACTAGGCTCTTTTTGTCCACACTCCCTAATCTGATGAGGGAGGCCATGACAGGAGCGATTCTATTAAGATGACTCCATCTAGAGAGGAGGCCAGCTCAGAGTCAAAGTTCGGTGAGGGGTTAGACACAGAGTCTTTTGTTGTACTGCAGACATGTGGGATATCTATGTTGAGGACTCATAGACTACAGAGTAGCGCAAGGTGGCCCACTCCATTTATGAGGAGCACTGAGTCATCCTAGACAGACTCGACAGTGTCCTCAGTCTCTAGGACACGATGATCAGATACGGGCTTCAATGGCTGACCAAATCACTTAGGAAATACTCCTCAACCATGATGAGTGAGTTCTATGCATCCTATGTTGCCACAATTCACAGCGCTCTTCCTAAGGCGAAGAAGCCCCTCCCTCATCCCAGACTGATCGACACTAGAGTGGGAGGACACTAGGTGGACATCTTGGAGACTACCATCTGCTGCATGGTATTTAGGTTAAAGTTCCCCGCCCCTAGATACACAGCTGAGTCTGACTACAGAGTGGGAAAGACGAGGGACTTACTGGTGATAAGAGATCAAGAGCATGGAGCCAGCTTGGTGAGATGGGTGGCTGGTCTGATTAGTGGGCAGGATCCGGACCTGCATGGATCGCCACTCTCTCGGAGTTGTTTAATGGGCAGTTATTAGATCATACATTTGGGCAATGCTTAGCGATAATACCTTGATGCCAGAGCATGCAGTATTAGATCCTAACATCTTGGCTGGTTACGAGATTGATTGGGCCAACCTCATTGCCGAGTAGATTCACGAGGCCACCCTTAAGAGGTCTATCTCTATCTTTTTTCCTTGTTTGATCTACAGACTCTATCTAGAGTCGAGGGTTGTGAGTTTACACTAATTGGACTCGTTGATCGAGGTCCACTAAAATTTTGATGCCATCTTGATCAAGGATAAGGAGAACCCGATGACACTCCGAGAAGCATCTCACTAGCCTACCCCTATGCCAGAGATGTTCGCCCCAACACCACTGCTTGAGGTTCTACACACCATTGCCACTACTGCTACTACTGAGGACAGGCACCCATAGCCCGAGGCAGATGAGGAGAGGGGCCCATTACTTCTGTTCCTACATCACAGACCATTTCTTCGTAGCATGCACTTGCAGGCATGGCTTACATATCTTCCATATCTATACAAGCCATGGTACAGAGATTATCATATGTTGGGTCGTAGTTTACTCAGCTCGTTCAGTAGATTAGGCCTTTGGTCCACCATTTGATTTTAGATTCAGAGGGCCATATGCAGGCATACATGGTCGCCACTATTCAGGATCGTGTTTCCATTGTGGATGCCTATTTTAACGCCTTTGAGATGATTTTACAGTAAAGCCTGAGCACAGATCAACCAGTAGACTTGATGGCCATACCGATGGAGATCTAGTGACTCCGGCCTTCCTATGGGAAAATACCCCACAAAGATTATGATAAGGATGTTGTACGCTTATGTACGAGGCTGACTGAGCGGGAGGAGCTCGACCTTGTATCTAAGGGCCCTATCTCTCCCTTGGGAGAAAGCCTTTATTTTGCCCTCTTTCACCAAGGCCTTCAATTCAAGCAAGGAGGAGTCTAGATCTTGTTTTGCTATCACCTTATCAACCAAAGAAGCTATAGAACCATTAACAACAACCACACCCTTACCTATATCTTCCAACCTCACCCCTAGTCTAGCCAATCTACTCACCGCCCTAGCCATCTCCCTATCACCACCATTCATATGAGTTAGCCTACCCATAGACACCTGACTCAAAGCATTTGCCACAACATCTGCCTTACTCAAATGGTAATGCACACTCATGTCATAGTTCTTAAGGAGTTCTAGCCATCTTCTTTGTCTCAAGTTAAACCCTTTTATTGTGAAGAATATTGGAGGCTCTTATGATTGGTGAATACATCAACAAGCACCCAATAAGAATAATGATGCCAAATATTAAATGCAAACACTAGGGCAGCCAATTCAAGATCATGGGTAGGGTAGTTCTTTTCATGCACTTTGAGTTGCCAAGAAGCATAGGGTATGACCTTACCATTTTGCGTTAGCACACAACCCAAACCAACTCTAGATGCATCACAATACATAACAAAAACCTCATGCCTATCCGATAGTGACAATATAGGAGCGGACACAAGTCTATCTTTCAATGTTTGGAAGCTCTTCTCACATTCATCAATCCACTCAAACTTAATCTTCTTTTGAGTCATTTTTGTCATAGGGGAAGCAATAGAGGAGAACCTATCCACAAATCTTCTATAGTAACCCGCAAGGCCCAAGAAACTCCTAATATTCGATGGTGTCAATGGTCTAGGCCAATTTCTAATCACATCGATCTTCTCAGGATCCACCTTTATACCATCACCCGACTCCACATGACCTAAGAATGCAACCTCCTTCAACCAAAATTCATACTTATCATATTTACCATACAATCTTTTCTCCCTCAATCTTTGCAACACAACCCTCAAATGACCCATATGCTCCTCCTTACTATGTGAATAAATCAAAATATTATTAATCAAGACCACAACAAAGGAATCAAGGTAGGTCTTAAAGACCCTATTTATTAGGTCCATGAAGATGGCCGGTGCATTAGTCAACCCAAAGGACATCACCACAAATTCATAGTGCCCATATCTAGTTCAGAAGGCTATCTTGGAAATATCACACTCCCTCACCCTCACGTAATGGTACCTGGATCGAAGATCAATCTCAGAGAAAAAACTAGCCCCTTGTAATTGGTCAAACAATTTATCAATTCTCAGAAGAGGATATCTATTTTTTTAGTGACCCTATTGAGTTGCCGATAATCAATGCATATTCTATGTGACCCATCATTCTTTTCCACAAACAACACCGGAGCACCCTAAGGTGATTGGCTTAGTCTAATAAATTCCTTTTCCAGCAGATCTTTCAATTATTCACTTAGCTCTTTCAACTCCATCGGGGCTATACAATAAAGGGGAATGGAGACAGGTTGAGTGTTGGAAAGGAGATCTATGCCAAAATCTATCTCCCTTTTAGAAGGGACACCGAGAAGGTCATTTAGGAAAACATCTAGGAACTCGTTTACAACGTGGACCGACTAGATGGAAAGGATTTTGGACTCCACATCCTTAACCCTCACAAGATGGTACAAACACCCGTTGGAAATTAACTTATGGGCCTTAATGCATGAAATGAATCTACCCTTGACCATTATATCTTCACTTTCCTACTCAAGGACGGGTTCATTTGTGAATAAAACTTGACCCTATGGGTTCTACAATCAATAGAAGCATAGTAAGCATGCAACCAATCCATCCCGCGAATGGTCTACCATGTCCAACTCAATAAGATCACAAGGCAACAACTTATGTAAAATGTTAATAGGACAATTTCTATACACTTTCCTTGCATCAATTGAGACACCAATTGGAGTAGACACTTCATATGACTTATGCAACAACACGGGGACAACATGAAACTTTTTAGCAGCAAAAGGGGTAACAAAGGAAAGGGTATCACCCGGATCAATCAATGCATATACATCAAGATCAATGATTTTCTACGTACCGATAACAACATCAAGAACCTCACAAACCCTTGTCTTGCATGTAGAGCATAAAATTGATTGTGCCTTGGGGAACCACTTTGAGGACCACCTCTCCCTAATGGGACCGCATTAGCCCCTCGGACCTTGCCACGGTTTCTTAGACAATCTACCTTCTTGTGACCAAGCTCCCCACAATCATAGCATGCATTGGAACCCTTCAAACATGGGACATTGTGACCCTTCCTACATCTAGGACACACATCAATAGGAGCCATCCCACCAACACCTTGAGGCCTAGGGAAGGCGTTGGCAAACCTCCTATTACTAGCATGAGGAGGCCCTTGGCCTTGATGATATTTAGCATCCTTTTGGAATTTACACTCAAATCAGGCTCTCTTGGCCTCATGCCCCCTTCTTTTCCTTAATTTATCCTCCTCCATTTGCTCAGCATAGGTCATCAACTGAGACAAGTCCTTATCACTAATAAGCATAACAGACCAGCATTCTTCACTTACCAAGTCAGAGACCCCTATCATGAACTTATTCGTCCTAGATCTAGGATCGACCACCAAATCAGGAGCATCCTTAGAAAGTTGGTTAAACTTGAGGGCATAGTCGCTCATACTCATGGCAACTTGTTTCAAGTTCATAAACTCTACCAACTTTGCCTCCCTAAGCTCAATAGGGAAAATTGATTAAGGAAGGCCAATTTAAACTCCTCCTAAAGCATCACATTACCAACCCCCTTCTCACCGTTCCATTGCTCATACCAAATTTGGGCTACCCCTTTGAGTTGGTATGCTGCCAACTCAGCCTTTTATTTCGGCTCAACAACCATGATATTCACGATCTTGTAGACCTCATCAATGAACTAGTGTGGATTTTCATCCTCTTTTTACCCATTGAAAAATGGAGGATCCATCCTCATGAAGTCTTTTACCCTAGCTTCCGGGGTAGTAGCATAAGGAGCTTGGGCCCCTTGTTGGACTTGGTTTGCCATAGCTTAAGCAAGCATAGTAAGGGCATCCTAGAGCAAGCATAGGTAGGTTACTCCTCGGGAGTTTGGGCGCGTTATCCTTTCGTGCTTGGCATGATCTAGCATAGCAAAAAACAATCATTAAGGGGAAAATTCACTAAAACTCCATAGCATGACATAGAACATGAAGAAGGGAAATATTTCGTAAAATGCTTCATAGCCTCGTACTCATAGTCATGGCGTGCTTCACAACCATGAATAGGACTCTAATCGACACCATGTGTTGGATTCCGAGGATCTGTCAACCTAGGACTCTAATACCAAGTTTTTTATGACCAAAGCCTAGAACCTAGATGTGACACGACGATTGGGGATCTCCAAGGAACCCTAAACAAGCCTCTTAACTTGTCATAATAAATCCTTGGTCGCGGAAGCAAATAAAAGACATATAGAGTAAAGATAGAGGCAATAGGGCTAAGGGAGCACTTGCATAAACCTCATAATCGAGAGACAAGAGACAAAGCTCATAACATAGATACATAACTTGTCCAATAGACACCTCTAAATACATTGATAGAGAGGGGGCCAAGACAAAGTAACCGGGCTCACCCTCAAGGTCAAAGTAGAACATAAGAAAGTATGTCAATACATAGATAATAGCAACATAGACTAATGTCCCCGAAGTAGAGGACTCACTAACTAGCTTAGAGTAGAAATAATCTAGACATGTGGAGGAGGTGCATGATGAACTTGAGCATCGGTTCCTTCATGGTGATTTCATGTAGGCAAGAGCATACATTAGTATGTTGGAATGTACTAAGTATGTGTGATACATTGCAACAATAAGTAGGCATCATAATTAAAATGTATGACACTAAGAAATAGACATAATATGCAATATGCAATGTATGATCAATGCTTAAGTATACATACTTAAGTAACTCAAGCTTATATAGGTTATCATATGTGAAGAAGAGACCAAGCTAGCTGTTCAAGGATGAACCCCTTCGTTGTTGTGTGGTATAAACCCATCACATTGTTGATGGTAATCACACCTTACCAACATGGTGACAAAGTATAAACCTTCTTGCATGGTTGATGAGTATAAACCCACAATATGGTTACCCAGGCCCTTGTCCCCCCGAATCGGGTATGGTCTAGTGCAACACTTTATATAGGATTTACCATATGCTCTTGTGCAACATTTCATATAGGAATAATCGTATACATAAGTTGATTTCATCATCACAATATCATTCATTTCATATCTTATGCTTTGGACCTTTAATTCCTTAAGAAACCATATCTGGACATTTTATCAAACACTTTGAGTGTGTGAAATGGGGGTAAAAAACCATGCAATTTAGAGATGAAATCATGCAAGAAAATCTATTATAAAACCATTAATAAACAGCTTACAACACCCCTAAGACATTCACATCAAAATCCCTCCTCAAATTTCACATTAGATCCAAGATTTAGAGCTCAAAACATGCTAAAACAACCATACTTTCATGAACTAAAATCACTGTGCATTTAATTTCTTAATATACAAGACCCACATGTAAAATCAACTTAAAATTATGCAATACTAATAAAAAGAGGGCTTAGGCACCATGGGTGGAAGGACCCAATGGTTCAACACCACATACATAGCTTTGGCAAAGTTCTTGGTGAAGGTTGAAGATGGAGGCTTGAAGCTTGAAAAGAATCCTTAGCTTTTGATAAGGGTTTTGGGTCTTGAATTTGGGAGTGAAAATAAGGCTAATTATTTTAGCGAGTGTTGGGAAATGCTTTTGGGATATGAGGGTGAAATTTTGCTAAGTATAGTTAAAAACACATTTGGGAAACCGTAGGCCCAAAAACTTAGGAAAATCTGGTCAGATAAGGAAAAACTGTGCAAGAAATACACCTCTTCACGTCACGGAGAGGTCGTGGACCCTAATTGGTTATTGGACCAAGTGATATTTCATAATTCAATTCCTTTTCTTTAAATTCGAGGATAGACCCTTGTCACCCTAACTTGGACCCCCTGAATAAGAATATTAAGTCTGATTTTTTGAAATAACAAATGGATTTTTATATATATGGAAAATAAGATTTTGGGCACTTCCGAGGAATGTTTTTAGGCACTTTTTGGGGTCATTTCACCTAGTCTATAAAGACACTTAGGATTATTACCTACCCTCATCCTCACTTAGAGACAAAACCCGAACCTCAAATCAACCTTAAAGAAGTGACGTACGTATTGTAGTTGATCAAGTAGATCGACCATTCTTAATCACAACATCACAACCTTACGGGTTCTATACTCATCAAAAGCATGCTATGCAAGTGACCAAAGCACCCCAAGACCTCCAACACCCCAATCTAAGTCCAACCAAGATCATAAGACAAGACTCTATGGAACAATAACATGGGCAACCCTTATAGACTCCTTCTAGCTATAATAGACTCGCGCAACCATCCAGGACACACAAATGAATCCTATTAGCACATAGGAATCACACAAGAGATAACAACTCCCGGACCTATCAAATCACCTTACTCTAAAGTCTGTCATAACAGTGGGCTTACTTATGGTCAACTAAGTCATATGAGAAGTATTAGAAGATAACCTACTCACAACCTCTGGTATTATCCCCCTAAGGCCAAGAAGCTCTTAATATCTAATGTGTTCAAAGGTCTAGGACAATCTCTAATCACCTTCATCTTATGAGGGTCCACTTTAATAACATCACCCAACACCGCACGACCTAGGAAGGCAACCTCTTACAACCAAACTACCACTTCTCCTATTTAGCATCCAACTTTCTTCCTTAACTTTATAGTACTACCCTCAAATAACTCATATGCACTACCTTAATAGGGAAATATGCCATCATATCATAACAAAAACAACTATAAGCCTATTAGAGTAGGGGCTAAAGGATCATATTGATGAGACTTATAGGCATAGTTGGTGCACTAGCCCAACCAAAGAACACCACCCCAAATTCAATATATTGGAAAAGGACATTCAAGGCCTCATCTACCACCAACAACAATTCTTTAAATAAAACAACTTAGGTTCAACACCTCTAATTTTCACAAGATGATAAATACAATCCCTTAGAGAACAATTGTACCTTAATACATGAAATTGACCTACCTCCCTTGCTACCACTTGATAGCCTCCCACTTAAAGATGGGCTCATTAGGGATATGCAATCTAGCTCTACGGAGTATACCACCCATGAAGACACAACATGCATGCAACCATTACATCCCTATAATGACATCAAAATTCACCATACCAACTCCAACAAGCTACAAAGCAAGACCTAATGCAGTACAACCCCGGATCAATACCTATAAACCTTCTAGCAATAATATATCCAACAAAAGGATAGACACCAGAGATCCACACAACAACTTAGGTACAAAAGAAGCCCCACTAGTGACCAAAAAGAATAGGGAAGAAATAGTTGCACTCTGAGCTATCAATGCAAGCACATCAAAGACAAATGACAATTTCAACATACCGGTAGCAACATCGGGCTCCTCATCCCCTGGTTGAGCCTCTTAATCAATATTACCACCTTTACTCTTGTATTGACCATGTGAGCAATCCAGAATCTATTGCCTATCTTACCACACGCAAAGCATACACCCGTGTTCCTCCAACATGGGCCACCATGGTCCATCCTGCACATAGATCACTTGGGATTAGTCATACCCTATCACCTTCTTTGCTCTTACTGCGTTTAAGAGGGTAATCCTTAACCTTATGACCCATTTTCCCACAACCATAACAAGCATTAGCACCTCTCAAGCATGCGCCATCATGGCCTCTACCATATTTTGGGCACCTAACATAAGGTACCCCACCACCTCCACCTCCACACTTGAGACTTTGGAACTTAGCCATATTACGGGCCCTCTTGGCCTCACTACCTCTCCTCTCATCACTAGAAGTCTCGGGAGCACTCACATGTTGATCGACGTGAGTTGCCAATTTAGCCACCACTTTTGCCACTTCCTATAAAGCATTGCAAATCTCCGCGATTATCATAGCACCATCCTTTGTAACTTGAGACATATCCTGAACTGTAGAGGTTAGGGGTTAGCAATAATCCCTAGAGGACCTAACTCTGTCGCACGACATGGATCATGAAGAAGTTAAACATTTCCTAAAATGTCTCAAAGCTTCCTACTCATAGTTGTAGTGCATAAGATAGCCATGAATAAAACTCTAATAGACGCGATATGTTCGACTACTAGGATCTATCAACCTAGTGCTCTGATACAATCTTTGTCACGACCCAATCCTAGGGCCTAGACGTGACTGACGAATGGTGAACCTAAAGAAACCCCAAACAAGCCTCATAACATATCATTACACATCTTTGGTCACGAAAGTAATGTAAAACAACATAAGAGACATAAACAAGGGGAATTGGGACTAAGATAGAGAGATTAATACTTAAGTTATACCCAAACATTTAGAAAACGCGGGTAAGGGACTAAGGGGAAAAGCTTGCATGACATCATAGTCAAAAGACAAAAGAGTTAAGTCTTATATCATAGATATGTAGCATGTCCAACAACACTTATATTATATAGATAAGAGCAGGGGCCAAGACAAAGCAACCGGGCCCACCCTCATAGTCAACATAATCAATAAAGAAGAGTGTCTCAATATATAATAACAAAAACATAGAGCAACATCATTAGAATGGAGGACTCACCAACTAGCTTGAATGATACTAAACTAGCCACGTGAATGGTGATATCATGTAGGCAAGAGTATGTGTTAGTACATTTGAATGTACTAAGTAGGTAGGATACAATGCAACAAGAGACAAGCATCATAATCTAAATGCATTACAATAGGTAATAGACATAATATATCAATATGGCATGTATGATTGATGCATAAGTAAGACATGCTTAACTAACTCATGCTTATTTTGTATTTTACATGTGTAGAAGAGACCAAGCTAGATATCCAAAGTACAAACCCCTTGGTATGGTTGTGATGATGCCACCCCATCACTTAGGTGGTGAGATACAAGCCCCTCACTAGGTTGGTGATGATGCTGCCCCATCACCTTGGTGGAGAAGTACAAACCCTTTACTAGGTTGATGAGTACAAACCCCTATCTAGGTTTGTGATGATGTCACCCCATCACTAGGTGGAGATGTACAACCCCTTTACTGAGTTTATGAGTACAAACCCCCATCTAGGTTAGTGAGGATACCACCCCACCACTAGGTGGAGAAGTACAAATCCTTCACTACGTTGATGTGTCCCCCATCTAGGTTATCCAGGTTCTTAGTCCCCCGGGATTAAGCATGATCTAATGCAACACTTTATATAGAATTTATCATATACATAAGTTCATTTCATCATCATATAGTCAATCATATCATATCTCATGCTTTGGACCTTCAATTTCGTCAAGAAACCATAACCAGATATTTTATCAAACACTTGGCGGGTGTATAATTGGGATACAAGACCGTGCAATTTAAAGATGAAATCATACAAGTAAAAAAACTATCAGTCAACACCTTACAATACCTTCAAGCAATATACATCAAAACCCCTCATCCAATCTTACAATAGATCAAAGATTTATGGCTCAAAACATAGCAAAACAGTAGCAACTTTACAAAGCTTTAACATAGTACATAGACATATTCATGATATCTAAACCATTTGAAAAATCAACTTCAAATCATGCAAATTGTGTAAAAAGGATATAAGAGCACCATGGATGGAAGAACCCAATGGCTAAAACCTACATACCGTAGCTTTGGAGAAGTTCTTGGTGAAGATTGAAATTGGAGGCTTGAAGCTTGAAGAAAATCCTTAGATCTGGATGAGTTTTGGGACTCCTGAATCTTGAGGACTTGGGGCTTGACTTGGTTTTCTTGAATTTCAACGACTTCTTGAAAACCTTAAGAATAGATGGAGAATTTGATGAAGATTAGAGAGGAATTTGAGAGTTTTTGGTGAATTTTTAAGGCTAAAAATAGTCAAATAATGAGGCATTTTCATTTATATAGTTATAGGGTTATTACTCCATTGCCCTAGAGTAAAAAAAACAGTTTCAAAAAATTTTAAACTAGTCCGTGTCAAATCCGCGTCGCGGACAACTACTATTTTTTCTAGGTTTCAAAAAAAATTATCTTCCTTGGCACAGACAAAATATACCTTGTAGGTACGCATTTTCCCAGCCAATTTCGCCCTCTGAACAAGAAGAAGTCAGATTTGTGAAAGTCTATATGAATTTTGAGCTATTAAAAAAATTACATCATAGGGTCTTTCCGAGCTACGTGGAGGGGTATTTAAATATCCCCAATATGAGATATAAGGGTATTATGATTATGGGGGCATTCCTAGGAAAGTGTGGGGCATTTCATTTAACTTATATTTGGGGATTTTAATGGTGGATTTGGGTATATTTGGACTTGAGTTTCCTAAGCTTAAATTATTGATTTCTCCCTCATTTTAGCTCTATCTTTGAAAATGATTTCACTGTTGGATTCATTTTGATGGGTTGAATATTTTAATCCATGAATTTTCTGTTTTTGACTTATGAATTAATTGTGGATTTGTACTCTATGTGATCTTATGAATTGACTACTATTGATGACGAGATAGTGCTTACATTATAGCATGATTGATACATTGACACTGTGATGATATTGAGACACTTGAGAACTATTCAATTTCTATTGTTGATATACATGATGCATATGAACATCTTACATACTCTATTTCCTTGAATGTGATTAATATGTCATTATTATATGCTTGCTTGATGCTTCATTGATGATTGAAAGTCCAAGGAAATAGTTTTGACTAGCGTAAAAGAAAATAATGAAAAGAAATAAAAGCCAAAGAAAAATAGTTTCAGCTAGACATGGAAGTTATTATCGAAGAAAAATGGTTCCGACAGATACATTGTCCATGTGTTTTCCCCTTGGATTCGGACTGAGGCATACATATGGTCAGTAGATGTTTATCATAGGGCAGACATGCATCATGATTATTTCATATTGTATTCATCATATGCATCTCATGGCATCCACTTGATCTCATATCTTATTTGATTGATGTACTTATATATTGTTTATGAGATTATGCACTTATTATATTTCCTAATCTTGTTGTAAGTGATGGATCTATCTCTATACTGGTTTGTTGAGATACTATGCTATAAGATGTGTATATTACTGTGATCTTTATATTATATTGTGGTGGGACTTTTCTAAGTGTAGGGTTTTAGTTTGGCAGATTGTGGTTAGGATTTATTGGGTTACTTGTGTCCTTCATTGCCTTACCTTAGGTTAGTTCCATTTGCTGAGTGCGCTATTTTTTAGTGCTCACCCCTTCCTACATTTTGCAGGTTGTCTCAACCTGGTCTCTCTTGCTAGACTTCCTCCTTGTTGGATGGAGCATTTGGATTTCATGCGAGGTAGCTGCTTCTATCTTTAGCAAATTTTGAGAATTCAACTTTAATGTTATGGTTCTATTTTAGGACTAGACATTATGTCTTATATTCATTTGACTATTCAATACATAGAGACTTGTACATGCGACACTAGTCCTTGGAATAGTTATAGTTTATTTTCTTCTGCTTATCTATGTATTTAGACTATTACCTTCCTCTTTCATCTTTATTGTTAAGTTGTTTGGATTTTGGGCTAACTTGCCTTGGTGGGTTAGGTGAGTGGCATCACACTCAATTTTTGAATCATGGAAGATCATCTAATTTGAGATCAAGAAGCATTTGTGGTGTTTAGCAAGTTTCACCTAGATCAAGGTGAATTTACTATAGTAAATAATTCTAGACTTGAAGTTAAGGGAATAGGCACTTGCAAAATAGACTTTCATGGTAGTGATTTTTGATATTTCATGACGTGCTATATGCTCCAAAGATTCAACGAAATTTAGTATCTGTCTCTATGCTTTTGGATATTAATTTTGACCTATTTTTAGTCAAAATGATGTATGAATATCTTTTGATAATGTTTTTTTATGATTTTGGATTTTGTTATGACTGTTTTATCATTTTCAACTGTAATCTTTCAACTTTTTAATATTATGTTGATCATTGTGTGATGACATATTATTACATGTCATTTGAGATTAGGACATATAGGGAAAGAACGAATGAATAGGTTGGGAAAGGAAGAACAATTAGTTTCTTTATCAAAAATTGATTTGCCAACTACTGAGAACTGTCTTACTAAAAACATTACACGAAAATCATTTAGGAATGCCAAGAAGCTGAGTTCCCACTTTAATTAATCCATTATGATATTTTGGTCTAATAAATGCAAGGAAAATATTTGGTGCCATATATTGCATTACATTTATTAATAGTTTCATGTGCTTTGGTTAGGTCTACTTGATTTCTCATAAATTTGAAGTACTTGAAAACTTCAAAAAATATATGAACAAAGTGATATCGATTAGATTAAAAGAATAAATATTTTAATAACCAATTGAGAATGTGAATATTTGTCAAAATAATTTTAAGAAATTATGTATTGAAAATAGCATAGTCAGACAATAATTTACTCCTTATACACCCCAATAATATAGTGTACGGAAAAGAAAGAATAGGACATTACTTGATATGGTAAGATTAATGATGGCATAGGCAAATTTTTCACTCTCTTTCTAGGGAGATGCATTATTGATTGAGGCTTACATATTGAATAAAGTGCCTTTCAAATCAGTATCTTACACTCTTTTTTAACTTTGGATTGGTTATAAAACAAACCTGAATAATCCATAACGTTGGAGCTATGTTGCATACATTAAAGACCGTTTCAATGAGTTTGATGAATTAAGTCCAAAAAAAAGTATCTTTATAAGATATTTAGAATGCTCTAAAGGGTATGTGTTCATTAATAAATTGGAAGATAAAATAATTATGAAATTGAATCATGAGATGTCAAATTATTGAAAAATAATTTATCACAAAAAAGGTGATATAAATAAAGGTGCACCTCTCTACAAAATGTTGAACTCAATAGACAAGATAGTATCATCGGACATATTTGGTACGATAATTGATCAAGAAATGATTCCTGGTCCAAATGGTAGTGTTGAATCCCAAATCCTATAGAGGTATCTGAGCTTCAACTATGTAAGAGTACAAGAAAAGGAGTACCTAAACGATCTTATGAGATTGAGAATTATATTTTCTTGATGTTTCCTAAAAAATAGATGAACCCAATTCTATGACAGAGGCTTTATTGAGTCCTGAAATGGATGAATGATGGACAATGATGAAAGAAGAATTAGAGTTCATAAAAATCAAAGAAGTCTGGAATCTAGTTGACCTTCCTCGGGGATGTAGAGCTACTAGAAATAAATATATTGTTAAAGTTAAGTGCAAATTCGATGGGTCAATAAAAAGACATAAAACACGATTGATAGCAAAAGTTCCACTGAAGGAGCTTGAATGTATTATAAGAAATCTTTTTCATAAGTTAAGTTTACCTCTATAAAACTAACTTTTGCTATTGTTAAACATTTAGATTTAAAATTACAATGAATGAATGTGAATGATACTTTTCTTAATAGAGAATTAAACGAGAAAGTCTATGTTGAAAACCTATAGGTTTAGTAGTTAAAGTCTAAGAATAGAAAGTTAATAAATTAAAAAGATTAATTTATAGCATAAAGCAATCTTCAAGGCAGTAATACTTGAGATTTCATAAGGAAGTGAGTTTATTTTATTTCATGATGATCGATGAAGATCACTGCGTCTATGTGAAGAAGTTCAATGAAAAGTTTGTAATTCTTGTTATTTTATTAGCCAAAAATAATTTGGAGTATGTCAAACTATCAAGTACTGATTTTTAAAATCACTTGATATGAAAGATATGGGTGAATCGGACTATATATTGGGTATTAAGATCCAACGAGATAGTTTCAATTTTTTTTTGAGTTTATCTCAATAAAGATACATAAAAAAATGTTGAAACTCTTTCGAATGAATAGTTACAAACCCATGAATATTCCAATAACTAAAGGTTAAATTTTACGTCTTTAAATGTGCCCGAAGACTGAAAAAGAAAAAGAAGACATGTCTAGAGTTCAATATTCTAGTGTTATCGGGAGTCTATTGTACATTATGATGTGTACTTGTGCAAACATTTTTTAAATCATTGGTCTGGTAAGTAGATATCAATATAATCTTGAAAAAGATTATTTGAAGACAGTTAAAAGAATATTCCAATATCTGAAGGGAAATGTACACTATACAGATGCGGTAGTGAATCTAATTTTTTCATAGGAGGTTATGCAAATGTTGATTGAGTTGATGATTGGTATGGAAGAATATTGGTATTTGTTACACTCTTAATAAATAGTAGTGCCATTTCGCGAAAAGAGAAAGAAATACCCTAGTAATTTGTGGCTTTTGTGTCTGCGGTACGAAAGATGATTGGTTAAAGAGATTCCTTGAGTATTTGAATATTGCAAAGAATTTAAAGGGACAATGATTTTATGTTACGATAGTCAGGCTGCAATCACATATATTAAGGACCCTAAGTATCAGAGTAAACCTAATCATATTAATTTCAAATATAACCTTGTGAGAGACATGATATATATGGAGAAGTGAATTTACAATACATTCCTACTCGTGAAACGGTAGCTAATTCTTTTACATGGGCAATATCTAGAGACTTATTTATAAAGCATGTTAAATCTCTAGGTTTACATAGGATATGATATTTATTGTAAGATAACTTTTTTGTTATAAAATTCTTATTAATATAAGATTATTAGATTTAGATCTTTTATGTATGTGATAGTATTTTAGAAATAAAAGTTGTTAGACAAGTTGCAGATTGACTCTCTCACACAAGCAATCACTTCTTATGTCGGGGACATGAAAAGATAATTATCACTATCATACTATAACTTTTTTTGAAAATCAGACAAGAGTCTCACTAAGAAAATGAATTTTAGGATCACTAAAGAGAGAAACTCGAGTTAAATATTGACAAGTGTCTAGACTAAGGTTTGTACGATGTTGGAATAAGATAGATGCGCCCAGATAAGATGAGACCATCATAGCACTTGATTCATACCACGCGTTTTAGGCGACCAATATGTTAGTGAAAGAATGATATGTATTTCTTCATGGTATGAGGCCCTAAAAAGTTAAAATTAAACTTTTCATTTGAATATCCGTTGAGCTTTTACTGTTTCTTGAAATTTCAATGAATGCTTCTACTTTAGCATGTCAGTAATAGCTATGAATGATTTGGCAATGCGTACATACCTAGTAAAGTTATTGATTTGGAACAGACATGTTCGAGTAGAAAGGAAAAATAATTAAATTAAAATAATATAACTTATGTACACAAGTTGGCTATTACACTAACTATGTAGATGTCAAGTGTAATTATATATATAAAGTTGAATTTGAACTCGAGCTCACCTCTTAAAGAGGATAAGAATAGGATGAGTAACTATAGAATTTGTAAAGTATGAGGTATAATGAGCACTGATAAAACCTTTATAGGGCTTATAAAACTATCTTCACATTAAAAGTGTATTCTTTTCGTATATGATTAAATTCCTTTATAGGCCTTATAAAACCTTGAAGGCAAGCACTGATGCTCATATGAATTTTATGTCTAGCTGATATGATATTGACTTGGTTCTTGTCCACCATGCGCAAAGTGGAAGAGGTAATTTTTTTGGGATCATGCATCACCCATGTGAATCAACCTAATCTAACCTTACTTGACTCATAAATGAAGAATACATCTAATTTAAAGTAAAGATATAGTGGTTAAGTAATAAATGTTCAAACCTATATTTTTATGAGGAGGAAAATGTTACTTTTCAAATCCTTTTGGTCATGACCTAAACGTACGATCTAGTCATAACATAGTGAATGAGGGACAAAAAGTCACCTAACCAAAGCCCTCTTAGCATCCAATAAGTATATCATAGGTATTGAACATAAATAAACACAAAATTTAATAGAGAAACAAGACTAAGGGAGAATCAAATATTTCATCAATAAAAAGCTTCATTCTTCAACATAGATGTCCAACAATACATTCTAATAATAGACTTGGTGGGGGATAAGACAGGTTCCTAGCTCACCCTCATATAAAATTAGCAATTGAGCAAAATGAAATAGGCAATAGTCATTCTGACGACCCACAAGTTGGAAGGCAGAAAATGCAGAAAAAGTGGAATTGGAAAAGTTGTAGAGGCAATGTATGAGCTCAGTTCATGGTCCATAGTCCAATCCATAAGTTGTTGACCAGACTCGTAGGCTGGGGGTTATAGGATTGAAATTTGACTAAGTGCCAAAGAGACTTATGAGGTTGTTTATGGTCCGTAAAAGTAAGTACATACTGTAGAAAGGATTGGTGGATTGACACCCTGAGCTGATGGAAAAATAGATTTCTAAGGTTGAAACCACAAACAACAAGATGGATCATAGTCCTATTCATGAACCATAGTTTAGTTTCATGGTTATAATCCTGAAGGTTGGAAAATTATTAAGTGTGGGAGGAAACCACGAGGGGTTCTACGACCTATTGATCAATGTATGTGTCATGGATGGGTCTCATAGATGGGACTTTTGTAGACCAATTTTTGAAGATTTGAAAGGGAGAACAGGGTGAACCAAAGCATGGCTCGTGGTTTGGTTTATGACCTATAAACGAGGTAAGGAACCATGTTCCAATAATGTTAATAAAGGCTAATTGTGTCCATATGCATACCTTAGACTCCAAACTATGTCATTTTAGGACTCTTGTGCCTTCCATATTAGACCAAAACCCTTTTAAACCCTCTCATTCACTTCATTCTCAAATTCCCTCTACTTTTTGTAAGGCAAGGGCACTCTTAAGGCAAGAACAATCAAGGTTAGGGGTTTCATTCAAGAAGATTATTTCCTAAACTTCTTTAAGCCTTTCCGTAAGGTCATTATAAGGTATGTGGGTTTGATTTGTGGGTACCTTCAACTCACAAATTTCCTCATCAAATCCTTTTTACCTTTTCTTTAACTTTTTAGAAATGTTGAGTTACATGAGCATGATTTAACAACGTAGTATTTAAATGTATTTTATCTTGTTGATGTAATGTGATGATATACATTAGGTTTTATAATATTTCAGTTAATAGCTATGATTTTCCTACTTAGGGTTTTTCAATGATATGTGGGCTTCTTAATCCTCATTTTAAAGTTGCATATTTTATCATGTCCATGCACCATTTTATTAAAACATGTGATTCCAAGTCTATGTATTGACCCACTAAGTTCATGATGAATTGCATGGTATGATGATAAAGGTGAGTTCTATGAATTAAGATTTTAAGTTATGAATATTGTTAAACATTTAATCATGTTGCAATTTTCCTTAAAAGATGTTTATAATGGACCCTCAACATGGAATACCAATTCTTACATAGGTGAATTTAGAGTTTCAATTTAGTCATATGAAATTGCTACTTATGATTCTAAGGTAAATTATATGACTATGTTTATGATTGAAAGTATTTTGTAGGATTGACTTAGCACCAAATGGGGTATTGAGGTGGGGTTCAATACGGGAACCCTAGTGACATCCCTTTGCCTTATTAACTCTGTACCACTATAGCAACCTTAGTAAACTAGGCTAGTTGACCCACATAAGTCATAAGTGATAAAGAAAGATGCATGCTTAACTAACAGAGTTCTACCTGGCAAGTGGTCTTCCCATGCCAACCTATGGGGTTATGTTGGATTCCGTATAGTAGCTCATATAGTATTATATGTTTGTTATGGTTATTTCTCACAAAGTGTAAGATTTGATGCCTTTATTCCACCACATGTGCTTTCTATGACGCATTGCTTTTTCTTGATATCGAGCTTTAGTCCTTGTTTGTGTCTTTTTGCAAAACTAGTACATCGACAATGTTTATGAATTTTATGAATATGTTCTTTAAAAACTACCTTAATATGTTTGTTGTGGTATTCATTGATGATATCTTAATTTATTCTCAGAGTGAGAAAGACCATGTGAAATGTCTGAGGGTAGTGTTGCAAACCTTGAGGGATGAAAAATTGTTTGCCAAATTTGATAAATGTGGGTTTTGGTTGAAAGAAGTTGTATTTCTAGGGCACATGGTGTCAGGTGAAGGGATCAATGTAGATCCTAAGAAAATGAAAGTGGTGAAAAATTGGCCAAGGTCCTTGACTCTAACATATATTAGGAGTTTCTTGGGATTGGTAGGACACTATCGAAGATTTGTTGAGGGTTTCTCTTCAATTGGTGCTCCTTTGAAAATGTTAACACAAAAGAAGGAAAAATTTATTTTGACCGATTAATGTGAAAAGAGTTTTCAAACTTTAAAGGACAAACTACATTCGCTTCTATTTTGACCTTGCTAGAAGGGTTAAAAGGGTTTATTGTATATTGTGATGATTCACGAATTTGTTAAGGGTCTTTGTTGATGCAAAGTGTCAACGTCATTGTGTATGCTTCTATGCAACTAAAAGTGAATGAGTGTGACTATCCAACTCCATGACCTTGAACTAGAAGCTATTGTATTTCCTTTGAAAATATAGTGCCATTATTTATATGGGGTTCCTGTAGATATTTTCACCGACCACAAGAGTCTCTACTATATTTTCACCCAAAGAGATCTCAACTTGAAGCAAAAACGGTGGTTAGAGCTTCTTAAGGAATATGACATGAGTTTGCATTATCATCCGAGCAAACTATTGTTGTGGCCGATTCTTTAAGTAGTGTGTTGATGTTATGCCGTCGGAATCATCTTGGAAAGATTGTTCCTCTCCACTGTGCGAGTATTAGTGGATATGGAAGCCAGACAACTCTAGTTCAAATTGAATGATGAAGAGGTCTTCTTCAATATCTGTCAGTCTAAGAAGTGTCCAAAGGACTTGAAGAGTGAATTTTGGGCAATTGGTTAAGTCTGAGTAACCAATTTTTCTAAGTCCTACCACGACAATAAATTAGGTGCTACTTGGGAGGGAACCCAAGGTTTCTAATGTAATAAGATGTAGTTATATGTTTATTTTGGGTTTTTGTATTCATAGGTAGTTTATATTCTTCTACTTTGATTGTAATTTTGGACATTGGGCTGGTTGCATATTGGGTAACAGTGTGTTCTATAGAGAATATGTAGTTATAGGGCTAATCCAGCCTTTTTTGGCTGAGAAGAGTATCAGGAAGCATCCTAATAACTAGGTCTATGGGTCGTTAAACACTTTACAACCCATACCCCATCTAGTAGAGATTTCCAGTAAGCAAAGAAATTGTGCATTCCAGTCCACAAGCCAACTTTACGATCTGTAGATAAATCTACGGGTCGTCAATGGGACTTGTGGACCCCAGGTAAGTTTCTTGAAATTTTGCAAAGTGTTGAGGTCTCTACAACCAACTTTATCAGATATAAATCACTTTATGACTCGTAGACTGGTCCGTGAAACTTAGTCCTAAAATCAAGGATTTGGATGTTCTACCAAACCAAGGTTTATGGGTCGTAAAACACTCTATGGCCTGTAATTGGGGTTCATAGACTTTAGGACCATTACATTTCATTTGAGTCAATCAAGGTATAAATAATGGGGCAAATTATTTTGATGACATTCTTAACCTAATTTACAAAATAGCCCGGCCAAAACTTGCCCCTTGTTAATCTGACAACCAACAGCAACAAATAACCTATTTTTCAATAACTTTTTGGCAACCTAGGTTTTAGTGCCAATTCACCTCCTTTATATTCTACAACTTAATCACTCATTTTTGTAAGTTTTCAATTAATTTAAAGCCCTTAATTTGCCTTTGCTTGTGTGATCGACTTGGAAAATCATGATGTAAATAGTAGTTTGAGCACAATACCATGGTTTGATGTTAATATGTGTTAATTGAAATTAGGTTTTTCCCATGTATTGAAACGCCCCAAAAATGTTCTTCGGAATGCCCATAATTGTAACTTCTATATATCTTAAAATTCGTGCATGATATCGAAAATCCAACTTCATATTCTCGTTCAAGGGAAAAATTAATTAGGAAATGGGCATAACCCAAATTTTAACAGACCCATAGTGAAACAGAAATTTCACTAATTTTTGATTAATGGTGTGCATCAATGACCAGGCTGCAACGCGGACTAGGCACAACTCAGAACAAAAACTGCCTCCACGATGCGTCTATGTCGCAGACAAAACGCGGACCAGTTCAACTTTTTCTTTACTTTTTCCTATGCGCCCAAGTGTATTATGGTCATAGCCCTATGGCCACTTAAATATGAAATCATCCATACATATCTATTTTTGAAATTTATATCATTCAAAACCCTCACAAAAACCTCTGCAAGACTTAACCAAATATCTCATAACAAATTCAAGGATTTCAAGCATAACTTTGGAACTCCAGGATTCACTTCAAGCTCATCTCAATAAAACCCAAGTTTGAGTTTTGTAGGTTTCATCTATTGGGTCTTTTCACCCATGGAGTCAAATTTTCCTTTTCACAAAAATTGCATGATTTCAAGTTGTATTACTTATTGGTATCTCTTATTATGAAATATGAGCATAAATTATCTTGGGGTTTTATAAAAGTATTGTTGATTATGCACGGGTATCTATTTTAAGCTTACTCTATGTGTTGATCTTTGTCTATAGAGACTATGCATGTTTTGAGCCATGAAACTATGATCTATTATATGTTTTGATGCTGGATTTCAAGGTACCCCACATGAGGGTTATATTGCATGTTGGTGGGTTGATTTTCATTATGTTTTCTCATCTTATTTCACTCTCAAATTGCATGATTTTTAACTAGTATCATGAACCCACAAAGTATTTGATAAAATGTCAAGTCAAGAATTCTCAAGTTATTTTATCTATTTAATGTTTTACAAGTTAAGTGACTAAATGATGATTAAGGGCTTTCAAGTATGTATTGAATTCATGAAAATTATCTACGATTTTGTAAGTTTCAAGCTAAGCGCGTTTTCAAGTTTTTACCTCTTGTGAGCCATTCATGTTAAAGAAGGGTTTGTGTATGATTATGATCTATTCTCATGTTTCAAGTTAGGCTTACTCTAGAGGTCAAGCATATTTCAAGAGCTAATCATGTCATGTTTCCATGTTTCTTACAAGTTATATAAGTTATGATTATTCAAATATTCCATGGGATTTGACTTAGCACTAATTGAGGCTTAAAATGGGAGCTCAACTCAAGCGGTTCTTATATGAAGTCATTAGTCTCTAAATTATATAGGATTATGATTATTATACTTTCTATACTAGTGGTCCATCTAGTCATGTTATCATGTTTGGTTTGCCTTGGAAGGTAGACAACACCTAGCTAGGGGGTGCCATGCCCGTCCACCTTGCCGAGGGGGTATCATGCCTTGGATTCCAAGTTGTAGCTACTTGGTCTATATCGGTTGACATTGCTTCACACATGTGTATGCTATATATATCATGCATGATGAATGATTTACAAGTATGTTTTATTATGAGCATTGATCATGCATGCAATATTGAGATTATATATCTATTGTTTGTTATTATGCATTTTGATTGTGTGGGATTTTGTATTGTTACATTGCATCCCACATAATTAGTAGATTCAAAGGTACTAATGCATACTCTATGTCTACATCATATTACCATGTAGGGACTGAAGCACCTTTCGATCATCCTCTCCACGTGGCTAGTTGCTACTTCAGAATTAAGCTTTGGTGAGTCCTCAAGTCTAAGGACATTACTCTTTCAATTTTGAGATTTCTTTATGTTGAACACTTGTTATTATGAGGGTGAGCCAAGAGAGTATCCTTGCCCCGCTCCATTCCATGTTAGAGGTTTTTTTTTGTGGATATTATGATGTATTTATGCAATGAGCTTGATTTTTCATGCTTTTATGATTATCAATACTTCCCTTAGTCCTGCTTCCCTTTTTAATTTATCTCATGTTGTTCATTTTACTTCTGTGACCAAGGATGTGTGATTGATATGATAAGATGTTTTTTTGGGTTGTCTTTAAATTTCCCATTCGCAGTGGCAAATTTAGGCCCTACGCTTGGATCATGACAAACTTGGTATCAGAGCACTAGGTTGTTAATGGTCCTAGAAATCCAACATACCGCGTTGACTAGATTCTTGTTCATGGTTATGAAGTGCGCCACAACTATGAATGGGAGGATATGAGGCGTTTTAGGAAATGTTTCACTTCTTCATGCTCTATCGTGCTTTAGATGTAAGTGTAAGGATTTTCCCCTAACGAATGCTCTTTGCTCTTCTAGATCATGTTGATTCCAAGAGGGAGACTAAGGAGAACCCGTACACTTAATGAGCAACAACCCACTCCCGTTCATCAAGCTCCTCAAGGTGGAGGGGTAGTCCAAGATGAGTTTCGAGATACTATTACAATCTTCACTCATGGTATGACCAACCAAATTAACTAATGGGCCCAAGCCCCTAATGCTCCCTCTCCAGCTTCTAGGGTGGTGGATTTCACAAAAATGAACTCACCGAAGTTTTGTGAGTCTAAGACAGATGAGGTTCTCCAAGAGTTCATAGATGAGGTGTACAAGGTCCTATCCATCATGGGGGTCAATTCAGAGGAAAAGGTGGAGTTGGTGGTCTACCAACTCAAAGGAGTGGCTCAAATTTGGTTTACACAGTAGAAGTTGGAGAAGGGGAATGATAATGCTATCGTTTGGGAAGAGTTCAAGGCTGTATTTTCCTCAACCAGTTCTTTACTATCGAGCTAAGGGAGGGTAAGATGATGGAGTTTATGATTCTTAAGCAAGGTTCCATGAGTGTGAGAAGTATGCCCTCAAGGTCAACAAACTATCCAAGTATGCTCTCTAGTTGGTTGCCAAGCCTAGATCAAGGATGAACAAATTTGTGTCGAGAGTGTCCGACTTGGTTAATGAGTAGTGTCGTACCGCTATGCTAGTAGATGATATGTACTTGACTTGGCTCATGTGTTATGCCAAGAAACTAGTGAGGGAGAATCTTAGAAAAAGAATAAGTGGTGATTCTAAGAGGGCTCATTTTGAAGGTGGCTTCAAAGGTTTTAAGGGTGTCTAGTTTCCTCAAGGCCACAAATTCCAAGGCCAAGGGCCATCCAATGCTCCGAACAAGAGGTTTGACAATGATAGGATGACCAACCCAAGATTCCGAGGTGGTGATGGAGGAATGACAAATCCTAGATGCCCAAAGTGTGAAAAGAATCATAATGGTCCATGTTTGAGAAATTCTAATGCTTGCTTTGGTTGTGGTGACATGGGTCACAAACCTATTAATTTTCCTCATGCTCAAAACAAAGTTTGAAGTGGTCGTCCACAAGGCCAAGGTGAAAATACGTGTCCAAGGCTAAGGGAGGCCAACATGGGAGTGCTCCAAGGCAAAATTGATTCTTTGCCCTTCAATGAAGACAAGGGGTGGATGAGATGCTCGATGTCATCACTGGTACGTCAAAGGTTTTTGATTTTGATGTGTATGCATTGATAGACCTGGGTGCTACTCTTTCTTTTATTACTCCTTTTGTTGCCAAAAAGATTCATGTTAGTCCCGAATTGTTATGTGAACCTTATGAAGTGTCAACCCCCATTGGTGAGTCCATAGTTCCGAATTGTTGTGTGAGCCTTATGAAGTGTCAACCCCCACTGGTGAGTACGTTGTTGCTAAAAGAGTCTATAGAAATTGTCCCTTATTCATATTGCATAAAGTATTGCCTTGTGATTTTGTTGGATTAGATATGGTGGATTTTGATGTCATTCTTGGGATGGATTGGTTGCTTTCATATTATGCTTCTATTGATTGCATAACCCATATAGTTACATTCCAATTCTCTAATGAGCACGTCCTTTAGCGGGAAAGTCGTGATGTGGTGGTCAAGGGTCAATTCATTTCTTGTCTTAAAGTCCAAAAGTTGATTTCTAAAGGTTGCCTTTATTATCTTGTAAGGGTTTGGGATGTTGAGTCCAAAGTCCTTCCTATTGAGTTGGTTATGGTGGTTAATGAGTTTCTTGATGTCTTTCCTGATGAGCTTCCCGATGTTCCTCCTAAAAAGGAAATAAAATTTGGTATAGACCTCCTTTCCAATACTCAACCCATTTCTGTTCTCTCTTATTGTATGGGCCTAACGAAATTCAAGGAACTAAAGGATCAATTTAGGTAATTTTAAGAAAAGGGTTTCATATTGAAACAACCCCAAAAAGTGCCCGAAATGTGCCTCGGAAATGTCTAAAATCATAATTTTCATATATCTCAAAATTCGTATGTGTTATCGAAAATTCAACTTCATATTCTTGATCAAGAGGTCAAATTGAGTGGGAGATGGGTCTAACCCTAATTTTGGAGCAAATAAATCACCTTATGCATGAAAATACCGATACTTAGCCATATTTTACCCTCATATCACACAAGACATTTGCCAATACTCATTCAAATACTTAGCCAAATTTCACACCTAATTTTAAGTCCCAAAACTCATACGGATCTTAAGGTTCTCAATCAAGCTTCAAGTCTTCATCTCCAATCTTCATCAACCTATTCTCCAAACCTATGTTATGTGAGTTTCTTTCATAGGTTCCTTTCACCCATGATGCCCAAGATTCCTTTTACTTAAAATTGCATGATTTAAAGTTGATTCACTCATGGGTCTTATTTATTATGAAATTAGTGCACACTATCTTGGGTTTAATGAAATTGTGACTGCATTACTATGTTTTAAGCTATGAATCTAAGATCTATTGTGAGATTTGATGATGGGTTTTGATATATATTACTTAAGGGTCTTACCAGGTATCTATTGATGGTTTTACATTGGATGTTCTAGCATGATGACACTCTTCAATTGCATGGTTTTACACTAGTGCTACACACACCTCAAAGTGTTTGATAAATTATTTAGTTATGATTTCTTGTGGAATTGAAGGGCTCAATGCATGTCTTATGAGTTGAATGATGATATGATGATAAAAGGAATGTATTCATATGCTATTATCTCTATAGTGTTGGGAAACAACCAAGCCTCACTCTGGAGGTTATAGGCCTGAATAACCATGATGAAGGGTTTGTACCTTGATCACCTTGTTCAGGAGGTGGCTGGCCCTTGCAACCATGTTGAGGGGTTTGTACCTTGATAACCATGTCAAGGGGTTTGTACCTTGTCAACCATGTTAGGGGTTTGTACCTCATCAACCATGTTGGGCGATTTGTACCTCATCAACTATATGAAGGAGTTTGTATATCATGCGCCTTTCCAAGGAGGTGGTAGGCCTTGGATATCACTATGATGGTCACTTCTTACACTTGTATTATGTTCCATTTAATCATGACTTACTATAAGCATCTTCTTTGGATGTCATATTGTTATATGTTAATCATTGCCTATACATATGTATTTTGATTATGTTACCTATCTCTTGTTGATTTATATCCTACATACTTAGTACATTCAAATACACTAACACATACTCTATGCCTACACGATGTCATCATGTAGGAACCGGAGCACCATTTGATCATCCTCCTTCTCCACGTGGCTAGTACAATTGTCTCTCAAGCTTGAAGGTGTGTCCTCCATTCCAAGGACGTTGCTTATGATCTCTTGCTATGCTTTAAAACTACCTTTCTTTTATTTATGTATTCACTATAAGGGTGAGTCCGGTTGCTTGTCTTAGCCCCCACTCTTATATATGTAGTAGGTGTATTGTTGGATATGTTATGTATTGTGCTACAAGCTTCAACTCTTTCTTGACTCTTGATAATTACATTGTGAAAGTTGTCCCTTAGCTCTGTTTGTCCCAAATTAATAGTTCTTGGTGTATTTTATTACTTTTGTGACCAAAGATGTGTAATGATATGTTAAGAGGCTTGCTTGGGGTTCCTTCGGGTACCCATGTGTCGTGTCACGTCTAGGCCCTAGGCTTGGGTCATGAAAAACTTGTTATCATAGCACTAGGTTGTTAGATCCTTGAAATCCGACACACTGCGTCGATTAGAGTCTTATTCATGGTTGTGTTATGTACCACAACTATAAGCAAGAGGCAATGAGAAGCGTAGGAAATGTTTCCCTTCTTCATGTTCTAAGTAGTGCTACAGAGTTAAAGTAAGTTTTTCACCCCTGACAATTGTTCCTTGCCATGCTAGATCATGCCTAACCAAGAGAAAGACAAGCCCGCACACTCGAGGAGAAACTGGCTCATAGAGAGCTTTATGATGCTCTCACTTTACTTGCACAAGTTGTTGTTAACAAAGCCAACCAAGGGTCCAAGCCCCTCATTCTCCTACACCGACATCTCGGGTGAGAGAATTCATGAGGATGAATCCCTTGGAATTCTATGCGTCAAAGGTAGATGAGGATCCTCAAGAGTTCATTGATGAGGTCTACGAGGTGTAGGCTATAATGGGTGTTCGATATATAAGGTAGAGTTGATAGCCTACTAACTCAAAGGGGTAGCATAAATATGGTATAATCAATGGAAGGAGGAGAAGGAAGTAAACAATATGGTTCTACGGGAAGAGTTCAAGGCGGCCTTTCTTCATCCATTCTTCCCTCTTGAGCTTAAGGAAGCTAAATTTGTGGAGTTCATAAACTTGAAATAGGGGTCCTTGAGTGTGAGGGAGCATTCCCTCAAGTTCAACCAACTCTTAAGGTATGATCCACGCTTGGTTACCGACTCAATGTCTAGAATGAACAAGTTCGTGATGGGCGTGTCTGACTTGGTGAGTGAGGAATGTCAGTCTGCTATGTTGATTAGTGACATCGAGTTGTCCCGTTTGACGACCTATGCCAAATAAATGGAAGAGGAGAAATTGAGGAAGAGAAAGGGTCATAAGGCCAAGAGGACCCATTTTGAGGGAAAGTTCCAAAGCCAAAAGGTGGCCGGTTTTATAAAGGACTAGGGTCTTTTCATGCATTTTAAAGGCGGGTTGTTAATGACTTTCCAAGGGCCCAAGGTATTGGGGGTGTAGTTCCTAATTCTGGGTGTTCAAAATGTGGTAGGGGTTATAGTGGTCCGTGATTGAGGGATACTAATGCTTGTTATGGTTGTGGGGAAGTTAGGCTTAAGGTTATGGATTGCCCTCGAAATCGCAACAAGGGTAGGGAGGTTTGCCCACAAGGTGCTAATGTGGTTCCATTGGGTTAATGTGGTCGACATGATGGTGCCCCAAGGCACAATCGGTTTTATGCTTTTCATAGGAGACAAGCGATTGATGAGGTCCCAGATATTGTAACCGATATGTTAAAAATCTTTGAATTTGATGTGTATGCATTGCTTGATTGGGTGCCAGTCTTTCTTTTGTTGTTGCCAAAAAGTTCCATCTTGAGCCCAAATTGTTATGTGGAACATATGAGGTGTCTACTCCTATTGGTGCTTCTATTATTGCTAGGAAAGTCTGTAGAAATTATCCCATTTGCATCCTGCATAAAATCTTGCCTTGTGGTTGTGTTGACATAGATATTGTTGATTTTGATGTCATTTGTGGAATGGATTAGTTGCATGCACATTATGCTTCTTTTGATTGTAGAACCCGTAGGGTCAAGTTCCTATTCCCAAATGAGCCCATTCTTGAGTGAGAGAGTCAAAATGTGATCGTCAATGGTAGATTCATATTTTGCATTAAAGCTCATAAGTTAATCTCTAAGGGGTTTGTTTATCATCTTGTGAGTGTTAGGGATGTAGAGTCCAAAGTTCTTCCTATGGAGTCAATTCCGATTGTAAATGAGTTTCTTCATGTATTTCCAAATGACCTTCCTGGTGTTCCTCTCCAAAGGGAAAGAAACTTTGGTATGGACCTCCTCCTCGATGCTCAACCCATTTTTATACACCCTTGCCATATGGCCCCGGTGGAATTAAAGGAGTTAAAGTAACATTTTAGGGAAGGAACATTTGAGGGACTTGTTGGAGAAGGTTATTATTACGCCTAGTCAATCACCTTGGGTTGGAATGGTGTTACTTGTTAAGAAGAAGGATGGTCTCTTGGAATGTGTATTGACTACCGGCAACTCAATAGGGTCACGATCAAGAATAAGTATCCTCTTCCAAGAATTGATGATTTGTTTGACCAACTATAAGGGGCTAGCTATTTCTCTAAGATTGATTTTTGGTATGGGTATCATCAAGTGAACGTGAGGAAGTGTAACATTCCATGACGGCCTTCCGGACTAGGTAGGGTTATTATAAATTTGTGGTTATGTATATTGGGTTGACAAATACATCGGCCATCTTCATGGATCTAATGAATAGAGTATTTAAAATCTATCTTGATGCAGTTGTTGTGGTTTTCATTGGTGATATTTTGATCTGTTCTCATAGTGAGGAGAAGCATGTGGCTCATTTGAGTGTAGTTTTGCAAAGATTGAGGGAGGAGAAGTTGTATGCTAACTATAAAAAATATGAGTTTTAGTTAAGAGAGGTTGCCTTCCTAGGTCATGTGGAGTTGGGGTTGATACTAAGGTGGATCCTTAAAAGATGGATATGATTATAAATTGGACAAGACCATTGACCCCGTCGGATATTAGGAGCTTCTTGGGATTAACAAGCTACTACCGAAGGTTTGTGAATGGGTTCTCTACTATGGCTTCTCCCATGAAAAAATTGACTCAAAAGAAGGCTAAGCTTGTGTGGACCAATGAGTGTGAGAGGAGCTTCCAAATATTGAAGGATACGCTTGTGTTTGCTCCTATATTGTCACTACTGGATGGACTAGAGGGGTTTGTTGTGTATTGTAATGCTTCTAGAGTTGGTTTGGGTTGTGTTCTAATGCAAAATGCTAAGTTGATAGCCTATTCTTCTAGACAACACAAAGTGTATGAATAGAATTATCCTACTCATGATCTTAAATTGGTCGCCGTTGTGTTTGCTTTGAAAATTTGATAGCATTATTTGTATAGACTGCATGTTGATGTGCTTACCGATCATAAGAAACTCCAATATGTGTTCACTCAAATAGATCTCCACTTGAGGCAAACAAGGTGGTTAGAACTTCTTAAGGACTATGATATGAGTGTGCATTATCATTCCAGTAAGGTTAATATGGTGGCAGATGTTTTGAGTAGGGTGTCTATGTGTAGCCTAGCTCATGTTGATGGTAGTGATAAAGGAGGTGGCTAGGGAGGTACATTGGTTGGATAGATTGGGAGATAGGTTGGAAGAGCTCAAAAATGGTAGTATTATTGTTGTTGATGGTTCTACGTCTTCCTTAGTTGTTGAGGTGAAATAAAAGCAAGATCTTGATCCCTCCTCGATAGAATTGAAGGCCTTGGTAAAAGAAGGCTAGGTGGAGGTTTTCCCCCAGGGAGGAGATGGTGCCCTTAGGTACCAAGGTAGGTTATGCATGCCTTGTGTGGATGGTATGAGGGAGCAAATCCTTGATGAGGCCCATAATTCTTCTTCTATCTACCCTGGGTCTACCAAAATTTATAGAGACTTGAGGGATGTGTATTGGTGGGGAGGCATGAAGAGGGACATTGCCAAATTTGTTTCCAGTTGTCAACAAGTCAAGGCCGAGCATTAAAGGCTAGGTGGCCTAACCCAAGACATAGAGATTCCTACTTTGAAGTGGGAAGAGATTAATATGGATTTTGTGGCTAGGTTGCACAATATTAGGAAGGTTTTTTATTCCATTTGGGTTGTGGTTGATAGGATGACAAAATCGTCTCATTTTCTACCAGTTAAGAACACATATGGGGCTGAAGGTTATGCTAGGTTATACATTTATGACTTGGTGAGGTTGCATGGGGTTCCTTTCTACATCATATTGGATCATGTTGCTCAATTTACTTCACATTTTTGGAGGTCCTTTTAAAGGGGTCTTTGTACAAGAGTTAAACATAGTACGATCTTTTACCCTCAAACGGATGGTCAGGACGAAAAAACTATCCAAACTCTTGAGGACATGCATAGAGCTTATGTGTTAGAGTTTAAATGTGCTTGGGATGATCATCTTCTATTGATTGAGTTTAACTATAACAATAACTATTGTTCTAGAATAGGTATGGCTCTTTTTGAGGCCATCTATGGTAGACGTTGTAGATCACCGTTGGGTGGTTTGAGGCTTGTGTGGTAGCTCTATTGTGACCAGATCTGGGTCGGATGATTAGGGAAAGGTTGATGATGGCCCAAATTCGCCAAAAGTCTGATGCCGATGTGAGGACAAGGGATCTTGAATTCAAAGTTGGTGATTGGGTTTATTTGAAGGTGTTAGCCATGAATGGTGTGGTTTGTTTTGGTAAGAAGGGAAAGTTTAGCCCAAGATCTATGAGTCCTTATAGGGTAATGAGGAGGATCGGCAAGGTAGCTTATGAGTTGGAACTACCTAATGAAATGAATTTTTTTCATCCGGTGTTCCATGTGTCTATGTTGAGTAAATGTGTGAGTATTGTTGAAGACAATTTGACCTATGAAGAGGTTCTGGTTTTGATTTTGGATAGACAAATGAAGTGATTGAGGAACAAAGATGTGGCTTCCATTAAGGTCCTTTGGAGGATTGAACAAGGTGAGAGTGCTACTAGGGAGGCCGAAGTGGACATGAAAAAGCAATATCCTTACCTTTTCCACTCTAGTAAAGCCTAAAGTATTGATCTAAGTCCTTTATATGATCTCAATTCTTATTTTCATCCCTCATTTCATTGCATACATTAATGTTTAAATTGACAAGTTCATGATGATTTTATACTTATGATGAGATTTTTGAAATAATTTTTATGTGCATTGTTGCATCCTTACATGGGATGAAATTGCCATGTTTGTGTTTCTCATATACGTTTCTTTGAAATTTGGGAACAAATGTTCCTAAGGGGGAGATATTGAAATGACCTCAAAAGTGCTCAAAAATATGCCTTAGAAGTGTTCGGAATTGTGATATCCATATATCTCAAAATTCGTGTGTGATATTGAAAATTTGATTTTATATTCTTCATCAGCGGGTCAAATTAAGTGGGAAATGGGTCTAACCCCTAATTTAGAGCAAACTAATTGCAATTTCATTTTCCCAAAAATTGAATGCCCGAGAGGTTTTCGCACCCCTGAAGCAACGCGCCAAGGGAGCACCTTGGTGTAATATTTTGTGTAGTTTTTCATATTGGACCAAGAGACATTCCCCAATACTCACTCAAACACTTAGCCAAATATTTCACTCCAAAATTCAAGTCATAAAACTCATCCGAATCATAAGGTCTCACTCAATCTTTAAGTCTCCATCACCAATCTTCATCAAGCTATTCTCCAAAACTAAGGTATGTGGATTTCTTTCATGGGTTCTTTTCACCCATGATGCCCAAGCTTCGTTTTACTTAAAATTGTATGATTTAAAGTTGATTTACTCATGTGACTTTTTTTATTATGAAATTCAATGCACACTATGTTGGGGTTCATCAAAATTGTGATTGTTTTACTATGTCTTGGGCAATGAATCTAAGATCTATTGTGAGATTTGATGAAGGGCTTTGATGTATATTGCTTGATGGTCTCACCAAGTATCTCTTTATGGTTTTACATTGAATTTTATAGCATGATAACAATCTTGAATTGCATGATTTTACACTAGCACTACACACCCTGCGAAGTGTTTGATAAAATATTCGATTATGATTTCTTGTGGAATTGAATGCCCAATGCATGTCTTATGAGTTGAATGATGATATGATGATCAAAAAAATATATGTATATTATATTATATTATATTATATCTATAGTGTGGGGAAACAACCAAGCCTCACTCAAGAGGTTGTAGGCTAGAGTAACCATGTTGAGGGGTTTGTATCTCGATCACCTCACTCGGGAGGTGGTAGGCCCGTGCAACCATGTCAATGGATATATACATTGGTAACCATTATGTGGTGGGGAAGGGAAGTTTATACCTCATCAACCATGTTGGGAGGTTTGTACATCGTCAACCATGTTAGGGGGTTTGTACCTCAACAACCACATGAAGGGGTTTGTACCTCATGCACCTCTTAAAGGAGGTGGTAGGCCTTGGATATCACTATGATGGTCACTTCTTCCACTTGTATTATTTTTCATATAAGCATGACTTACTACAAGCATCTTCCATGCATGTCATATTGCTATATGCTAATCATTACCTATGCTTATACATTTTGATAATGTTACCTATCTCCTGTTGCATTGCATCTTGCATATTTAGTACATTCAAACATACTAACACATACACTATTCCTACATGATGTCACCACGTAGGAACCGGAGCACCGTTTGATCCTCCTCCTCAACGTGGCTAGTATGATTATCTCTCAACATTGGTGAGTCCTCCATTCCGAGGACGTTGCTTATGATATCTTCCTATGCTTTAAGGCTACCTTTCCTTTATTTATCTATTGACTATGAGGGTGCACCCAGTTACTTGTCATGGCCCCGCTCTTATAGATGTAGTAGAGGTATTGTTGGACATGTTATATATTATGCAATAAGCTTTGACTCTCTCTTGACTCTTGATGATTACGTTATGAAACTTGTTCCTTAGCCCCGTTTGTCCCCTTTTAACATTTCTTGTTGTATTTTATTACTTTCGCGACCAAGGATGCGTGATGATATGTAAAGATGTTTGCTTGGGGTCCCTTCCGGTTCCCCATGCACTGTATTACGTCTAGTCCTTAGGCTTGGGTTGTGACACATAAGGTCTAGTAGGTCACCTTAGGGTGCACCGGTACTATTTGTGAATAAAAAGGATGATTCCCTTAGAATGTGCATTGATTACCGGCAACTTAATAGAGTCACCATAAAGAACAATTACCCTTTACAAAAGATTGATGACCTTTTTGATCAACTTCAAGGGTTTAATCACTTTTCTAAGATTGATCTTAAGTCTTGATACCACCAAGTGAAAGTCTGGGAGTGTGATATTCTAAAGACGGCTTTCCTGACTAGGTATGGGCAAATAGAGTTTGTGGTTATGTCCTTTGGGTTGACTAATGCACCGACTATATTTATGGATCACATGAATAGGGTGTTCAAACCCTACCTTGACATGTTTGTGGTGGTCTTTATTGATGATTTACTGATTTATTCTCGAAGTGAGGAAGAGCATGTGGATCACTTGAAAGTGGTGTTGCTAATCTTGAGAGAGGAGAGGTTGTATGCTCAATATGAAAAATGTGAGTTTTTGTTGAAAGAGGTTGCTTTTCTAGGGCATATGGTGTTAGGTGATAGAATTAAGGTAGTGTTGTAATGTCAAAATACAGCAGATGTGATGCCTAAAATGAGGGATTTTGTGAGTTCTTAATGTGACTTTTTATGGTTTTCTGTGTTTTTGTATTGTTATTGCAGAAAGGGTAGGTTGGCATGATTTTGGAAAAAAATTATAGATTTTGCTGAAGCCCAGGACATTTGAGCTCACCTACGAGTCGTAGCCCAAGCTACGAGTCATACATTGATCTCGTAGCAAGAAAAAGAGACCAAAAATCAGAAATCTTCTAAGACGAGGTTAGCCTTACGAGGCCAACCTACGAGTCATACGTCTTGAAATGACTTGCATAGGTGGACTCATAGCAGGAAATGTAGAGCCAAAACTCTGGATAGAAAAACTGAAGGCGTAGACTACAAGAGGAGCATACAAGTCATAGCCCAAGCAATGACTCGTACCAGTTGAGTCCAAAGTGCAAAGAACCTTATACAAGACCCCAATTATGACTCGTCAATCACCTTATGAGTTGTACCTGCGAGACGAACCTGATGCCAGTTGTCTTTGTTATGTAATTTGTAGGGTAAATTTGTAAACATTATAAGTACTTTAAGTTCGAGTTTTAGTTAGGAGATTCAAAATTCTATAATGCCCAATATCTCTTTATATCTTCGAAATTTAAATGTTAAATTCTCATAAGATCTTCTGTCACACCATTATCTGCGATGGTTGGCAGCGAAGAAGGCCTACCCGATTGTGAATGCTTGCATAGTCCCTGATTTCTAAATGCCTTTTGAGTGAGTAAGGGGGACTTCTTTTCTACGAGGGTATTTTCACTACTTTATTAGCATATGACTACACTAGTGATTGTGGATGGTTGATGCTCCTTAGCTTATCATAGTTTGGTTGCCAGATGCATCTTTGTGTTCTATTTTGCTTATGTAGCTTTGCAATATTATTTTGAAAATGAAAGTTGGGTACCTAAAATAGAGTAAGTGATGTATATGCCAATAGTGCAGCTACTATGTGTTTTTCATTGTCTGCTTAGACTGAGTCGTTGCTTGAGGAAAAACAATAATTCTAAGTTGAGGGTGTTGACGTGCTGTCAAAATACAACACATTTGATGCCTTAAACCAGGGGTTTTGTGAGTTTTTAATGCAACTTTTTATATTTTTAAAGTGTTTTTGTGTTGTTATTATAGAAAAGGTAGGTTGGCAGGATTTTGGAGAAAAATTATAAATTTTGCGGAAGCCTAGGACATACGACCTCACTTATGAGTCGTAGTCCAAGCTACGAGTCATAGGGTGATCTCGTAGAAAGAAACAAAGATCAAAAATCAGAAATCTGCTAAGAGGAGTTCAGCCTTACAAGGACAACCTACGAGTTGTAAGTCTTAAAATGACTCGTATAGGTGGACTCGTAACAGGAAACAGAGAACCAAAACTTTGGACTAAAAAACTAAAGGCCTTGACTATGAGAGGACTATACAAGTTGTAGCCCAAGAAATGACTTGTACCAGTGGGTTATACCAATTGAGTCCACAATGCCAAGAGATTGATACGAGACCTCAATTACCATTCGCAGGTCACCCTATGAGTCGTACCTGTGAGACCAACCAAATGCCAACTATCTTTTCTATGTAATTTTTAGGGTAAATTTCTAAACAATATAAATACTTTATGTTAGGGTTTTAGTTAGGAGATTCAAAATTCTGGATATTTAATATCACTTTTGAGTATTCTCTCAAGATTTCTTCAGGGTTTTAGCTTAGATTCTATTTTCTCTTGGAAAATGAACTTTTTTGGGAGTGCAATTCCCATATTATTTTAATTCTCAATACATCAAGCTTGTGGTTTGAAACTTGTGGTGATATCATTATCTATTGCAACAACAACAACAACATACCTAGTTGTTTATCATTCTCTATTGCTTTGGGTAAAATTGTCAACTATGTCTTGTCTTTGTATTTTTGTTAGTTTAGCCTTAGCCATAAGTATCTAAGGACCCACAAATTGGGGTTGTGGGAACCATAGGTAGTTGGATTGAGATGACCAAGATTAGTGCATTTCTATGATTGGGGTTTTGCATGTATTATCTATTCTCTTGGTTATGATTGTTGCTTGCTGGTGGCCAACACAAACCTTATCTACTATCATAATCCTGACCAAGGTAGTGATGAATAAGGAAAAGAGAAGTAGAAGACAAGATTCAATTGATGTGTTCTCACCTAATCAACCAAACATGATGAACGGGAGGTTAGCTGGGATAATAGATAATGTTTATTTGTCACACCATGGCTGTTGACCAAGCACCAAGGTGAAATTCGACCTTCTTTACAAAAGGGATGGAAGAACCTAAGTTACCTTCCTACGTACGAATGTCTAATTGTAGTTATGTTGTCTATGGTAATTGAGTTAGCAAACCATGGGGAACACAATTCCCAAGTTGTCCCTAAAACTGAGTGTTTGCTCGCGTCGTAGTGTAGTGTTTATTTTTGTTTTTGTTCTTGGATCACAAAACCCTCCCGCTTTTTGAGATTCTAGTTATATATACTTGAACTGGTTGATAGTGAATTCTTATAGTCAAGCCCTATATTCACTAGGGATTCGACCCTAACCTTTGGTTAGGTTAATTGTTGACAGCGACTACTTTCTTATTGGAGCGTGAACATCAGGTAGATCCAAGAAGACAGAGGTAATAAGGAATTGGCCTAGATCCTTTACTCCATCAGATATTGGGAGCTTCTTGGGTTTGGCCGGTTATTATAAGAGGTTTGTGAATGGCTTTTCTTCTGTTACATCCCTTATGACAAAGTTGACCCAAAAGAAGGCAAAATTTGTTTGGGCCGATGAATGTGAGAAGAGTTTTAAAACTTTGAAAGATATGTTTGTCTTCACTCCTATCTTGTCTAAAGATATGCTTGTCTTCACTCCTATCTTGGCTCAACGAGATGTGTTGGAAGGGTTCGAGGTATTGTGATTCCTCAAGAATTGGTTTGGGGTGTGTTTTGATGTAAAATGGCAAGGTGATAACTTATGCCTCTAGAAAACTTAAGGTTCATGAAAAGAAATATCCTACCCATGATTATGAATTTGCAGTTGTGGTGTTTTCTTTAATGATTTGGCATCATTACTTGTATGTGGTTCATGTTGATGTGTTTACTAACCACAAAAGTTTCCAATATTTGTTCAGCAAAAAAAGATCTTGACTTGAGAAAAAGAAGGTGGTTAGAGCTCCTTAAAGATTATAATATGAGTGTGCATTATTACCCCCGACAAAGCTAATGTTATGGCTGATGCTCTAAGTAGAGTGTCCATGGGTAGTCTAGCTTATGTTGATGGTGGAGGCAAAGAGGTGGCTAGAGAAGTCCATCGGTTGGCTAGATTTGGGGTTAGGTTAGATGAGGTAGCTAATGGTTGTTTAGTGGTTGTTGAGTTCTAAATCTTCCATGATAGAGCAGGTGAAGGAAAAACTAGATTTTGACTCTCCCACGCTAAAGTTAAAGGTCTTAGTGAGAGATTGGTAAGTGGAGGTTTTCTCCCAAGGGGGAGATGGCGACCTTAGGTACTAAGGTAGATTATGTGTGCCAAATGTAGTTTATTTCAAAGAATTGATCTTTATGAAGGCTTATAATTCATCTAAGATGTATAGAGACTTGAGAGAAGTGTATTGGTACGGTGGTATGAAGAGCAATATTGCCAAGTTCATATCGAGATGTCACATTTACCAACAAGTCAAAGTCGAACATCAAAGGATAGGTGGCCTAGCCCAAGACATAGAGATTCCTACTTGGAAGTGAAAAGAGATCAACATGGATTTTGTGGTTGGGTTGCCTAAGACTAGAAAACACTTTCACTCTATTTGGGCTATTATGGATGGAATAACAAAGTCGGATCACTTTCTACCAGTCAAAACTACTTATGGTTTTGAAGATTATGCCATGTTGTACATTCATGAGTTTGTTAGATTGCATTGGGTGCCCTTGTATATCATTTCAGTTTGTGGTGCTCAATTCACTTCTCGCTTTTGGAGGTGCTTCCAAAGAGGTCTTGCTATCAAGGTTAAGTTTAGCACAACTTTTCATCCTCAAATGGATGGTCAAGCCGAGAGGACTATCCCAACCCTTGAAGATATGCTTATAACTTGTGTTTTTGGGTTTAAGGGTAATTGGGATGAACATCTTCCACTTATTGAGTTTGATTACAACAATAGTTACAACTCAAGCATTGGTATGGCTCCTTTTGAAACATTATATGGTAGGCGCTATAGATCCCCAATTTGGTGGTTTGAAGTAGGGGAGACGGCTTCACTAGGTCCAGATTTTATCAAGGAAGCCTTTGAGAAAGTGAGGTTAATAGGGGAAAATTCAAAATAGCCCAAAGTAGATAAGTACTACTCCGATGTGAGGAGAAGAGATTTTGAGTTCGTGGTTAGTGATTAGATTTACTTGAAAGTCTCACCTATGAAGGTTGTGGACCTGTTTGGCAAGAAAGAGAAATTAAGCCTAAGGTTTCTAGGTCCATATAAAGTTTTAGGGAGAGTGGGTAAGGTTGCATAAAAGTTGGAGTTTCCTATAGAGATGAATATGGATTATCTGGTCTTCCATGTACCCATGTTGAGAAAGTGTGTTGGGGACCCAAGTGCTATAGTACCTTTTAATGTTGTGGATGTTGTAGAAGATAATTGGACATATGAGGAGGTCCCGGTGGAAATTTTGGATTGACAAGTGAAGAGGTTGAGAATCAAAGATGTAGCTTCTGTCAAGGTCCTTTGGAGGAATAAACAAGTTGAAAGTGCCACATGGGAAGTTGAGGCAGACATGAGAAAGCGATACTCATGTCTCTTCTACTCTACTCAAGCCGAAGGTACTAATTTAAGTCCCCTATATGATTTCAAAAGTCTTAAGTTTCAGCCTTATGTTATTTTTCATGCATCCATGTTTTGTGGTGACAAGTGAATGGTCATTTTGACATTCATTTTAAGATTTTTGAAAATGATGTTTAAATGCATTTGTTGCTTTCTTGTAGGCTTAAATCTTTATGATTACTTCTCTTATTCTTGTTTCTTTGACATTCAGGGACAAAGGCTCCCAAGGGGAAGATATTAAAAAACACCCTAAAAATGTGCTTTGAAATATCCGTAATCGTAATTTCCATATATCTCAAAATTCATACTTGATATCGAAAATTCGACTTCATATTCTCTATCAAGGACCAAAATTGAGTGGGAAATGGATATAACCCAAATTTTATAAAACCTGTAGCCAAAAATAAATTTCACTTATTTTTGATTTCCAATATGCATCCATGACCAGGCCGCGACGCGGACGGGGCATGGATAAGTGAAAAAACTTTCTCGACGATGGGTCTGCGTAGCAAACCATACGCGGACTAGTTCAAATCTTTTTAAAACTTTATATCACTCAAAAGCCTTAGAAAAACCTCTCCAAGACTTAACCAAATATCTCATACCAAATTCAAGGATTTTAAGCATAACTATGTAACTAAAGGATTCACTTCAAGTTCTAAGTTTCCTTCAAGCTTATTTCAAGATAACCCAAGTTTGAGGTATATGGGTTTCATCCATTGGGTCTTTTCACCCATGGAGTCCAATCTTTCTTTTCATGAAAAATTGCATGATAACAAGTTGTAGTACTTATGGGTATCTTTTATTATGAAATATGAGCATGAATTATGTTGGGGTTTTATCAAAGTATTGTTGATTATGCATGAGTATCTATTTTAAGCTTACACTATGAGTTGATCTTTTTCTGTTGAGACTGTGCACGTAATGAGCGATGACACTATTATCTATTATGAGTTTTTATGATGGATTTCAAGGTACCCTACATGAGAGTTTTACTATATATTGGTCGGTTGATTTGCATTAAGTTTTCTCATCTTATTTCACTCTTGAATTGCATGATTTTGAGTAAATATCATGAACCTACCAAGTACTTGATAAAATGACAAGTCAAGAATTCTCAAGTTATTGATGATCTATTTCATGATTTACAAATCAAGTGACAATATGATGATTAAGGGATTTCAAGTATGAATTCATGAAAATTATCTACAGTTTTGCAAGTTACAAGCTAAGTGCTAGTTCAAGAATTTTATGTCTTATGAGCCATTAATGTTAAAGGAAGGGTTCATGTATGATTATGATATACTCTCACTTTTCAAGTTACGTTCACTAGTAGAGGTCAAGCATGTTTCAAAATCTACTCATGTCATGTTTCCATGTTTCTTAAAAGTTGTATAAGTTAGGATTATTTCAAGCATTATGTGGCATTTGACTTAGCACCGATTGTGGCTTAATATGGGGGCTCGACTCAAAGGGTCCTTATATAAAGTCTTTAGTCTCTAAACTATGTGCCACCATATGATTAGAATTATTATTCTTGCTATACTAGTGGATCCAACTAGTCATGTTATCATGTTTGGTTTTCCTTGGCAATTAGACAACACGTAGCCGGGGGTTGTCATGCCCGTCTACCTTTCTGAGGGGGTGTCACACCTTGGATTCCAAGTTGTAGCTACTTGGTCTATATCGGTTGACATTGCTTCCCATATGTGTATGTTATATGTATCATGCAAGATGAATGATTTAAAAGCATGTTTTATTATGAGCATTGATCATGCATGCCATATTGAGATTACATATCTATTGCTTATGATTATGTATTTTGACTATATGGGCTTCAGTATTGTTGTATTGCATCTCGCATACTTAGTACATTCAAACATACTAATGCATACTCTATGCCTACATAATATTACCATGTAGGGACCGGAGCAACTTTTGATCATCCTCTACATGGCTAGTTGATACTTCAGAGTTAAGCTTTGGTGAGTCCTCTAGTCTGACGACACTATCTATATTACTCTTAGCTATTTTGAGATTTTCTTATGTTGAACACTTGTTATTATAAGGGTGAGCCCGGAGAGTGTCTTGGCCCCTGTTCCATTCTATGTTAGAGGTGTTGTTAGATATTATGATGTACTTAAGCTATGAGCTTGACTCTTTTATGCTTTTATGAATATCAAGATTTCCCTTAGTCTCGCTTCCCTTTTTATTATACCTCTTGTTGTTGTTTATTTTGCTTTCGCGACCAAGTTTGTGTGATTGATATGCTAAAAGGCTTTTTTGGGTTCCTTTCGCGTTCGTATTAGCCATGTCACATCTAGGCTCTAGGCTTGGTTCGTGACAAACTTTGTATCAGAGCACTAGGATTTTAATGTTCCTCGAAAATCAAACACACCACATCGATTAGAGTCTTATTCATGGTTGTGAAGCGTGCCATAACAATGAATGAAAGGCTATGAAGCATTTTGACAAATGTGTCACTTCTTCATAGTCTATATCATGTTTTTGGTGTAATTATAATGCTTTTCCCTGGTCTATATTAATATTTGTGAAGCGTGCCACAACTATGAATGAGAGGCTATGAGGCGTTTTGGGAAATTTGTCACTTCTTCATGGTCTATATCATGTTTTTGGTGTAACTATAATGCTCTTGTTTCCTTCAAGATCATGCCAATTCCAAGGGGAAGACTAAGGAGAGCCCATACTCCTATGAATCAACTGTCCCCTCCCACTCCTCAAGCTCCTCAAGATGGAGGTATAGCCCAAGAAGTGTTCTGAGATGCTATCACAATGTTGGCCCATTCCATGACCAACCAAATGATCCAAGGGGCCCCATCCCCTCATTCTCCCACTTCATCCTCAAGGGTGTGGGATTTCACAAGAATGAACCCACTGGATTTTCACGATCCAAGGCAAAAGAGGATCCCCAAGCATTCATCAATGAGGTGTATAAAGTGCTATCTATCATGGGGTTAATTTGGAGAAGAAAGTAGAGTTAGCAGTCTACCAACTCAAGGGTGTGGCCCAAATATGGTTTACCCAATGTAAATTGGATAGGAGAGATGATGATGCTACACCTTAGGAGGAGTTCAAAGCCGCATTCCTCAACCGGTTCTTTCCTATCAAACTAAGGGAGGCTAAAATGATGGAGTTTATGAACCTTAAGCAAAGTTCCATGAGTGTGAGAGAGTATGCCCTCAAGTTCAATAAGCTCTCCAAGTATGCTCCATAATTGGTTGCTGAACCTAGATCAAGGATGAATAAATTTGTGTTGGGGGTGTCCGACTTGGTTAATAAGAAGTGTTGTACCATCATGCTAGTATGTGATATGGATTTGTCTCGGCTAATGACATATGCCAAGAAACTAGAGAGGGAAAATCTTAGAAAAAGAAGAAGTGGTGAGTCCAAGAGGGCTTGTTTGAAGGTGGTTCCAAAGTTCCCAAGGGTGGCTGGTTTCCTCAAGCTCACAAGTTCCAAGGTCAAGGTTCTTCCAATGCTCCTAATAAGAGATTTTCTAATTATAATCCCAGATTCCAAGGTTGCAATGGTGGGATGACCCATCCTTAGTGCCAAAAGTGTGGAAGAAACCATTGTAGTCCGTATTTGGAAAATTCTAATGGTTGTTTTAGCTGTGCTGAAGTGGTCACAAGGATATTGATTGTCCTCATCTCAAAAAAAAGATAGAGATAGTCGTACACAAGGCAAAGGTGCTAATGCGGGTCCAAAGGCAAAGGGAGGCCAACAAGGGGGTGCTCCAAGGCAAAATAGATTGTTTGTTCTTCAAGGAAGGCAAGGGGTGGATGATGTTCCCGATGTCATCACTGATATGTTAAAGGATTTTGATTTTGATGTGTATGCATTGATAGATCCGAGTGCCACTCTTTTTTTTATTACTCCTTTTGTTGCCAAAAAGCATCATGTGAGTCCCAAATTGTTGTGTGAACCGTATGAAGTGTCTTTCCCTGTTGGTTAGTCTATTATTGCTAAAAGACTCTATAGTAAATCTCCTATGTCCATATTGCATAAATTCTTTCCTTGTGATTTTGTTGAATTAGATATGGTGGATTTTGATATCATTCTTGGGATGGATTGGTTGTATGTATATTATGCTTCTACTAATTGTGGAACTTGTAGGGTAATTCCAATTCCTTAATGAGCCCCTCTTGAGTGTGAAAGTCATGATGTGGTGGTCAAGGGTAGATTCATTTTTTATCTTAAAGCCCTACAGTTGATTTGTAAGAGTTTCCTTTATCATCTTGTGAGGGTTAGGGATGTTGAGTCCAAAGTCCTTTCTATTGAGTCAATTTTGGTGGTTAATGAGTTTCGTGATGTCTTTCTCAATGAGCTACCCGGTATTCCTCCCAAAATGGAAATAGACTTTGGTATAGACCTCCTTTCCGATACTCAACCTATTTACATTCCTCCTTAGCGTTTGACCCCGGCGAAATTCAAGGAGTTAAAGGATCAATTGAGGGATTTGTTGGAGAAGGGTTTCATAAGGCCTAGTAAGTCACCTTGGTGTGTACCGGTGTTATTTGTGAAGCAAAATGATGGTTTTCATAGAATGTGCACTGATTACCTGTAACTTAATAAGGTTACCATAAAGAACAAGTACTCTCTTCCAAGAATTTATGATTTTTTTGATCAACTACAAGGGTCTAGTCACTTTTCTAAGATTGATCTTCGGTCTGGATACCACAAAGTGAAGGTGAGGGAGTGTGATGTTCCTAAGATGAATTTTTGGACTAGGTATGGGCACTTTTAGTTTGTGGTTATGTCCTTTGGGTTAACTAATGCACTGGCTATATTTATGGATCTCATGAATTGGGTTTTTAAACCCTACCATGATATGTTTGTGTTAGTCTTTATTGATGATATATTGATTTATCTCCAGAGTGAGAAATAGCATGTGAATCACTTGAGGGTGGTGTTGCAAATATTGAGAGAGGAGAGGTTGTTTGCTAAATATAAAAAATGTGAGTTTTTGCTGAAAGAGGTTGTTTTTCTAGGGCATGTGGTGTCGAGTGATGGTATTAAGGTGAGTCCTAAGAAGATGGCGGTGATTATAAATTGGCCTATACCCTTGACTCCATCGGATATTAAGAGTTTCTTGCGTTTGGCAGGTTACTATCAGAGGTTTCTAAATAGTTTTTTTTCTATTGCTTCTCCTATGAATAAGTTGACCCAAAAGAAGGAAAAATTCATGTGGGCAGATGAATGTTAAAAGAGCTTCAAAACCTTAAAAAATAAGCTTGTCTCCGCTCCTACCTTAGATCTACCAGAATGGTTGGAAGGGTTTGTGGTATATTATGATGTATCAAGAATTGGTTTGGGGAGTGTTCTGATGCGAAATGGCAAGGTGATAGCATATGACTCTAGACAACTTAAGGTGTATGAGAATAATTATCCCACCCATGATCTTGAATTGGCGTCCGTGGTATTTGCTTTGAAAATTTGGCATCCCTACTTATATAGAGTTCATGTTGATGTGTTAACTAACCACAAGAGTCTCCAATATATGTTCACCCAAAAAGATCTTAACTTGATATAAAGAAGGTTGTTAGAGATCCTTAAAGACTATGATATGAGTGTCCATTAGATAGAGTGTCCATGGGTAGTCTAGCTCATATTGATGATGGAAGAAAAGATGTGGTTAGGGAAGTTCACCGGTTGGCTAGTATAGGGGTTAGGTTGGATTAAGTTGAAAATGGTGGTGAAGTGATTGTTGATGGTTCTAAATATTCTTCCATTGAGGAGGTAAATTCAAAAAAAAAATCTTGACCCTGCATTGTTAAAGTTGATGGTCTTGGTGAAAGATGGTAAAGTGGAAGTTTTCTTCCAAGGGAAAGATGGTGCCCTTAGGTACCAAGGTAGGTTATATGTGCCTAATGTTGATGACTTAAGGGAGTTGATCTTGAAGGAGGCCCATAATTCATCCTATTCTATACACCTTGGTTCTACAAAGATGTATAGAGACTTGAGGAGGTGTATTGGTGGGGTGTTATGAAGAGAGACATTGCCAAGTTCATATCCGGATGTCATAATTGCCAACAAGTGAAAATCGAAAATCAAAGGTTGGGTCGCCTAGCCCAAGACATAGAAATTCCTACTTGGAAGTGGGAAGAGATCAACATAGATTTTGTGGTTGGGTTGGCTAAGGCTAAGAAACATTTGACTCTATTTGGGTTGTTGTGGATAGAATGATTATGTCGGCTCACTTTGTATTGGTCAAAACTACTTATTGTGCTGAAGATTATGTCATGTTGTACATCCATGAATTGGTTAGATTGCATTGGTGCCCTTGTCTATCATTTTTCATCATGGTGCTGAATTCACTTCTCACTTTGGAGGTCCTTCCAAAGAGGTCTTGGTACCAAGGTTAAGCTTAGCATGACATTTAATCCTTGAACAGATGGTCAAGCTGAGAGGACTATCCAAACTCTTGAGGATATGTTTAGAGCTTGTATTTTGGAGTTTAAGGGTAATTTGGATGATCATATTCCACTTATTGAGTTTTGTTACAACTTACAACAATAGCTACCACTTAAGCATTGGTATGGCTCCCTTCGAAGCTTTATATGGTAGGCATTGTATCTACTCGGTTGAGTCTTTGAAGTGGGGGAGATTGCTTTGCTAGGTCTAGATTTGGTCATAGAGGCCTTAGATAAGGTGAAGGTAGTAAGGAAGAGATTGAAAATAGCCCAAAGTAAACAAAAGTCCTACTACGATGTGAGGAGAAGAGATCTTGAGGTTATGGTTGGTGATTGGGTTTACTTGAAAGTCTCAACCATCAAGGGTGTGGTGCGGTTTAGCAAGAAATGAAAATTGAGGCGAAGGTTTGTGGGTCCTTATAAGGTTTTGAGGAGAGTGGGTATGGTTTTATAAAGTTGCTTATGGAGATGAATATGGTCTATCCGGTCTTCTACGTGTCCATGTTGACAAAGTGTGTGGGTGACCCAAGTTCTATAGTGCCCTTGGATTTTGTGGGTATTGTAGAAGATAATTTTCCCTATGAGGAGGTCCCAGTGGAGATTTTGGACAGACAAGTGAAGAGATTGAGAAACAAAGAGGCAACTTCCATTAAGGTCCTTTGGAGGAACCAACAAGTTGAAAGTGTCATATCAGAAGCGTAGGTAGACATGAGAAAGCGATTGTCATGAACAAAGCCTAGGGTCTAGACATGTCATGGAAAATGAGAACCCTAAGATGCCCAAACAAGCCTCTTTGCATATCTATCACATATCCTTGGTCATAGAAGCAAAGTAAAACAACATCAAGAGGTTTTAATAAGGGTAAAGGGGCGAAGGGAAGTCTTTAATAACATAAATCTTAGAAGAGTCCAAGCTCAAGCACAATTACATCACTGATCCAACAACATCTCTAACATAGATTGGACGGGGTCCAAGACAACTTTTGGGCTCACTCTCATAGCTCAAGAGTGCAACATAAAGAAATAACATAAGCAAGAATAGTATATCTAGTGTCCCCGAAGTTGAGGACTCACCAAAGTTTATCTTCAAGATGTCCAAAACTAACCACGAGGAGAATGATCAAGAGAAGCTCCTGTTCCTACATGGTAATATCATGTAGGTATAGAGTATTTGTTGGTATGTTTGAATGTACTAAGTATGTAGGATGCAATGCAACAAGTGATAGGTAACATAATCGAAATGCATAAGCATAAGAGACAGTATAATATCAATATTGCTTGCATGGTCAGTGCTTGACATAAAACATGCTTAGTCATAATCAAGGAACATAAATGCATTTTGGAATATATGTATGCTCAAAACTTACACAAATATGCTTGAGATGGACCACATAACCACCCACTCGCCTTACGGTATAACCTTTTCGGAGAGTATTACTAATAATTCTACCTTACGACATAGTCTCTTTGGTCAATAGTACAAGATATCCCCTATATTACGATATAATCTTTTAAGTAGGAGCTGTGACTTATCCTACCTTATGATATAATCTATTCAGTAGAACCATGAATTATACCTTACGGTATGGCCTTTTCGATAGGTGTTATAAGATGTCCTTACCTTATAATATAATCTTTTCGGTAGGAGCCATGAGTCAGTATACCTTACGACATGACCCTTTTGATAGATCTTATAGAATGTCCATACCTTACGATATAATCTTTTTAGCAGGAGTCATTAAAATGGCTCATCAAACCATCACATTCAAGTATCAAGAAAGAACTCCTCATTTTCCCAAGAACACAACAAACCTGAGACCCCAACAATTTACTTGCAATACCATATTTGCTTTGCATAATTTAAACACATATATACATTCCTTTCATCACTATAAAGCCACTTGACTCATAAGTCATGTAATAGATCATCAATAATTCAAGAATCCTTAACAAGACAATTTATCAAACACTTAACTAGTGTGTAAGGCTTCTTTCAACTCATGTAATTCAAGAGTGAAATCAAGTGAGAAAAATCAATGTAAATCAATCTGCCAACAATTGGTAACACCTCATGCAAGATACATTGAAATCTCCCATTAAATCACATCATAGATCATAGTTGCTCAAAACATGAATAGTCATAATAGATAAATCATCTGATAGTTTGAGCTTAAAATAGGTAAGCATGTGTTTTCAATCAACATTTCATGAAACACCAACATAACTTGTAATGATAGTCGATAATTAGAAATGCCCATAAGCAACACAACTTGGAAATAAGTAATTTTCATAAAAAGGAAGATTGGGCTTCATAGGTGAAAGGTACCCATGAATGAAACCCACATACCTTAATCTTGGAGTTTCTTGAAGAAGAACTTAAGGAGGACTTGGGGCTTCCCTTGGTTTCCTTGAACTCCAAAAAAAACTTCTTGAAAATCTTGAGAATGGATGGAGAATTTGATGAATATTAAAGAGGAATTTGAGAGTTTTTTGTGAATTTTCAGGGCTAAAAATGGCTAAAGAATGAGGGATTTTTTCATATATATGTATGGAGTTCTTACCTAATTTCCCTGGAATAGAGAAAGAATGTTTCAAAAATTCTAGAACTAGTCCGCGCCAGGTCTTCATCGTGGATTGGTCACGGACAGCTATAGTTTTGCGATATTTCACCAAAAAATTATTTTCTTGGCACGGATAAAGTATACATTGTAGGTACTTGTTTCCCTAACTAATTTTACCCTATGAACAAGAATATGAAGTTGGATTTGAAAAATTCTACATAGATTTTGAGATAATAAAAAAAATGCATCATAGGATCTTTCCAGCTACGTGGAGGGGTGTTTAAATATCTCCGATTTGAATAGAAGTGAATTACTATTACGAAGCATTCCTAGGCAAGTGTGGGGCATTTCAATATCTCTCCCCTGGGAACATTAGTCCCCGAATGTCGAAGAAACATGGGTAAGAGAAGAAATTAAGAAGATTCCATCCCAACATGATGCAACAAATGCACTTAAACCTCATTTTTGAAAAGTTTTAACATGAATGTTAAAATTACTATAAACTTGTTACTATGATCATGAATACATGCAAAATGAACTAAGGGCTGAAACTTAGGACTTTAAATCATATAGGTGGCTTAGTTTGCTATCTCAGTCTTAAATAGAATGAAAGAGGTACAGATATCACTCCTTCATCCCACTCCGGCTCCCCAAGAGATACTTTAGACTTGACGATTCTTCTAAAGGACCTTGACAAGCACTACATCCTTATTAATCAACCTTTCCATATATCCATCCAATATCTTCACGGGACCTTCTCATAAGTCAACTCACTTTGTACAACACCCATAACCTCAAAGAGTTTCATAGCACTTAGGCCACCAACACATCTTTTCAATATAGATATATGAAGAGAAGGACGAACCATATTCATAACATTAGGCAACTCCAACTCGACCGCTTTACCAATCCTCCTCAACACTTTATAAGGACCCACAAATCATAGACTCAATTCCTTTTCTTGCCAAACCGGACCACACCCTTCATGGGTGGGACTTTCAAGTGAACCCAATCCACCACATAAGCACACCTCACCTACATGAGTACCTAAAGATGCCATCTCCCCTTCAGGAGTAATCCTCCACTTCACCACCTTCTACCATAACATTCAAATATAGCAAGGTAGAGTAAAGGTATTGCTTTAACTCGCCCTCTTAAATTAAAGAACAGTCGGGACCATCAAGACCATTACACTACCATTCTTAACTTCCCCCAACCTCATTCCCAACCTAGCCAACCGGTGCACTCCTCTAACCATCTCTTTGTTACCCACAATTCAGACTTATCACAATGAGCAAAAACCTCTCATCCCCTAAAATTTGCAACACTACCTTAAAATGATTCACAAGCTCTAATAAATCAATGCTTTATCACTAAGGACAACTACAAACATGGTAAGGTAGGGTTTAAAGACCCTATTCATGAGATCCATAAACATAGTCTATTTATTAGTCAACCAAACAACTCCACCATGACTCTAAATGCTCATTGCTAGTCCAAAATGACATCTAGTGATATCACCTACCCTCACCCTCACTTGGGGACAAAACTCGGACCGAAAATCAATCTTAGAGAAGTGACTAACCCATTGAAGTTTACCAAATAGGTCATCGATTCTTAACCATCAAGTCAAAACCTCATTGGTTCTACAATCATTAGAAGCATGATACACATGTAGCCAAACTAATCCAAGACCTCCAAGCCCACCATGCCAAGTTCAACCAAAATCACAAGGCAAGACACTATGCAATAACAACATGGAGCAACCTTAAAGACTTTTCTAGCAATAATAGACTCACCAGTGGGGTAGACCCCTCAGAGTTTCACATAGCAATTCAGGACACACACGAGGCCAACTAGCAAACAAAGGAATAATGAGAGAAATAGTGGCACCCAGACCTATTAAATCATACACATCAACATCAAAGAAAACTTCAACATACCGGTAGCAACGTCTGGCACCTCATCCACCCCTTGCCTCCCTTGAAGAACATATAACCGATTATGTCATGGGGCACAACCTTGTTGGCCACCTTGAGCCATTTGATCAACATGAGCACCTTGCCCATGTGGTCAACCATCCTTGTCTTTATTTTGAGCATTTGGATAATCTAGAATTTTATGGCCCATCTCACTGCACCCGAAGCATGCACTCATGTTCCTCCAACATGTGCCACTATGATTCCTTCCACTGTTTGGGCATCTAAGATGAGTCACCCCATCATCACCCACTTGGAGTCATGGGTTAGGCGCCCCATCCTTAGCAATCCTCTTATTTGGATCCCTAGAGGACACCTTGATGGAATCGGTCACCCTCAATTCGAGTTGTTTAGGATTCACCACTTCTCCTCTTTCTAAATTTTTCCTCTTTAAGTTGTTCGGCAAGGGTCATGAGCCGAGACAAATCTGTATCACTTACAAGAATCACAATATGACACTTCTTATTCACTAAGTAGGATATACCCATCACAAATTTGTTCATCCTAGACCTTGGCTCGGCCACCAATTGTGGAGCATACTTTGAAAGTTGGTTGAACTTGAGTGCATACTCCCTCACACTCATCGACCCTTACTTTAGATTCATGAATTCCATCATCTTATACTCTCTTAACTCAATAGGAAAGAACCAGTTAAGGTAGGTGGCTTTGTACTCCTCCCAAGGAATAGCATTATGATTTCCCCTCTCCATGATCCCCGAACTAAAGGTCAATCTTAAAAAACTGAATAGCCCCTTGAAGTTGGTCAAAAAGGTCATCATTCCTTGGTAGAGGGTACTTGTTCTCTATGGTGACTTTGTTAAGTTGCTAGTACTTAATGCACATCCTAAGAAAGCCATCCTTTTTCTTCACAAATAACACTGGTGCTCCCTAAGGTAACTTATAGGACTTATGAAACCCTTCTCCGACAAATCCCTCAATCGCTCCTTTAACTCCTTCAACTCCACTGGGGCCATACGATAAGGGGGAATAGAAAAGGGTTGAATATTGAGAAGGAGGTCTATACCAAAGTCTATTTTCCTTTTGGGAGGAACACCAAGAAGCTCATCGGGAAAGATATCAAAAAACTCACCAGAACTGACTCAATAAGAAGGACTTTGGACTTAACACCCCTAACATTCATAAGATGATAGGAACAACCCTTAGAAATCAACTTTTAGGCTATAAGACAAGAAATGGATCTACCCTTGACCACCACATCGCGACTCTCCCACTCAAGGATGGGCTCATTAGGGAATCGGAATTTAACCCTATGGGTTCTACAATCAATAGAAGCATAATAGTCATGCAACCAATCCATCCTAAGAATGACATCAAAATACACCATATCTAACTCAACAAAATCACAAGGCAAGATTTTATTCAATATGAACACGGGACAATTTTTGTAGACTATTTTAGCAACAATGGACTCACCAATGGGAGTAGACATTTCATGAGGCTCACATAATAATTCGGGACTAACATGGAGCTTTTTGGCAAAAAAAGGAGTAATAAAAAAATGAGTGGCACCTGGGTCTATCAGTACATACACATTGACATAAAAAACCTTTAACATTATGGTGGAGACATCAAGCACCTCATCCATACCTTGTCTCCCTTGAAGAGCTTAGAATCTATTTTGCCTTGGAGTATCCCTTTGTTGGCCTCCTTTTCCCTTTTCTGACCTACATTTGCACATTGTCCTTGTGGACGACCATCTCTACCTTTGTTTTGAGCATGAGGACAATCAATCACCTTATGAACCACTTCACCACAACTAAAGCAAGCATTAGAATTTCTCATACATGGGCTATAATGGTTCCTACCATATCTTTGGCACATAGGGTTAGTCACCCCATCGCCACCACCTTGGAATCATGGATTATCATTGGAAAACCTCGTATAAGGTGCATTAGAAGATCCTTGGCCTTGGAACTTGTGGCCTTTCGGAAATTGGCAACCCTTGGAACTTTGGAATCCACCTCCAAAACTAGCCCTCTTAAACTCACCACTTCTTCTTTTTCTAAGCTTTTCTCCCTCTAGTTTCTCAGCGTAAGTCATGATATGGGAAAAATCCATATTACCCACTAACATGGCAGTTCGACACTCCTCATTGACAAAGTTGGAGACTCTCGGCACAAATTTGTTCAACCTTGATCTCGGCTCGACAACTAATTGTGGGGCATACTTGGAGAGTTAGTTAAACTTTAGGGGATACTCCCTCACCCTCATGGAACCTTGCTTAAGGTTCATAAACTCTATTATTTTAGCCTCCCTTAGCTAGAAAGGAAAGAATCGATTGAGGAATACGGGTCTGAACTCTACCCAAGGAATAGCACTATCATCTCTCTTCTCAAATTTCCATTGGGTGAACCAAATTTGGGCCATATGTTTGAGTTGGTAGGCTGCTAACTCCTCTTTCTCCTCTAACTTAAGCCCTATAATAGATAGCACTTTGTACACCTCATCAATGAACTCTTGGGGATCCTTAACCATCTTGGATCCATGGAACTCTGGTGGGTTCATTCTAGTGAAATCCCTCACCCTAGAAGCCGGAGTGGGAGCATGAGGGGCTTAAACCCCTTGGTGAATTTTGTTGGTCATAGAACGAGCCAACATTATAATTAGCACCTCAGAACTCATCTTGGGCTACCCCTCGTCCTTGAGGAGCTTGAGAAGCGGGAGGGGTCGGTTGCTCCTCGGGTATATGGGCTCTCCTTAGTCCCCCTCTTGGGATCGGCATGATCTAGAAGAGTAAAGAGAATTCATTAGGGGAATAGTCTTAGACTCACATCTAAAGCATGATATAGACAATGAACAAGTAAAACATTTTCTAAAATGCCTCATAGCCTCCTATTCATAGTTGTGGCACACTTCACAGCCATGAATAAGACTCTAATCGACGTTGTGTGTTGGAATCCATGGACCATTAACAAACTTGTCCTCTCACACTATGTTTTTCATGACCTAAGCTTTGGGCTTAGACGTGACACGATGAATTGGAACCCGAAAGGACCCCAAACAAGTCTCTTAGTATTTCATTTACACCTCCTTGGTCGCAGAAGCAAAATAAACAACACAAGAGATATAAATAAGGGAAACAACAATAAAAGAAATCTTGATATTTATAAAATCCTAAAAGAGTCAAGCTCATAGCATAAGTACGTCAATTGTCCAACAACACATCTAACATGGAATGGAGCGAGGGCCAAGACACTTTACGGGCTCACCCTCATAGTATCAAGTATTCGACATAAAGAAATAACAAAAAGTAGGAGTAGCATAGATAGTTTCCTCAGACTTGAGGACTGACCAAATATTATCTTTCAAAGTACAAAACTAGTTGAAATGACCCTACGAAATGACTGAAAATGTGCCTAGAAAGTGCCCAGAATCGTACTATTCATATATCTAAAATTATATTTGTTATTTTTTAAATACGACTTCATATTCTTGTTCAGGGGGTAAAATTGAGTGCTAAATGGGTCTAACCCAAATTGTATAGCAACCGTATCAAAATATGAATATCGTAAAAACATGATTTAGGAGGGTCAACTTTAAAGGGGCATATCTTTTAGAACACAAAGAACTGGGTGGCCCATGACCTACCAAATTAAAGCTCTTTGTATTAGCTTTCTAACGACTTAGTTTCACCATACTCTGAGTTCGGATGAAGAAATTATGCCCATTTTCGTAAAACTTGTAAGTGTAAAAATGCAAATTCAAGTGGGTAATCCGCGTCACAGTTTGGTCCTTTTTTCTTACTTCGGTACAAGGCTTTCAAGTCATGGGCCTAAGGGTTACCATTCTTGAAAATACTTATACTTAGCCTTATTTCAACCTCATATCATCCTAAAAAATCCCTAATACTCACTCAAATATTTAGACTAATATTTCTCTCAAGATTTATGTCCCAAAACCCTCATCTAGATCTAAGAAATTCCTTCTAGCTTCAAGTCTCCATTAAAGTCTTCTTCAGAAAAATGTTCAAGGTCAAATTATGTGGGTTTTAGCCATTGGGTCCTTTCACCCATCGTGCCATAATCTCCTTTTTACTCAATTTTCATGATTTAAAGTTAATTTTACAAATGGATTTGCAAGTATGAGCATGTCCATGAACTATGTTTAAGCTATGTAAAGTTGTGACTATTTTTCTATGTTTTGAGCTATAAATCTTGGAGCTATTATAAGATTTGATGAGGGGTTTTAATGTATATTGCTTTAGGGTGTTTCAAGGTGTTTATTGATGGTTTTACAGTGGATTTTCCAGCATGATGTCATCTCTAAATTGCATGGTTTTACACTAGCACTACACACCCTCTAAGTGTTTGATTAAATGTCTGGATATGGTTTCTTGAGAAATTCAAGGTCCAAAGCATGTCTTATGAGTTGAATGAATTTATGATGATGAAATGAATGTTCATATGAGTTATGTTTCGAGGAGTTCCTATGTTATTATAAGATTACTGCCTTGGTGGAGGTTGTGATGTCCATCAACCATTGTTGAGGGGTTGAAACTTTGACAATCTAATTGGAGGGTGTGATGTCCATTAACTGGTAAAGGGTTGATACCTTGACCAGCTAATTGGAGGGTATGATGTCCACTATCCAGCAACGGGTTAATACCTTATCCCCCTAAATGGATAGTGGGATGTCCATTAACCGGCAAGGGGATGATACCTTAGCAACCAAAATAGAGGGTGGGATGTCCATTAATCGGCAAGGGGTTGATACCTTAGCCACCTAAATGGAGGGTGCGACATCTATTAACCAGTGTTGAGGGGTTGATACCTTGGCTACCCAAATGAAGGGTGTGATGTTCATTTACCAATTAAGGGATATATACCTTGATCAACATACAAGGGGATGCCAAAACTTGGATTCTAGGATCTAGTTGTCTGGTCTATGATGATGGTCTCCTTTTACTATGTATTATGATCTATATAAGCATGATTATACTTCACGTATCATTCATACATATCATATCGTCACTATATTATCCATTTTCTATGTTTAGGCATTTCGATTATGTTGTCTATCTCTTGTTGCATTGCATCCTATATAGTACATTCAAATGTACTAATGCATACTCTATGCCTACATGATGTTATCATGTAGGAATCGATGCTCTATTTGGTCATCATCCTCCTCCATGTGGCTAGTAGTATCCATTCAAGCTAGTTGGTGAGTCCTCCATTCCGAGAACATTGGTTTACATTCCTATGCTATGTATCAAAGACTATCTTTCCTTTTTGGCATGCATTGACTATGAGGGTGAGCCCAGTTGCTTTTCTTAGCCCCTGCTATGTTCTATGTTAGGGGTGTTGTTGGACAAGATATGTATTATACTTGAGCTTTGACTCACTTTTGATATTCAAGCTAATTATGTATAAATCTCTCTCTCCCTTAGTCCCAATTTCCCTTGTTTATGTTTCATATGTTATTTTACATTGCTTCCATGACATATGATGTGTAATGATATGCTATGAGTCTTGTTTGGGATTCCTTTGTATTCCCCACTTGCCATCACATCTAGACCCTAGGATTAGATCGCGACACTAGCCACGTGGAGGACGATCGAGAGGTGCTTCGGTCCTTACATGGAAATATCATGTAGGCATAGACTATACATTAGTACATTTGAAGGTAATAAGTATATAGGATACAATACAACAAGACATAAGCCAATATAGTCGAAATGCATAATCATAAGAAATGGATAGGTATAATTAGCATTCATGATCAATGCTTGAATTAAAACATGCTTGTTAATCATAAAACTTGTATAGAACGTATCACATATGGGAAGAGACCATAATCTACATAGTCCAAGCGAACTACTACTTGGAATCCAAAGCATGTCACCCCCTCTTAAGGTGATTGAGGTACTCACCCCTCAAAAGGTAGTGATTTTGCATGTCACTACCCAGCAAAGTGACTGAGGTACTCACCCCTCAACGTGGTGATTATGTATGTCACCCCCAAACAAGGTGATCGAGGTACTCAACACTTAACGTGGTGATTGGGCATATTACCTCCCAACAAGGTGGTCGATGTATGTCACCCCTAAACATGGTGATTGGGCATGTCACTAGCATACAAAGCGATTGAGGTATGTTATCCCCTCAACAAGGTGATTAGGCATATCACCCCCCAAGAAGGTGTGGTCTACTTGCAAACATTGTAGATACTTTTCATGAATTCAATGCATACATGCAAGCCCTTAATCAACATAAAGTCACTTGACTTATAAACCATGTAATAGATCATCAATAACTTGAGAATCCTTGTCAAGACATTTTATCAAATACTTGGTGGCTTTATAATGCTTGTTCAAAACCATGCAATTCAAGACTGAAATAATATGGGAAAACTCAATGTAAATTAACCCACCAACATATAGTAAAACTCTCATGTAGGGTACCTTGAAATCCATCATTAGATCTCATAATAGATCATAGTTTCTTAGCTCAAAACATGTATAGTCTTAATAGACAATCAATTCATGGTATAAGCTTGAAATAGATAGACATGCAAAATCAACCTGCTTTTAATAAAACCCTAAAATAATTTATAATCAAGATCCATAATGAGAGATATCCATAGATGATACAACTTGAAAACATATGAATTTCGTAAAAAGGAAAATTGGGCTCCACGGGGTGAAAGGACCCAACGGATGAAACCCACATACCTCAAACTTTGGTTTTCTTGAGATGAGCTTGAAGAGAACTTAGAGTTTCAATAGAACCCTTGAGATCCAAAGTTAAGCTTGAATCCTTAAAATTGGAGTGATATTTTGGTTAAGTCTTATAAAGGTTTTTGTGAGGATTTTGAGTGATATAGAGTTGAAAATAGCTAAGAATATGTGCTTTCACCCATAAGTCGGCATGGGGCTATGTCCCTAATGCCCTTGGCTGATATAGGAAATTGAGTAAAAATCAACACTGGTCCATGTTTACTCCACGATGCGGACCCAAGGCGAAGGCCAAACTTGTACTGCTCTACGCCCTGGTACGCCGTGGCTAGGGCACGGATAAACACTTGATAAGAAAAATTAGTGAAAATTATTTTTTGCTACTGGTCATTTAAAATTGGGTTATGCCCATTTCCTACTCAATTTTGGCCCCTAATTGAGAATATGAAGTTGGACTTTAGATGTCACGTATGTATGTTGAGATATATGAAAATTATGATTATGGGCATTTTCAAAGCACATTTTGGGGTGTTTCACATTCGATAGGAGGGAATTTAGAATCAATATCCTGAAACCATTACAAGATGATAAATGTAACCCTTAGAAATTATTCTTCGAGCCTTAGGACAAGAATTGAACCTACCCTTAACTACTGAATTATGACCTTCCTACTCAAGGATAGGCTCATTAGGAAACTGGAACCTAACTTTGCGAGTTCTACAATCAATGGAAGGGTGATATGCATGTAACTAATCCATCCTAAGAATGATATCAAAATCTACTATGTCAAGCTTAACAAAATCACAAGGAAAGACTAGATGCAATATACATACGGGACAATCCCTATAGACTCTTTTAGCAATAATGGACTCACCAATGGGGTTTGATACCTCAAAGGGATCACATGATAATTCAAGACACATATGTAGCTTATTAGCAACAAAAGGAGTACTAAAAGAAAGAGTGACACCCAGATCCAATAAGGCATATACATCAAAATCATAAACCTTTAACATACTGGTGATAACACCTGGTGCCTCATCCTCTCCTTGCCTCCCTTGAAGATTATAAAACTGATTGAGATGTGGAGCACCTCCTTCTTGGCCTCATTTTGTCCATTAATAAACATGACCACCTTGTCCTTGAGGACGACCATCTTTACCCTTGCTTTGAATAGAGGGAGAATCAACAATCTTGTGGCATACTTTTACACACCCATAGCAAGCATTCCAATCCCTCAAGCATTTGCCACCATAATTTTTTCCATATTTTGGGCACCTTGCAAAAGTCATTCCATTATTTCTACCTTGATCCTTAGGGTTCGGAACCCTATCGTTATCAAATCTTTAGTTTTGAGAATTGAAGGATCCCTGGCCTTGGAATTTATGATTTTGTCGGATATGGCTACCCTTAGCACCTTGAAAACTACCACCATACTGAGCCTTCTTGGACTCCTCACTCCTCCTCTTTTTGTGTTTCTCCCCTTCAAGTTGTTCAACATAAGTCATAAGATGATACAAGTCTATATCAGCCACAAGCATGGTGGTGCGACATTCTTCATTCACCAAGTTGAATACTCTCAAGACAAAATTATTTCTTCTTTCCCCAGAGTCGACGACCAAGTGAGGAGCATATTTTGAGAGCTTGTTGAACTTAAGGAAAAACACCCTCACACTCATGGAGCCTTGTTTGATATTCATGGACTCCATCATCATTGCATCTCACAATTCTATAGGGAAGAAACGATTTATTAAGGCGGCCTTACACTCCTCCTGTGGGATGGGTTATTGTTCTTTTCCATTGAGTAAATCAAATTTGTGCAAGGCCCTTAAGTTGGCAGCCTACAAGCTCCGCCTTTTATTCTGAACTCACCCCCATAATACCAAGCACTTGATAGATCTCATCAATAAATTCTTGAGGGTCCTCTTCCATTAAGGAGCCATAAAACTCTAGAGGGTTCATCCTTGTAAAATCCCTCACATTTGAAGCCGGGTGGGAGCATGGGGAACTTGAACTCCTTGGTTCAATTAGTTGGTCAGGGATTATGCTAACATGGAAATGACATTCCGGTATTCGGCATGTGTGACCCCTACTTCTTCTTGGGGAGCATGAGGAACCGGAGGGACAAGATCACCCTTAGGTGTTGGAGTTCTTTGTGGCATTCTCCTTGGCGGCATAATCTGAAAGAGAAAAAGACCATATACTTGGATTAGGGAACCTTTATTTAAATCTAAAGCACGATATAGATTATAAAGAACTGAATCATTTCCTAAAATGCCTTATATCCTTCTATTCATAGTTGTGGCGTAATTCATAGCCTTGAAAAAGAATTGACTTGACCTGGTTAGATGTTCGAGGACCATCAACAAACGTAGTGCTCTGATACAAAGCTGGTCACAACCCAATCTTAGGGCCTAGATAGGGCTAATAAGAAACCCAAACAAGCCTCTTAGCATATCATGTGCACATCCTTGGTTGTAGAAGCATAATTTAATAACACGCAAGCAATAAATAATTCTAGGGGTGCAGGATTTTGGACTCATGATAGAACGTTGATAGTCAAACTTTCATAGTATATCATGTGTATGTGATAGGAGACCTTAACTGATATGTAAGAACAAGCGAGATACTACTTGAAATCTCAATGTTTGCCTCCTCACCAAAAAAGGAGTAGTCTACTTACCAAGGTAAACCAAACTTGACCCCACAGAATGCGTAACTCGGCTTAGTTTTGATCCACTAATAAAATTCCATTTAGGAAAAGAAGCATGAACCTATGATGGCACGTAGTTAAGAGACCAAGACATTATATAAGGACCCCTTGGGTCGGGCCCCCAACTTAAGTCTCTTTCGGTGCTAAGTCTAGTCCAAAAGAATACTTGACATAATCATACATTTAATGATAACCTGAATGAGTTGTACAAAAAAAATGATATTGTATGTGTAGCTCATTCATATGTGTGACCCATACAAGTGAGCATATACCTTATACTAGAAGGTGAAACATTTGATAAACTTGACCCATTCTAGGGGGGCATTACTTTACATAAAAGGGTAGGACTTGTAATATACTTGATCCGTTCTAGTGAGCATTAGTTTGTACATGAGGGTAAAACATTTATCATACTTCACTCCTTCATATAAGAAATATATAATCACAAGAGGGTGGAATATAATATAAGGGTTCAACATCTTACTTACAAATCATAGGAACTTTTCATGAGGTCAATGCATGCTTAGGAGCCTATAATTGATCGTATCATGCTTGTCTTACAAAACATGCAATAGTCTTTCATCAACATAAAAATCCTTATCATGTAAATTTAGTCAAACATGGTATGTATATATGCTTAAAATTATATAATTCAAGAGTATAAGACAAGAAAAGAGTAAAATCAATTCATTTAGAAATCATTCAATTCAACCCACAATCATTGTCGTAGAAACCCCAATTTGGGTGTCGTTAACTTCATCTTAAAAGTTCATACTCCTTCATAGTTTACATAGTTTGCATCATGCATAGCTTCAATATATCTCATGGAATAATCCTTCAATATATATTCATGCTTAGTCAATCAATACTTGAAGAATCCAAATTCAAATTATGTTTATAATGTATAATAAAGTTTATGATAACATATTTAACCTTAAAAGTCATGAAATTTGGTAGTGGAGAAGGATTGACTTTATGGGTGAATGAATCCCCATGAATGAAGCCCACATACCTTTAATTTGAGACCTTCTTGAAGAAAAACTTGTAGAAGTCTGGAGACTTCACTTGGCTTTCTTGGAATCCAAAGTAGTTCTTGAAATCTTGAGACTGAAATGGAGTATTTAGTGAAGTTTTAAAGAATATTTGGAGGGGTTTTTGTCAGTTTTAGGGTAGAAAAATAGCCAAAAAATAAGGGTCTCTCATCTATATAACCACTGGTTATTACCCAATTGCCTGAGCACGATAAATCCGCAACGCGGACTTGTTATGGAGCAATACATTCTCACAATAAGTTCAATTTTTCCCCTATTTTGGCCCAGGAATGGGCTTAGGACATTTTTTCATTAGTGGGCGACAAGTCAACGATGTGGACTGGTCACGTACTTTACTAGTTAAGTGTTGAATCACCTAAAAAATTATTTTTCGCTCTAGGTCACTAAAAATCGAAGACCACCCTTTTCCTACATAATTTTTTACACTAAAACTGAATATGAAGTTGGATTTGCGAAATCATGCATGAATTTTAAGATATTCAAGAAATACACTATAGAGCATTTTTTCGAGGAGCATAAGAGGTGTTACAATGAAATCCAAGTAAATCCATGAAGATATTCACATTGAGATCATACTTGAGATTACAAATACCTAAATCAACATTTAAAAGGGACATGCATACTCAAACTTTCATAATATCAATGCAATTCAACATATTAGGGCTTAATTTACTTTTAAAAAGGTAAATTAAACACAACCCACATCTCAATTGAATCAAATCAATATTAATCTACAACACCCATATCCAAAGTAAGCTTGAAATTTGTTAATGAAGGAGTAAAAAGTTCTTGGGCTCTTCATGTTTGAAAGCGACCATGAATCAATCTCATATACCTTAGTTAATTTAGAAAAATCAAGAAGAAACTGATTGGACAAGAAGATCCTTCATTGAGCTCCAAGCTAAATCTCTAATGGTATATTTGAGATGAGTTCTTAGAAGAGATAATTTGAATATTCCAAGTGTAATGAATGAATTTTAATAATAATGGAGAAGTATAGATCTTTTCATGGTTTTAGCATAGGTTAGAAAGTCACAAACGATCCTTGGAAATCACAAAAAGTATGAGAAAGAAATTAACGAAACGAGCCTTAAAATTTTGTTTGTTGGCTCATGTCAGAGCACCACAGTCCGTGAAAAGGACTATGGACCATACAAGGTCCATGGTAAGGTTCTTGAGACACTTTGCCAAATTTGCAGACTAAGTATATTTCCACCAATGGCTCACAGTCCATACAAAGTTATACTGACCGTACAATGTTTTGAACAAATGATCCAAGTTTCTAGATGGTAATTTTTCAGTTAGAACCACATTTTGTGATGAGGGCTTCATGATACACCTCACAACGGCTCGTGGTGTGGACCACAAGAACCCACCACATTTCATGGTGGATTGCATGGATCGTGCAAGGGTCTTGTTGTAGATGCCTTAGCCAACTCTTGGCCAGAAGGTTGGGGCACCTTCCAAGGACCCCTTTCACGGCCAGTGGTGAGGACCACAACTTGTGGGAGGTTCCCTGGAGGTCCTCCGAGCCTCAAATCCTTTCTTAAGCCCACAAGCACATGCATAAACATTCCACATAGGTCACATACCTCTAGAAACTTGATTAAGGCATCAATAAAAGTCTCACAAGATTCAGGTCCTTGCATTATCTCCCCTTAGGAAATATTTATCCTTAAATAAGAAACGGACTAGCTTGAAAGATATGACTTGAAAATGAAACATTTTAACATGGTAACACAATGCATAACTCATTTCTTGAAAATCATAAAATCATTAAAACTCATGTCAAAATACCCTTTACATCATTTTTGTATGCATGTCATGAAATATAAGAGTGAAAGAATTAGGATCATTGAGAATATGAAGAACCTAATACCTTAAGGTTGAGTGTATTGGAAAAGAAAGGGATATCACTTTGCCATGTATGTCTCTGCCTCCCATGTAGCACTCTCAATATATTCCTCTCTCCAAAGTACTTCAATCGAAGACACATCCTTGTTGTAATGCCACTTTACTTTATCCAACATCTCAATCAGAATCTCTTCATAGGCTAAGTTATCCTCAACCTCAAACCTACGAAAGGCACCATTGAATAGGATCACCAATCAACTTCCTCAACATTGACACATGGAAGACTAGGTGAATAGAACTCATCTCCAAAGGAAAATCCAATCTATAAGCCACTTTCCCAATATGCTCCACTATCTCATAAGGGCCTACATACCTGGGTCATACCTTCTTACCAAAATGCATTACGTCCTTCATAAAAGAAATCTTAACATATACCCCATCATCGATATGGAATTAATGATCCCATTTCCTAATATTTGCAAAAGACTTTTGGCGACATTGAGTTGTCTTTAACCTCTCCCTAATCAACTTCATCTTTTCCATGGCCTCCAACACCAAATTCGAGCCAATCAATGTTTAAGATCCCACCTATGAGGAGTATAAACACTGCTAGAAAACAAGCTTTGGAAATTTTTAGAACTGTCAGCCTCTATGAGGGGGTTTAATGGTTCATAAGTCAAAGTACGACCCGTATTTTGTTTCGTAGAACCTAGGCAGACTTGGTGAATTTTGAAATCTTTTAGGTATTCAATCTATCACTCATAAGATGGCTTGTAAAATCTTTTATGAGTCATAGAATGTGATTCAACAAAAGGACTCAAATTCTAAAAGGTAATCACATGAAACCCCTATCTACGACCTATAGATAGACCACAACTCGTAAATAGGGTCTCATGGTCTTGACCAGTGATTTTTCTCTTAACAGCCTCATTAGCCCCTCCATGGCCCCTCATAAAATTCCAAGCCCCTCTCTCCTCAAGTCAAATGTAAATGATTCCAATCGCCTAAATTTGAGTAGGAGTTTATATATATGTCTACTTTAAATGATCATATCTCTTCGAACACAATGAATTAGACATTAGTTGACCTACCATTTGAAAGCTCTTCAAATTATCTTTCTATAGCAACTAGTTTCACCTCATTCAGAGTTCGAACAAAAATGTTATGCCCATTTTAGTGATGCACTTCAGGCTGACAATTTATACTACTCTCCTTATGGGTCATGGATTGACTTACAACCTATAAATGGGCTTTCATGGAAACCGTCTGACCAGTTTTAAAAGGGGTATTTTTGTCATTTTCTCATTCTCTAAGCCTAATATAAAGTTGTTTTGGCCTCTATTGTGCCCATATCAGCATATACAACCCTACTTCACCTTATTCCTCCTTATTCCAAAAACACTGAGAGTCTCAAAACTCTCTCAAGACATTCAAGTGTGAGGGCAAGCTAGGGTTTTGGTTTTCTATCTCCAATTAGATTTCCTCCATCAAAATCACGCCAAAATATATGGGTTTGATTGTGGGTACCTTCCTTCCCATAAGTAGAACCATTCCTCTTCTTCAAGTACATGAAATTCATGGATCATTATGGGTATTTTATAAACTCTTGTATTTGATAATACTATTATGCATTCTATGATGGTTTGTTCTTATGCATCACCATGTAGTGAAATATTATGTGAAATTTATGAATTTTTATGACGGTTGAGGGTGTCTTACCTAAGTGTTACTTGGTAAGGTGGGTTACTTTGAATGATTTTAAAAGAGGGATTTTGTTTACACTTCTAATGTAGTAAACCTTGGCCTTTGCATAATTTAAGAATAAATATATACCCACCATGTTTTGGCCAAAGATGTATTCCATATTTTCTATGTGGGTATAGGTCTTATGGTGTGACAAATGATCTACTCTTTGATAAATGTTGAGCTATTTGAGATTATGCATGTTATTACTATAATATGAAGTTGGGGTTTGTGTAAGATGTGTTTCATGTTCCCATGTCCATGTTTTGGAGCATTATGCATATGATTATGATAGATTGATTATGAATGATTCAAACTAATGATTTCTCACTCTGTGTCTTGAAATATGATCTCTAAATAATGAGGGTTTTACAACAATGATAGTGAGTTGAATTGAATGGCTTTAAAAAGAATATATCTTACTTCTCTCATGTTGTATACTCTTGAATTGCATGATATCAAGCTTATGTGTATATGACCCACTATATTTTGACTAAAGTATTTTATGAGATCCTATGTTAGGAAGTCTTATTGTAAGATATGTGAATTACAAATATTGTATATATTGAAGGGCTATTATGCACGCTGTAAGCTCATGAGATTGTTTTGGATTCTATAAATAATATGGAGCCATTTTCTTTGATATTATGATGTAATTGTTTGATAAGGTACTCTTATGATACTACCATGAATTATGAAGCTTTATGTAATTTGATTATGTACATAAATTGAGTATTCCTTGGATTGTTGACCAAGCACCGAGAGGACCTTGTTTGGTAGCCATTATCCTGTAACTATATGCCACTACAGAGCATTTCGTAAGTACTACCAAAAAGATTGTATCGTAAGCTAAGGACAACTCTTAACTCCTACCAAAAAGATTATATCATAAGGTAAGGATATTTCTTAACTCCTACAGAAAAGATTATATCGTAAGGTAAGGACATCTCTTAACTCCTAAAAAAAATATTGTATTGTAAGGTAAGGAAATCATATTTTACCTACCAAAAAAGGCTATGTCATAAGGTAGGTATATTTGTACCATTCTCCAAAAAGATTGTATTGTAAGGTGAGTGGATGGCTTACTTGGCAAAGTAGACCACCACTCCTTTATTCGGTGTGGAGTATAAATCGGGATTCCAAGTAGTACCTAGCATAGTCTTATTTGCCGGTTATGGTCCTTTCCCATCCATGTATGATATGTAGTCTTATTTGCTGGTTATGGTCCTTTCCCATCCATGTATGATATGTTTTCTGATTTGGAAATCCTCATGCATATTTTGACTAAAGCATTTAGCATTTATTTAATATTGAGCTTATATTCCATTGATTATGATTATGATTATGCATATTGCTTAATTATGGCTTATATTCTTTGTTGCATTTGCACCCTGCATACTTAGTTCATTCAAACGTACTAACACATACTTTTTTCCTGCTAATCTAACCATGTAGGAACCAGATCTCCTTTTCATCCTCGTCCCTCACATGGTTAATCAGTTAGGTGAAGACTTGCCAATTGTGTGTCCTCCACACTCTAGGACAATATCCATTTACTTTCATTCTTTTATTTGGACTATTCCATTTTTAGATATTGTCTTCGAGGATGAGCTTGAGATATGTCTTGGCCCCCGTTCCATTCGTATTTAGAGTTTTTGCTGGATGCATGGGTTGTATGTTACGAGCATGACTCTTACTATGTCTATGTGTTGTTGGAGCTTTCCCTTAGTCCCTTATTCCCTTTTTCTGGTGAATGTTTGTTATGTAAATAAGATGGAAATCCCAAGTCCCTAAATGTCTGATATCACCCAGGTAACACCTCTTTTTAGAGGATAAAGTGGTAGTTGTAAAGAAATAGAATCTAACCAAGGATAGGGTCGAATCCACAGGGAATATGTAGACTAAAGAGAATTCAATGATCACAATTCAAGTAGTTAACCAACTTACTTCCCCAAAAAGGAGGGGGGAGGGTTTTGCAATAACCAATGTAAGAAAAAGCTAACTACTACAAGAGAGAAATCAATATGGAAAGAAACTAGGGTATAGTGGTACCCATTATTCCCCAACTCAGTATCACTCGATAACCTAATTCTTTTTTAGTGTGCCACATGTCGGGACGGTAAACTAAGTTCACCAAGCCCTTTTGTTAAAGGTGAGAGATGAATTTCACTATGTGATATGGCCTATCTCCATAGTGTGCATTACTAACACTTACCTATTAGTCCTAGTAGAACCTCCCCTTGGCCTAGTTTGGTTGATTAGATGAGAACACATTAATTGAATTCTGTTAATTAATCTATTTTCCTATTCATTACTACCTAGGTCCAGTCATTAAGACTAGGTGGGTTCTAATGTTGGCCTTCATCGAAAAATATGCAAAAGGAAGAAAATCAATTAATATATGTATGCACACTTTCCAAGAATTATGAATTATCTGGTTTTACTTTTTTAGTTTTTCATGGTTCCCACAACCCTAGTTGTGGATTTAGCTACTCATACTTTGCGTAGATTCAAGAATCATAAATTGAAAAACCATAATTGAACACTTACACAATAGAATTAAGAACAAGTAAATCCAATTTCAATGAGAATCACAAGCTTAAAGATGAAATTAAGGTACAAGTGTCCTCGCAAACTATCCAATGTACTCTCACTTTTTTTCTCTCTAATTACTGAGTTCTCTGAGTACTAGGCGAAAATGTTTTTGAATAATAACCTAAAAATTATTTAAATACCGTACAAAAGCAGTTTACGGGTCATATTGCATTCCACAACCTGTAACTTGGGTCTCATATAAAATTGCAAGAAATTTGGACTTCAAGTTTACAACACTCATCTTCAAGTAGTAAAGTAATTTATGACCCATTAAGAGGGTTACATCTGATGAATATTAAGAAAGTCCCAATCTTGAATCCTCAGTGCATGGACCATCTTTTACGACTCACAAATCATTCTATGACTCGTCTGCATGTTCGTAGAATCAACTTTAAAAAATAGCCCTTCACTAGAATTGTTCACGAAATCATTTCACGACCCGTAGAATGGTCTACGACCCGTAAAAGGTCTTGTACTACATCAAAAACTAGAAACTTTTATATTTCTTCCCAGAATTAATGCCAAACTTGTAATCCTACAAACATCACACAAAAACACATAAAATCATTTAACATCGCATAGAAAACACATAAAATTTCAAGTTTTTAGCATCAAAAGTCTTGTATTTTGACAGATATCAACACCCTCAACTGAATGTTGTTATTTTGTACTCAAGTGAAAGACTCAATCTATATAGGTAGTATAGTAACACATAGATCTCAACCTAATGGGGTACATCATATCAATCTCAAACTCAGATACCTATGCCACCTTTTCTAGTGCATGTGAGAAGACAACTATGACAAGTAACCTACTATAAAGAATATACAATCTCTAAACAAGTCTAATACTAACAATGCAATGCAAGTGGCCTCGCAAAATGAAGTCCCATATCTGACACTCAACTATGTTTTCATGTATAACCATGGGACTATGCAAAATAACTCGCTTTCATAAAAGATGTTCATTCATCAGGCTTTCCCCTATACTCATGATTAAGACCATCAAATAATTCGACTAGGATCTCTTTAGGACTTTCTAGGCATGTAACATAAGCTCAAGGGGCTTTGGTATGGTATTTTGGGAAAATAGTGATTAGAGGCCCTCCTTGACACTGTGTTTTTCTACACTTTTGCCCTACCAACTATGTTACTTTCATCTCATTCTCCGTTTCTCCTATTTCAAGATTTTCTGGATTCTTTCATTTCATTTTTCAACCTTTTTGCCTTTCTGTTATGCTTCATTTTCCTTTTCAGTTCACAACTAATGCATCACATATTTTTCTTGCATCTAATATATGATTTTTCCCTTTTTCTCTATATCACTAAATCCCCTCCTTATTTTTATGGTTTACCCTTACACCAGCCATCCCTGAACTTAAGCTTTTGGTTGAGTTGAGGTGCACAATATCCATCCTCAAAACCAGGGCCACTTTTTGTAGTCATCCTCAACTTAGGCTTTTTGCCTCAGTCAAGGTGCACAATGTTCAAGAAAGGACCAGGGCCAGTTTCAGGATTTTACAACTAACAAGGTTAGGTTAATCATTTGCTTTTAAATATTAGGTACATGTTAGGCTCAAACATTAGGACGAAAGGATATATTGCAATCTTGGTTGGTCATTTAGGCTAAGTGGAATATTAAGAACAAAGGCATAAGATCATTTCCTAATCCAATTAATCTCCAATCCAACTTAGAGTAACAACACAGGTACTGAATTATCACATAACATATGAGTCTAGCAATTTAAACTCACACTCACATGGAACTGCCTACGTTATCAACAAAAGACTCCCATATTATGTTTTTCATCTCTATTTATCCTCACTTATGAAAACATTGTCACACAACTAAACATGCATGGTTGTTATCTAGACGACTAATCAATGTTTTTGTGGGTATCACTTTTCAAACCAATCACAAAAATATGTTATATGCCACAAGTATTAGTACTATACGCTACAAATAATACCTAGACATCCTAAACATGCCGGTTCAACAGAAAGTATATATCCACAGCGAAAAAGAACACAGGCAAGAAAACCCTGGGATAAAAAAATTGGGATAGTTATGGACCCAAGCTACTCAGACTTCACTGAGGCTCATAACTACCCACACCTCATCAAAAAGGATGTGCATTGCCCCTAATGCACACAATCAAAGCAAAATAACACATAAGGGGTCAAAAATCATACCTGGGCGCCTAAGCGGCAGTATCCACCTTAGGTTGCCTCTCTACTAGCGCCTGATTTATTGTCACAACATGACATTGATGGCTTGAGTACTTAGACTTCCTCAAGATATCATTTGTCCACAGTTTTTATCTTCTCCACATTTCCAAGGTATGACTTGACTCTTTGGTCATTTACCTTGAAAGTTCCTCCCTTTCTTATCTCCAACTCAATATCCCTATGATCAAAGACATGTGCTACTCAAAAAAGGTCCCATCTATCTATATTTGAGCATATCAAGGAACAACTTTAATTTAAGTTTTAAAGCCACACCAAGTTTCCTGGGGCAAACTAACGATTTGTTATGCCACAATCATGCTACAGACTCATTCTTTGTTTGTACAAGGTTGAGCTCTCATATGCCTTCAATCGGAACTCATCAAGCTCATTGAGTTGGCTTATCCTAGAGTTTGTTGCATCGTTCCAATACAGATTCAACTTCTTTAGTCCCTACATTTCTTTATGCTCCAGCTCCACAGGCAAATGACATGATTTTCCAAAGACAAGTTTGTAGCGAGAAATCAATCTAGAGCTCTTTAATGCTGTCCGATATGCCCATAATGCATATGCTGCTTTCGCGACCAATCTGTCTGATTTGCATTCACATACTTGAATATAATCTATTTAATTTCCCTATTAGACACCTCTACCTTCCTGATCATCTGAGGATGATAAAACGTAGCTACCTGATGTCTCACCACATAATTTTGAAGAAGAGCCTCAAAAAGCCTATTATAGAAGTGACAACCTCGATTGTTGATGATTGCCCAAGGGGTGAGAAACCTTGAGAAGATGTTCTTTTCTCAGAAATGGAATTTGTGTGTGCTTATCCTGGGAGGAATATGAATAATATCTGCAATTATCCATCCAATGGCCTTCTTGAAATACTTAAGCACCATGACAATGGAATCACCTACTCATCATTCAAATCTATAGCAACTATAACTGGCAAAGTGTTGTTAGCTCCCAATATTTCATATTTCATATATGGCAAAAGGGCCTCCAAATTTGATACAAGTGGCTCTTATATGGAGGGCTTTGTGGGCAGCGACTCTCGATTCTACAAGTAGAGCACTAGCTTGGTTTGGTGCCTAGGGCCATAAGACACCCCTAGAGCATTCACTGTCTCATAATTTGGATGCCATCACTGTCGAAGTTCATCAGTACTACTTCCAAAGTGTCAACACCTAAGCACACCTCAAGTGGTACTTCTAATTTTGCATCATCAATAGTCTCAAGAACAGAGACCACTCTAAAATCATTGTTTCTCTTTACCTGCTGACAGATGTTGAACATAAAATCTTCTTTCCCAAATCTAAGCTTTAGTTGGCCCTTCTTTATGTCCACCAAAGTGTGTCCAGTAGTTAAGATGGGGCTCCCGAAGATGATAGGGACTTAGAAATAAACCTCACAATTAAGGATTACAAAGTTTTTGGGAAATATAAACTTCTCCATTTTAACCAGCATATCATATTGTATCACTAGAGGCTTCTGCACCATCAGATCCGCCATCAACAACCGCATGCTCTTCAGAGTAGGGGCTCCCAGTCCTAGCATGTTATAGATCTTAAGGGGTATCAGATTAATGTTGGCACTTAGATCATATAGTGCCCTTGCAAACTCCATATCTCTAATGGTGCAGGGTATAGTGAAAGCACTGGGATCTTCTTGCTTCTGAACCAAGGGCCTCATAGCATAGCACTAAAATGCTGAAGCTCTTGCAAGAGCTCCTGACTCACAGTGTGCTTTTTAGTGATGAGGTCCTTCATGTACTTAGTATACCTGACATCTTCTCCAATACCTAAATGAGAGAGATGTTGATGGAGAGTTGTTTAAAAACGGATAGAAAGTTCTTGAATTTTCCTTCCTCCTCCCTTTTTTTGATTCTTTAAGTGAAGGAAGGAGGAGGCCTAGGAATCGGCTTCAATTTCTATAGCATACTAGTAGCTTGACTCACCCCATCCTTAACATGATCAGCTCCAAATCTCTGCATCTTTGGTCGTAATCATCTCCTCTTGAAGATCATCCTCATCAACTAGCATGGGAAGATTAATGGTGCTCTTGCCACCCCGAGTAGTAACCACCATACACTTCCCCTTATTCATAGGATTCTGAATAGTGTTGTTAAGAGTGTACCCCTCTGACACTTATTTAGTTGAGTGCACACTTGACCAAACTATTGTTCAAGATGTTTGATAGCCATAGAATGAGACTCAATTTTTTATTAATGCTAGAAATCTCAGATTTCATAACCCTCAGAGTCTCATCTTATGTCTTAGCGTTCTTCAACAGGTGGTCAAACATCTCATCCATTTTAGAACTACTAGAACCTGTGTCACAGTTATGTGGTGGCATATATTTACAATTTCTAAAGCCATCTCTGCGACCCCAATCTTTATCTCTCTCTATACCCCTAATCCTTTCATAATTTCTTCTACGGTTATCCCTCTAAGCTCTATCATTGTTGAAGTTCCAACTTTGGTTTCCATGATCTTTGCGCCAATATCTTGATTGGACCCTTAGTTAATAGTATAGAAACCCACTATCTGATCAGCAACAAAACATGCGTCCTTATCATGATAAAGCATATCATACATGGGTGCACATGGAGTTTTATGAACCATTACATCAACTCGCTCTTGGTTCTACTTCATGATCACCTCCATACGTGTGCGAATTTGGGCAACCTATTGCATTATTTCTTCATTGACCTATGCTCTCTTCGGACCAATACTGACAGTGCATGAATTTTTGGTGGATGCTCTATCTCTTTGCCCCCATGCATGATTAATCTTGACTACTCTTTCCATCCGTTCTGTGATCCTTGCAAATGGTTGATCCAAAAACATGACAACTACGATAGTGTTAGCACAAGCCTGACTCTTCTCATCAAGGGCACTGTAGAAGATCTCCGCCAAGGCATCATCAGCTATCTTATGGTCTGGCAAACTCCTAAAGCAATTGGTAAATTGCTCCTAAGTAGTACTAATGGAATCACCAGCAAGTTGCTCGAAGTTATTGATCTGGTCCTTCAACTTGAGCTTGTTAAAACTAGGGAAGTACCTCTCCAATAAGGCTTTCTGCAAGTCTGCCCAACTGGTAATTGAAATCTACGGGAGCTCATATAGCCATAATGCTACATTGCCTATAAGATACAATGGGGAGATACAAAGTCCCACAGCGTCCATAGACCAATTATATGTTCCCATCACACTCTTACAGACAAATACAACATTGTGTAGATGGATATGAGGATCCTCCGATTGTAATCCTACAAATAGCCCACGGTTTTGTAGCATCTAAAGCAATCCACTTGAACTGTGAACTTTGTGTCTATCAATAGTGGTGGAAACACAATATCTCTAGTCACCTCCAAAGCCATAGGATTTAGCCTATATTAGTTCTATTGATAAGAATAGCAATTAAATTCATGAGGATGTGGACCAATATCTTCAAAAAGAGGTGGGTTCTCATTATCAGCATTCTCATTGTTGTTCCTATTCAGAGCTACATTGACCATATTGTTGGCATTATCTTGTGCCATTCTCCTTAACGTTCTCTAGATCTCTGGATAAAATGGAGCTAATGGATTGCCTTGCATTTGAGTGTTGGGCATACACTACACTTACACCCTGAAGAAAGATCAAAAGCAACAAAAAAAAGTAAAATATTGAAAATAAGAATTAACACTCAAATCACATTGAATTTGCTAAGTCTAGCCATATCCCCCAGCAATGGTGGCAAAATCTTGATGTCGCCCAAGTGACAACTCCTTTTACAGGATAAAGCGGTCGTTGTCAAAAAATAGAACCTAACCAAGGTAAGGGTCGAAGCCATGGGGAATACATAAACTCAAGAAAATTCAGTGATCACAATTCAAGTGGTTAACCAACTTAGTTCCCCAAAAAGGAAGATTTTTTAATAACCAATGTAAGAATAAACTAACTACTAAAAGAGAGAAATCAATATGGAGAGAAACTAGGGTATTGTGTTCCGTAAGATTCCCCAACTCTGTATCACCGGATAACTTAATTCTTTTCTAGTGTGTAGCATACAGGACGGTAAGTGAAGATTACTAAGCTCTTTGGTAAAAAGTGAGAGGTGAATTGCACTATGTCACATGGCCAAATAGACCCAGAACAACCTCCCCTTGGCTCAGTTTGGTTGATTAGACGAGAACACATCAATCGGATCCTATTAATTAATCTTGTTTCCTATCCATTACTACCTTGGTCCAGTCAATCACACTAGGCAGGTTCTAATGTTGGCTACCATAAAAAAATATGCAAAATGAAGAGAATTAATTAATACATGCATGCACACTTTCCAAGAATTATGTATTATCTGGTTTTACTTTGTTGGTTCTTCATGGTTCCCACAACCCTAGGTATGGATTTAGCTACTCCTGCTTTCTGTAGACGCAAAAATCATGAATTGGAAAAACATAATTGAACACTTAACAATAGAATTAAAAACAAGAAAATCAATCTTCAATGAGAATCACTAGCTTAAAGATGAAAGTAATGTACAAGTGTTCCAAAAAACACTCCAATGTAATCTCACTATTTTCTCCCTCTAATTACTGAGTACTAGGTAAAAATGCTTCTGAAAAATAACCTACAAACTCTATTTATAATCAGTAAAATCCAACTCCTAATTGAAATAGGATAATTGGTCGGCAAAACATACGAAAGGGGTTTATGGGTTGTATTGTATTCCACGGCCCATAATTGGAGTCTCGTATAAACCCACTAGAAATTTGGACTTCAAGTCTACGACACCCCTCTAGAACACGTAAAGTAGTTTACTACCCATTAAGAGGTTTCATCTGATGAATCTTCAGAAAGTCCCAATCTCTAATCCTCAGGGCATGAACTCTCTTTTACAACACGTAAATCATTCCATGACTCTTCTGCATGCTCGTAGAGCCAACTTCAAAAAATAGCCCCTCACTGTAATTATTCACAAAACCAGTTCATCACCAGTAAAATGGTGTACACCTCGTAAAGGGTCTCGTATTGCATCAAAAACCAACAACTTCTATATTTCTTCCCAAAATCAAGGTCAAACCTATAATCGTTCAAACATAACACAAAAACATATAAAACCATATAACATTGCATTGATAACACACAAAATTCAATGTTTTAAGCATCAAATGTGCTTTAATTTGACAACATATCAATGACCCTATAGCCTAAGTCATACTTACATGCCCCTTAGACTTATTTTCTACGTGATGCATGCGTATCCCCGTCCTTACAACATCCCCATAGCGTGATTCCAGAGCTCCATTTCCCTTAGTAATTATGTGCAACATGTTTACTACTCTTTCATGCTTCGGTGAAACTAAGGATGTGCTATGTATGCTTAAAAGGTTTGTTTGGGATCCCTTTGGGTTCCCATTCGCCATATCATGTCTAGGCCCTTGGTTTGGGGTGTGAAACAATGCCATCTCTCCCCACTCAAACCATTCCACCGGGGATCTACACATTCTCCCATACAAAGCCTCAAATGGTGCCATACCAATGCTAGCATAAAAGTTATTGTTGTAGGAAAAATAGATAAGTGGTAAATGATCATCCCATATACCCTTGAATTTCAACACATAAGCCCTCAACATGTCTTTAAAAGTTTGAATTATCCTCTTGACTTGTCCATCGGTTTGTGGATGGAAAGTACTATTTAACTTCACCTTAGTGCCAAAGCCTTTTTGAAATGATTTCCAAAAGTGTAAAGTAAATTGAGTTCCACGATCCAATATGATAGACATAGGCATACCATGCAACCTTACCAACTCACAGATGGATCTATGGTATTAAAGGTAGTATTGATGGGTAGGAGATGAGACAATTTAGTCATCCTATAAATGATAACCCATATAGAATCAAATTGTTTTTAGATATGGGGCAAACCGACAACAAAATCCATATTCACATCTTCCCACTTTAAAATAGGAATTTCTATACCTTGAGCCAAACCACCGAGCCTTTTATCTTCTACCTTCACTTGTTGATAGTTAGGACATTCAGATACAAATTTAGCTATGTATTTCTTCATACTATTCCACCAATACACTTCTCTCAAATCTCGATACATCTTGGTAGATCTCAGATGTATAGAATAATGAGGTTATGAGCTTCACTCATGATCACCTCTCTAAGGCCATGAACATCCGAAACACATAACTGATCTTGATACCGAAGTACACTATCTCCCCTTTCTTAGGATAAAACCTCTATCTTCTTTTCCGAAACCAACTTCTTCAACTCAACTAAAGATGTGTCTAAGTCTTTTTTTGCTTTGACATCAACAACCACAAACCACTCAGCCCCACGTTGAACATAAATAACACCATCATTAGAGTCAGTCAATCTAACACCCAACTAGCTAAATAGTGAACGTCTTTAACGAATTCTTTCTTTCCTTCATCAACATGGGCCACACTACACATAGGTAGCCAACTAAGAGCATCAACTACAATATTTGCCTTGGTGGGATGATATTGAGCACTTATGTCATAGTCATTAAGAAGTTCCAAGAACCTTCTTTGCCCTAAATTAAGACCCCTTTGGGTGAACACATATAGCAGGCTCTTTTGATTAGTGAACACATCAACATGAACCCTATATAAGTAGTGGCTCCAAATTTTAAAAACCAATAATGCAGTCACTAAATCAAGATCATAAGTCCAATAATTTTTTTCATGCACCTTCAGTTGTCTTGATGCATAAGCTATCACCTTACCGTGTTGCATGAGTACACAACACAATCCTATCCATGAAGCATCACAATGCACTACGAACCCATCTATGCCATCCGGAAAAGTCAAAACAGGAGCCAATGTAAGTCGATCATTCAGTTTGAAAACTTTCTCATACTCATCTGACCATATAAGCATGGTCTTCTTTTGAGTCAACTTAGTAAATGGAGATGCAATAGATAAAAAAACCTTTAAGAAATCTCCTATAATAACCAGCCAACCCAAGGAAACTTCAAATTTTTGAAAGAGTCAATGGACTAGGCAATTCTTCACGGCCTGAGTCTTCTTTAGGTCAACCATAATATCATCACCGGATACCATATGACTAAAAAAAGCTATTTTACCCAACCAAAACACACATTTGCCAAACATGGGAAACAATTGTTTCTCCCTCAAAGTTTGAAGAACAAATCTCAACTAATCCATATGCTCCCACTCACTTTGGGAAAAAATCATAATCGTCGATGAAGTCAAACCACAAAATAATCAAGAAATGGCTAGAGCACCTGCTTCATATTATCCATAAACACAACTGGAGCATTAAACAAACCAAATGACATCACCATAAATTCAAAACGCTCATATCTAGTTTGGAAATCCATTTTGGGAATATCACATTCTCTAACCCACAACTAATGATAACCGAAACGTAGGTCAAATTTTGAGAAATGGGTAGCTCTTTGGAGTTGGTCAAAACTATCGTCAATCCTTGGAAACAGATAATTATTCTTGATAGTTTCTTTATTCAATTGCATATAATTAATACACATCCAAAGAGAACCATTTTTCTTTCTCACGAATAATACTAGAGCACCCCATAATGATATACTTGGTGTTATATAGCCTTTCTCCAACAAGTCTTTCAATTGATCCTTCAACTTCTTTAATTCAGTCGGTGCCATACAACAAAGAGGTATTAAAATAGGTTGATTATCCAAATAGAAATTTATGCCAAAGTCTACTTTCTTTTCGGGAGTAATATCAGGCTAATCTTCAAGGAAAATATCTGAAAACTCATTAACCATTGGAACTGATTCAAAAGTAGGTAATTTGTACTCTATATCTATAGCCCTCAAAATAAGATCGATGCACCCTTTAGAAATCATCTTTTGGGTTTTGAGATAAGAAATAAATCGGCATTTGATAGAAGAATCACTACCCTTCAACTCAAGAACGGGCTCATCCAAAAATTGAAATTTGACTTTCTGGAATATACAATTTATAGAGGCACATGAAGCATGCAACCAATCAACCCCTAGAATAATATCAAAATCAAACATCTCAAGTTCCACAAGATCACATGGAAGGACTCTATGCAAGGCAGAGACAGGACAACTCCGATAGACTCTTCGGGTTATAATAGACTCACCCAGGGAAAAACTTAAAAGGGCTCCCTTAATATTTTAGGACTCAATCCAAACTTAGTAGCCTAAAGAGGAGTCACAAAAGATAAATTTGCACCCAGGTCAAGCAAAGCATAAGCATGAAAATCAAAGACTTTAACATACCAGTCACTACATTTGGAGTATCCTCTACTTCCTATCGAGCATTTAAAACATAGGACTTGTTATTTCTAGGAGCACCCACTTGTGGAGCTTTTGTTGGCTATGATTTCCTTGGGCCACTTGACCCAGACCCTTCTTAGTAGATTTAGGACAATCACCAACCTTGTGACCCTTATTATCATACCTAAAGCAAGCACCTAAATTCCTAAATCATGAACCCAAGTGATTCTTCCTTCATGTAATGTACTGAGGGGGCATTGGCCAACCTCTAACTTGTTCTTTTAGAGGAGGAACTTTAGCATTGGTAACCTTTAAATTCAAATCCTGGGCTTGTTGAAAGCTAATGTAGCCCATGTTACACCTCCTTTAGAGGATAAAGCAGTTGCTATCAAGAAATAGTACCTAACTAAGGTTAGGGAGGAACCAACAGGGAATGTGTAGACTCAAGAGAACTCAATGATCGCGATTTAAGTGACTAACAAACTTACTTCTCCAATGGGAGATTTGTAATAATCAATGGAAAAAAAAAACTAAACTAACTAGCACAAGAGAGAAATCAATATGGACAAAAATTAGGCTATTCTATTCTCCATGATTCCCTAACTCAGTATCACCAAATAATCATATTTGTTTCGAGTGTATAGCATGTAGGACGATAAGTTAGTTAACCAAGCCCTTTGGTCAAAGGTGAGAGGTCAATTTCACTATGTGACTTGTCCCATCTCCATAATGTGTATTACTAACCCATACCAATTAGTCCTAGTACAACCTCCCCTTGGCCCAGTTTGGTTGATTATATGAGAACATATCAATCGAATTCTGTTAATTAATCTCTTTTCCTATTCATTGCTACCTTGGTCTAGTCACTAAGACTAGGCGGGTTCTAATGTTTCCTACCATCAAAAAATATGTAAAACAAAGAGAGTTAATTAATACATGTATGCATACTTTGGAAAAGAGTTCATTAATACATGCATGCACACTTTTGAAGAATTATGAATTATTCGATTTTACTTTGTTCTTCATAGTTCCTGTAATCCTAGTTGGGGATTTACCTACTCATGCTTTGTGTAGATGCAAGAATTATGGATTGACAAAACATAATTGAACACTTATACCATAGAATTAAGAACATGGAAATCCTACTTCAATAAGAATCTCAAGATTAAAGATGAAATTCAAATACAAGTGTTCTCAAAGTCCTTCAATGTAATCTCACAATATTCTCTCTCTATTTACTGAGCTCTCTGAGTACTAGGTGAAAATTTATGAAAAATAACCTAAAAACTTGGTTGTAATAAGTAAAATACAAGTCATAACTAAAATAAGATAACTGGTTGACATGCCTTACGAAAGGGGTTTATGGGTCATCCTGCATTCCACGGTCCGCAATCAGGGTTTCATACAAAGCTGTTGGAAATTTGGACTTCAAGTCTACAACATCCTTCTATGACTTGTAAAGTAGTTTACGACCTGTAAAGAGGGTTTCATCTGATGAATCTTCAGAAAGCCCTAATTTCTAATCCTCAGGGCTCGAATAATCTTCTATGACTCGTAAATCATTCCACGACTCATCCACATGTTCGTAGAATCAACTTCAATGAATCAGCCCCTAACTGGAATTGTTCACAAACCTAATTTATGACTTGTAGAATGGTCTACGGCCTGTAAAGGGTCTCGTACTGCATTATAAACATGCAACTTCTGTATTTCTTCCCAAAATCATGGTCAAACCTGTAATCCTACAAACATAACACAAAAACACATAAAACCAACTAACATTGCATTTAAAACACACAAAATTCCAAGTTTTAAGCATCAAAAGTATTGTAATTTGATAGAACATCAACTCTCTCAACTTAAAATTGTTTCTTGACCTCAAGCGACCGAATCAATCTAAATAGATAATACAATAACATACAAAATTTAACATAATGGCATACATCACATAAATCTCTAACTCGGATACCCACACCACTTTTTTTCAAAACAGGATCAGATAGCCATCTAGCAAACCAATACAGACTAGTGCATGTGACAACACAACTATGACAAGTGAGGTACTACCAATAATCCACAATTACTGAAAATTCTAATACCAATAATGTTATGCAGGTGTCCTCATAGAAAGATGTCCCATATCTAACACTCAATAGTGATTTCATTTATGACCTTGGGACTATGCAAAATCACTCACTCGCACAAAAGATATTCATGCATCATACCTAATACTATAGGCATTCCCCTATACTCATGATTAAGACCTTCATCCACTTAGACAAGGATCACTTTAGGACTTACTAGACTTATAACAAAGGCTCACAGGGCTTTTGTATGGTAATTTGGGAACATAATGACTAAAGGTCATCCCTGACACTGTGTTTTTCTACACTTTTGCCATACTAACGCTATTATTTTCATCTCATTCTCCCCTTTCTTCTATTTCAAGCTTTTTTGGGGTGTTCTCATTTCATTTTTCAGCATTTTCAATGCTTTTACACTTTATTTTTCTTTTTACTGACAACAAAGGCATCACTTATTTTTCTTACACCCAGTACATGACTTTTCCCTTTTTCTCTGGATCTCTAACTCCCCTCCTTATTTTTGTGTTTCACCCTTATACCAGCCACCATCGACTTAGGCTTTTGGCTTGAGTTGAGGTGCATAATATTTATCCTCAAAACTAAGGCCACTTTTGGTAGCCTTCCGGAACTTTGGCTTTTTGCCTCGATCAAGGTATACAATGTTCAAGGAAGGACAAGGGTAAATTTCAGGAATTTATAGCGAACAAATCTAGGTTAATCAGGTGTCTTTAAAGAATAGGTATGTGTTAGGATCAAAAATTAGGAACAAGGAATATATCACAATTTTCATTGGTCATTTTAGGCTAAGGGGACTATTAAAAACAAAAGTCTAAGATCCTTTCCTAATCTAGTTAATCTACAGTCTAACTTAGAGTAACAGGACAAGTTCTAAATTAACACAGAACATATGAATCATGCAAATTAAGCTCACACTTACATGGCACTATATACATTATTAACACAAGACTCTCAGGTCACATTTTGTATCTCAAGTAGATCCACCACACGTGCGATGCACATATTTTCCAAGTCTTTTGAACATCTTTTACTAAGTTTATTATTTGTTTTGCAATGAATTTATTTTTGAATATTTGGCATAATTTGAAAGCAACTGGCTATGCTAGAATTCATATTTAGGGCTAGTAAGACTACACAATAATTGAAACAACCCCAAAAAGTGCCCAAATTGTGCCTCGAAAGTGCAAAAAATCATAATTTTCATATATCACAAAATTCATGCAAGATATCAAAATTCTGACTTCATATTCTTGATCATGGGGAAAATTGAGTGCGAGATAGGTCTAACCACGATTTTAGAGCAACTGTTTCAAAATTTGAAAATTAGAAAATATGATTTCCAGAAAGCAGGGCGTGCCCCTGGTGTAACGTGGCCAGGGCGTGCCACTTTGTTATCTTTTTTCCATTGTTCATTTCGGTCCAAGATTTTTGGGTCTTGGGCCTAAGTATTCTTATGCATGAAAACACCTTTACTTAGTCATATTTCACCTTCATATCATATAAGACATTCCTCAATACTCTCTCAAACACTTAGACAAATATTTCTCCCAAAATTCAAGTGCTAAAACACATTCTGGATCTTAAGGATTTCACTCAAGCTTCAAGTCTCCATTTTCAATCTTCATCAAGGAATTCTCCAAAGTCAAGGTATGTGGGTTTTAATCATTGGGTCCTTTCACCCATAGTGCCCAAGCTTACTTTTTACCTAAATTACATATTTCTAAGTTGATTTAACTTATGGGTCTTCTTTTATGAACTTGACTATGAACTATGTTGGGGTTTTGTAAAAGTGTGACTATTTAAGTATGTTTTTAGCTATAAATTTTTTATCTATCTTGAGATTTAATGAAGGATTTTGATGTACTTTCAAGTTGGTATTAACAAGTGTTGGTGGGTTGATTTTCTTCAAGATTTCTTGTGTCATTTCACTCTTTAAATGTATAGTTTTACACTAGCATTACACACCCTCCAAGTGTTCGACAAAATTTTCGGTTAGGGTTCTTGAACTATTGATGATCCATTGCATGACATATGACTCGTATGATTTTATAATGATGAAAGGAATGTATATATGTATTGATTTCATGAATAGTATCTTGTAACACCCCGTAAAAAATTATCGAAATGCCCCTAAAATATAATCGGGTGCACAACACATCTTCCAAAGCTCCGATTAGAAATCTGAGATCGAATTTGCGATCAGCATGAAAAATTGAGTGGAAAAATGGTCTCAGCTCGATTTAAGATCAAAGAGAGCGAAAACTAATTTTCTCTAATTAATGTCCGGACAGTGTTGATCCGCACCCCTAACGAGACACGGAGGGGCGCGAACTTACATTACAAGTTTTTTTTTAATTTTCAACAAGAATTGAAATTTCTAAAAAATTATGAAAATGTACTGGTCCGTGCCACTACACCAGTTTTCAAACATTTATTTTAATTTTGGGAAAGGTATTTTGGTCATTCATAACCGAGTTTTAAGTCCCAAAACATCTTTTTAAGTATTAATTTCGTACGAAGGGTTATTTTTCTTAAGCCTAAACTTATGTTCTGAGAAGAAGAAGGCGAAGAGTTGAGTGTTTCAAAGCTTGGGTTCAAATTCTTATTGAAGATTTGTACAATCTTCATCCCAGGTATAAAGGCTACCCAGAGCATGGGATTGTTCTCCCATGCGCCCCCATGATTGAGTTAAGTTTATGGTAGAATGTAATGGGTCTTGTGATGACTTCTTGAATGGAAATCTTGAAAATTGTCTTTAAATTATTACTCATTCATTTAAAATTGATGATCATCATACTCGTATTTGTTGTTTGTGCATATTATTGTATGATTGTATACCTGATTTGCATGATTTAATTGTTAGATACTTCATGAATGAACTTAGGGGTAATGTCTAGATCCTTAAATATCTGAATGTGTTGATTGTTGTGGTTTGAGTCCTAAGATGAGTGTATTGATGACTGAAATTGATAGGATTAGTGTTCTTAGAGTGTAAATGAGGTTGCACCTTAGTTTTAAAGAAATAATCATACTCTTTGCATTGATAGATGATGAGATGAGGTGGATATTCTTTCTCGTAAGGGCTGGGTGATGGAAATTCTTGAGGTACTAATAGACTTATGAGCATGTCAAGTTCTGGGAGGATTGTTAACACCAAAATGGGTAAGGGTATGTCCCACCCATAGTCATTAACTATGTGTCCAGCATACGAGAGGATTTGACCGTGAAAGCAGATGCTTCCTTTCCCCCGTAGAGGGCTTGATAGGCTTGTTTTGGGATCCCCGATAGACTCATCATTTACCCTGGTAAGGTACTTGATGGATGTGGAAATGATATCTCTTTGTTAAATCATCCCCGACTTATAGGTGGTGATTGTCGATCATGTTGATAGTACTCAGAGGTGACGTGATAGTGTGATGTCTAGATAGATAGTGGGGTGATAAATTTATATTCCTTACGCTGAGTTGAGGATGAGTGATTGATGAGCTGATATCATTGTATATTGTTTACTTTAGCCCTTTTACACATAGTATATTCCATGTACTAACGCCCTTTTGGCACTGCATCATTTTATGATGCAGATTCTATTGACAGAGACTTCAGCAGCCTAATCATTAAGATTTACAGATCCTCTGACAGAGACTTAGTGAGTCATCCCTTGCTTTCGGAGGACATATTTATCTTTTTGTCTATTCTAAGTTATTTCATTTGATTGTGCTATCCATGGCCTATCATGGTACCATCTTAGATAGTAGTTATAAAGGGTTCAAAGACATAAACGCATGATGGTTGATGTTTGGGGTTCTTTTCCCCCTTTTTCCTTCTTTATACTTAGATTATCCCTTTCTCTCATATACTTTACAATAGACTAGATTGATAGTTTATTAGCCTACTGATGGTTAGTTATTTCTTTGTTATCTTCTACTGTTGTATTGAACAATTGCGATGGGAGTAGGTGGTTCTCTTGGGGCTAGAGATAGTCTCCGAGGACTAGTTATGCCTTGGGTACCCTCTGGGGGCGTCATAAACTTGGTATCAGAGCCCATAGTTCGAGTTCCCTAAGGAGACTATGAAGTCTTGTCTAGTAGAGTCTTGTTTATGGGTGTATTGTGCATCACACTTCATAAGCAAAAGACTATAGGACATTAGAAAGTGTTACCCTTCTTTTATGATCTAGATTCGTGTGATAAAGTTTAACCTTATGGAAATCCAGTTTTAACTCGTGTGCTATGCATTTACAAAAAAGGTCTCCAAAGAGAACATCACTCAGAGAGATGCCACAACCCCAGTTGCTGAGAACACCCAACATGAGGTACCAGTCCAGATAGAGGCAAGAAGATAGAGATGGCCTACTAGGACTACTGAAGTCCAACAGGCACCCTCTCCTCAGCTACAACCAGCTTTCACTACCAAGTAAGAGTTTAGGGGAGCCATCACCATGGTGACTCAATTAGTGGCCTCCCACGATAACAATTAGGGTCCACAAGCTCCTAGTTCAAGCTCATAGGAGCACTCGGCTGCAACTTGACTCTGATACTTCTTGAGGATGAACCTGCTAGTGTATAGGGTGTCTAAGGTTGAGGAGGACTCGCAAAACTTCATTGACAAGATGTACAAGGTCCTAAAAATGATGCAAGCTAATGAGATTAAAGGAGTGGATCTTTCTTCTTGCTAATTGAAGGACATTGTTAATATTTGGTACAATCACTAGGAGGAGAGTACGGGTGACAATGCAGAGCCTGCATCATGGGATGAGTTTGAGATAGCCTTCCTTGACCACTTCTTTCCTCAAGAGTTGAGTGAAAAGAAGGTGGCTGAGTTCGTGAACTTGAAGCAAGGAGGGATAACAATGAAGGAGGACAGTCATAAGTTTATAAAATTGTCCAGGTATGCTCCGAAGATGGTGCAAGACATAAGGGCAAGGATGAGGAAGTTTGTGTCTGGTCAATTTGATTAATTTATTGGAATTGATCAAGAATGTGCAGAAAGAGTGTATGGAAGCTTTGCTGATTCATAGCATGCACATCTCCAGAATTATGGTGTATGCCCAATAGATAGAGGAAGATAAAAGGAAATATAGAAAGGAGCAGATGGATAGAAAGGAAAAGTCAGCAGGGCATGAGTCTAGCCAGCAGAGGCAGAATAAGGGAGACAAGTCATACTTCCAAACGAGATCATCTTATCATGCACCTTTTGTAGCAAATACGCCCGTTCAGCCAAATATATATGATCAGTAGTCTCAGGGATTCTAGAATTTCAGGGCTCAAGGTGCCTAATCTTAGGCTAGTGTGACCTAAAGAGCGAGGGGAAAGCTACCTTGTGTTAAGTGTGGTAATCTTCTTTTGGGTGACTGTCATGTGTGTAAGGATATGTGCTATACATGTGGGTAGGATGGTCACTTCCATTTTGAATTCCCAAAGAGCAGACGAGGTAAGAGGAGAAGTAGACCACAGTCATTAGCATCCCTTCCACTGGGCAATCAGCAAAGGGGTACTACTACTGGTACAGGAGATGGAATGAACTGCCTTTATGCTATGGGTAATCGATAGGATTAGGAAGAAGCACCAGATATTGTTACAGGTATGCTTCAATTCTTTACCTTTGATTGTTATGCATTGCTTAATATGGGTGCCACATTATCTTTTCTGACCCCTTATGTGGCTAGTAAGTTTGGGATTCTTCCAGAGTGTTTAATTGAACCTTTTGTTATTTCTACTCCTACTGGTCAGTCTATCTTAGCTGAGAGGGTTTACAGAGATTGTGTAGTATCCATCTATCATAGAGATACCTTAGCTGACTTGGTATAATTGGAGATGGTTGATTTTGATGTGATACTTGGCATAGATTGACTTCATACCTATTATGCTTTTATTGACTGTAGAACACAGATTGTTAAGTTCCAATTTCCTAATGAGCCTATTCTAGAGTGAAAAGGGAGTTCTGTTGCACCTCAAGGCAAGTTTATCTCTTATCTTAGAGCCAGAAAGTTGATCTCCAAGGGGTGTATTTACCACCTCATGTGAGTCAAGTCTAATGATGTTGAATCTCCTACTGTTGAGTCAGACCTGATTTTGAAAGACTTTCCTGAGGTATTCCCTGATGATCTTCCTGGAGACCCTCCTGAAAGGGAGATTGACTTTGTGATTGATGGTCTTCCCGAGACCAAACCCATTTCAATCCCACCTTATAAAATGGACCCTGTGAAGTTAAAAGAATTGAAAGAACAATTGAAAGACTTGTTAGAGAAAGGTTTCATAACCCATAATGTCTCACCTTGGGGTGCTACTGTCCTATTCGTGCGTAAAAAACATGGGTCCCTCAAAATGTGTATAGACTACCTACAGTTGAGGAGGTCACAATAAAGAATAAGTATCCTCTGCCTAGGATTGATGATCTCTATGACCAACACCAGGGTGCCACTTATATCATCATGATATACCTCAAATCGGCTTACCATCAGTTAAAGGTGAGGGAAAGTGATATTCCAAAGATAGCCATTAGGGCACGATATGGCCACTTTGAGTTTTTAGTCATGTCCTTCGGGTTGACAAATACACCTGCAGCTTTCATGGATTTGATGAACAGGGTCTTCAGACCATAATGTAATATGTTCATGATCGTGTTCATTGATGATATTCTAGTGTATTCAAAGGATGAAGAGGATCATACTAATCATCTTAGAGTGATTTCCAAATGCTAAAAGACCATGAGTTGTATGCAAACTTCTCGAAGTGTGAGTTTTGGGTCAATTATGTGGCTTTCTTAGGCCATGTTATTTTGGTAGATGGCATTCGGGTGGATACTTAGAGGATTAAAGCAATTAAGAGCTGGCCTAGACTGACACCTCTGAAAGAAATAAGAAGCTTCTTAGGTTTGGCAGGGAACTATCGTAGATTTGTTAAGGTCTTCTCTTTTTGTCAGCGCCTTTGACTAAGCTGGCTCAGAAGAAAGCCAAATCTTAATGGTCCGACAAATGTGAAAAGAGTTTCCAAGAGTTGAAGAATAGATTTACTACAACCCCATTTTTGACTTTATCGATAGGACAGGAGACTTTGTGATATATTGTGATGCATCTAGAGTCATACTAGGTTATGTGTTGATGTAGAGAGGGAAGGTGATAGCTTATGCTTCCCGACAACTTAAGATCCATGAGAAGAATTATCTAACTCATGATCTTGAGTTGGCAGTGGTGGAGTTCTCACTTAAGATTTGGCATCACTATTTATATGGAGTGCATGTGGATATGTGCACTGACCACAAGAGTCTGCAATACATGTTTAGCAAGAAAGAGCTTAACCTACAATAGGGGAGATGGCTGGAGTTTCTCAAGGATTTTGATATGAGCATTCTCTAGCACCCAGGTAAGGACAATATTATTACTAATACTATTAGCAGGTTGTCTATGGGCAGCACTACCCATGTGGGGGAAGGGAAGAGAGAATTATCTAAGGAAGTTCATAGGTTGGCTTGATTGAGAGTGTAACTTTAGGAGAACAATGAAGGCGGGGTCAATGTTCAGAATGGGTCTGCTTCATAATTTGTGTTAGAAGTGAAGGATAAGCTAGACTAAGACCTTGTCTTGTTCCAATTGAAAGAAGCAGTTCACAAGCAGAATGTGATGGTTTTCTCTAAGGGGGAAGATGGGTTATTAAGATACCAGGATAGATTGTGTGTGCCTAATGGGGATGGTATTTAGGAGAGGGTCATAGCTGAAGCTCATAGTTCCAAATATTCCTTTTATCCTGGTTCCACCAAGAAGTACCATGACTTAAGAGAAGTATATTGGTGGAATAGGATGAAGAGGGACATTATTGAATTTGTCTCTAAGTGTCCTAGTTGCCTAACAAGTCAAGGTTGAACACCAAAGACCATGTGGGTTAGCTTAGAATTTTGAAATTCGAGAATGGAAGTGAGAGACGGTCAACATGGATTTCATCACTGGCTTACCAAGAACCCAAAAGAAACATCATTCGATATGGGTGATTATTGATAGGATGATGAAATCAGCGCACTCTTTGGCTGTCAAGACAACTAATACGGGTGAGGAGTATGCCTGACTGTACATTCATGAGATTGTAAGGTTACATGGAGTACCCTTTTTCATCATCTCGGACAGAAGAGCTCAATTCACCTCTCAATTTTGGAGATCGTTTCAGAAAGGATTGGGTACAAAAGTACATCTGAGCATGGCTTTTCACACATAGATAGATGGGCAGGCAGAGCACACCATTCAGACTTTGGAGGATATATTAAGAGCTTGCATCATTGACTTCAAGGGTAATTGGGACGACCATTATAT
>JAOTQR010000069.1:10896282-10981957 GCA_025774065.1 Solanum ossicruentum | reverse complement strand
GCCCCCACTCAAATCTATGTTTAGAGGTGTTGTTGGAACAAGTGATATACTTATGATATGATCTTGACTCTTGATTGTTTGTGGTCATCAAAGACTTTCCTTAGTTCCTTTGTCCTTATTCAAATCTTTTGTTGATGTTATTTTTCTTCCGCAATTGAGGATGTGTGATTGATATGCTAGGAGGCATGTTTGGGGTTCCTTTAGGTTCTCCATTCGTCGTGTCACATCTAGGCCTTAGTCTTGGGGTCGTGATATCACGGATATCACACGGGACAGCGTGTGCTTCGCTTATGCTTTGATGATGGGGGCAGAGCTAAGCTTTGGGTCTATCTTCAAATCCTCTAAGAGGAAAGCTCTGGTTCATCGTGGACACAAGTATGTTTTTGGTGTTTCGATTATTGAGTTGTGTTAGTGTGTAGGTGTCCCAAGGGATCCTAGACTACTTTCCATATATTGTGGCCCCTAATTATAATGTTACTAACATCAAGGGGCCTATGGTATTTGAGGGACCTGTGCTTACGACCACTGAGAGGGCCCATGGAGACGATCTCATTATGGGGAAGATATACGGGCTAGAGATGCTGCGCTATAGGATAAGTGGTAGACCTTCTACTCCAGAGGATCTTGATATGGTCGAGGCCCGTTACCCACTTAATGCCCATGCCAATGCAGTGTTGGGAAGCAATCCTTAATTCTTTGAGCCAATAGAGGATGATGTGCCCTCAAACCTAGAAAACGCGAGGGAGGCCTCTAAGGTGGATGGGGATGAAATATAGCTTGATGAGCCGCCGGTTAATGTGGGCGGTGAACCTATTCTGCCAGCCCCGATGGATGATGAGTGAGAACTATGCTTCTATCCCATAGGTTTCATATGCTTAACACTGAGGGAAGTGCTTGTTCTTAGTGTGGGGTGGGAGTATCTCTATGTTTATGCTTTCTTTACTTTTAATTTGGCCATGTATTAAGACTATACTTTATTTTATATTTTCTGCTTTGTTGCTTAATTCTGGACATCGTTTTTATTGTTTCTTTGGTCTGTAACTAAATGTGGAATGCTCATAATATGATTAAATGTTCGTAGTATTGTGAAGTTGCATGTTATTGTTCTAGGTGTGTTCTTTGTGTGGTATGGTATGTGAATGCTTAGGGAGTCATCATAGTTGAGTGAAAGGTCCTTATGTTGGATGTATGACGACCATTCTAAGGGTATTCATCAATGTGCATTTTATTTAGAGTGTTGGTAGAAGTATAAAGGGCATTTTGCATAGTGTTCTTGAATCAAGGCCAATTAAATCAATTGAACTTGAATAATATATGCTTAATTATGAATTCATGTGAATGATGTGATGGTTATTCTAGTGTTAACTTTGTGATGAAAGTGTGCTATGAGAGAGTGAGCGAATTTCTTAGTCTATGCTGCAATAGTTGCTAGAACTTTCCCGGTGTGTAGACCAAGCTAGGCAGGACTTGAACTTAGAGTAGCCTAGTTGTTAAACCACCTTTTAACCCACATGAACTAATCATCCCTAGTTAGCCTTGTTGAGCCTTAGCTTTTTCTTTGGAAAGCCACATTCGAAGCCTAATCCTCCTTATATGTTCTTAATCTGTGTTGGATCCTAAATCTTAAGTGCTATAGCATATTAAAACAAAGGGAGGAAATCGTGAATACAACACCCAAAGGATAAGTTACAATAGAATAGAGAAAATAAAAATCATAAAATCACTAACCCTTAAACATTGAGGGTCTGTGACATGTTCGCGTCATGGACCCATTACAGGGAGGGACTGTTTAAAAAGATAGAAGCATTGTGTTACATTTTCTTGTGTGTATAATAAGGGGTATCATGTTAAGAAATAAGAAAGGTGAAAGATGAAAAAAAAGAGTAGTGTAAGCTATAAGTGCCTGGGAATTGAGCCACGATAGACGTATCAATAAATGTACCCCACCCACCTTTAGTCTATGTTAAAACCAAATAAGACATTTAAGTTATCCTTTGAGCTAGATTCCAACTATGTTCAGTGTACATAATAAGGGCAAGCTTGTCGGAACTAGAAGCAACATGTGACATATTTTGGGAGAGCGAGAGTTGACTTTGTACCCATTTCCAATTTCTTAGCTTGGTGGTTGTGGTGTGCACATGGGTAATTTTTCTTATAAGGGGACATGATTGTCCAAGAGTGATAACTAGAGTAGCTATTAATAGAAATTCTGCATGAATCCACATTATATCATGAGTATAAAGTGTGATATAAAGCTTCTAAGGCTATTGATCAATGTTTGACCTGCTTTAGAGACATCATTCTTATGATGTACCTTTTACATGCTGCCTAGTGGTCAAATGCGTGTGTCTTGATTTGTTCAAGGATGAACAAAACTTTAAGTGTTGAGTGGTGATCTGAGGCATATTTATACGCCAAACTAGCAAAAATTACCCATAAAAAGATCTTAGTGAGAGAATAAATCCATAGAGTTTAGGTGTTTTTAGTGTAATTCAACGTATTTTGCTTATCCTGGGTCAAGTTGCTTGTTGGTTGTGTTTTTGTAGGTTTTGAACAGAATATGCAAGTATGGACTCACATACGGAGTTTGAGGAAGAACACAACTGCAGAACTAAGTGAAGAAATCAGCCAGCTCAACAGAAGTGCTCAAGTGCACGTCGCATACCTGGGAAAAAGCTCGACAAGCTGAATTCTTGGAGAAAAAGGCGTGAAATAGGAAAATGGTTGAAGTCCGCATTGCGCACTTGTACAAGGAAAGGAGAAACTGGTCCAATCAACATTAAATGCGAAAATCTACTCAAAATAGCCCAGTTTTCATTACGGAGCATGAAGACGCAAGAACAAAAGCGAGATATGGGAATTTTAAGTTATATTCAGTTTAGAACATTAGGTTTCACATATAGTTTCTTACAGAAAAGAGGAGAGATGACTAGGAACTTTATTCTAGGGTTACTTTTGTTAGTTTTTACCTTTGATTTTCCATTGTGAATGTTGATTAGGTTTTTATTATGTGTAAGACAATGATGCGTGGCTAATCTTCCCATATTCTGGGATTGTAGCCATAAACAATGTTCTAGTTCTTGATGTTTGCATATTATGAATGGTTTCCACTAGAATATTCTTATATTGTTTTTACCTATACTTCATAGCTTGATTAACTACGGGGTAAATTAGTTGTTCATTCTAGATTAGAGAGATGTTGGAATGAATAGAACACAATAATATAGGGAGCTAGTACATCTATGAAGCTAGATTGATTCGTGTAAGGGAGACCCATGACAACTACCCTCACGTAGCTTGGTTCAATTACAAGAAGATAACATTAAAGCATTCTTATTGATTTTGTCTATCCCCACACAATGATGTAGTTAGGTAGTCAAGAAGGGTAGGCCAGTAGAGTGGTAGAACCCTACTTAGGTATTTTGAACCCTGTGAATCAGTAATAAGGATACCTAACATAAGTGCAAGCATTGAGTTTAGAATGTGTGTCAAAAAGTCTACAATCCCAGAATCATACTTAATCTGATAATTCACTACAAACCAGTTAATCATAGTAGTTATAATTAGTTATTTTAAATTTCAACTCAATCTTTTCATTATTTTCCACGAGGACACATTTAAACGCAATAACTTGGATTGTTAATTGAACAATAGTTTAAATCCCTTGGGTTCGACATTCTAGCTCCTAATAAGGACCACTATATTACTTGTTAAGATCATGTACACTTGCACGCACTAGGGAGCGAAAACTTCAACTTTCAGGCTCGATGATTTGCAAACATGATGAAGTTAAAAGTTTAACTTGAAGACTTCAACTTATAAACTTTGAAGATTTTTTGAAGTTCATACACTTAGTGTCTTTGAAGAATCATGGTGGATTTTAAACATCAATTTGAAGAGTTAGAGGATTTGAAGGCTTCAACTTATTGACCTACTTAATTTGAGACTTCAACTGGCAGACCTGAAGAATTTTAAAGACTTTGATTTTCATTCTTTGTTGATTTAAGATCCCAACTTGTGAGCTTGAAGAAGTTTGAAGATTTCAACTTGCATACTTGGTTGATTTGAGATCTTAACCTGCAAATGGGAAGATTTGGAAACTTTAACTCACATACTTTATTGGTTTCAGACCTCAACTCATAGATTTGAAGAACTAAAAGACTTCAATTAGCAAACTTGGTTGATTTGAGAATTTATTTTGCAAACATGAGGACTTTACAAACTTTAATTTGCATATTTGATTGATTTGAGATCTCAACATGCATATTTGAAGACTTCATATTGCACATTTGCTTAATTTAAGATTTAACTTGCAGGTTTGAAGAATTTGAAGACCAACTATCGTAATTTGGAAGATTTAAAGACTTCAACTTGCAGATTTTTCAACCCATAGGAGACCATATGACCATATGGTCGTATGGTCTCCTATGGGTTGAAAAATATGTTTTACTTGCTTGAAACAAAGACAATATAGATTTCATTGCCCAGCATATGGTCGTATGGTCTCCTATGGGTTGAAAAAGGCATTATGGTCGTTTGGTATCCTATGGGTTGAAAAAGGCATTTGGAGTATTTAAAGACTTCAATTTGCATACTATGGAGTATTTGAAGACTTCAAGATGCTATTAAGAGATCTCACATTTCATAGGGGTTTGCCTCCATCGAGACACCACCATTGGGTATAAGTCCAAAGTTTGATGAAAAGTACTTATAGCATTAACTTTCATATAAAAATCAAGTGGGGACATGTAGTTTTTTGACACTCATACAATTGAATTTAGAACATAATTCTAAGTGCCTATATACCTCAGCAAAAAGAATCAAGTCACAACATAGTACTAAAAGAGTGAGTGGTGTTTTTAGGGGTGCCACACATAGTTTCTACTCTTTATACTTGCTTAATTAAAGATTTAACCTACAACTTTATTGCATTTGAAGACTTCAAGTATCATAGTTTGGAAGATTTAAAGACTTCAACTTGCAGATTTGGGGTATTTAAAGACTTCAATTTGCATACTTTGGAGGATTTGAAGACTTCAAGTATGCTATTGAGAGACTTCATATTTCATAGGGGTTTGCCTCCATCGAGTCACCACCATTTGGTATAAGTCCGAAGTTTGATGGAAAAAGACTTATAACATTAACTTTCATACATAAATCAAGTGGGGACATATGGTTTTATGACACTGATGAACTAAATTTAGAACATAATTCTGTGTCTACATACCTTAGCCAAGAGGATCAAGTTACAACATAGTACTAAAAGAGTGACTGGTGTTTTTAGGGGTGCTATACATAGTTTATACTTTTGTGGGCTAGGAGAAACATGCAGTTTATGCTCATACATTAAGGAGCATCATCTCACTTCAAGGGTAGTAGTACCTTTTGAGGACTTTTGTATTTATGGGACCAATCCTTATGCCATCTACATAAACAAGCTTATACGAGCCATATTAATATGCTTCTTGTACTACATATGGTCCATCCTACTTTGAGCTGAATATTTTCCTGGGCTTATGTAAATTGATGATGGGTCTTCTTACTGCAAATACTTGGTCTCTGACTTGGAAGCACCTCAAATAAACTTTTTTTAATTAAAAGCGTGAGATAGGCTTGGTAGCATTCAAGGATTAATTGAGCTTCGAGCCTTTTTTATCAAATGCTTCTAACTCGATGAGACGTAGTCAGACATTTTCTTCTTCAATAAGTCCTTCTTGAATAGAAAGTCAAGGTATTCAACACTTTAGTGGCAGGATCACTTCAACTCCCAAAGCAAGCGAATATGGGGTTGCTTGAGTTAGTGCATGATATATTGTCCTATATTCACACAAGGGTTTTTTCATTCTTTCATGCCAGTCTCATTTGGACTTGGAAACTACTTTCTTCAGGAGATTGTATAGTCTTGTTGAATACTTCAGCTAGACCATAGGTACGGTCCGTGCGCCCTTTTTCTTCTCACGGGGTCTTAGCGTCTAGCCGTTGGTACTCCTATATCAGCAGGTAGAGGGATTGGTAAAAGAAGCCTAAATGCGTGGATGGCTTTATGGCTTATCGTAACATGAATGAAAGATTTGTTGTTTTTGAAGCCGGAGAGATCATAAATCTTATTCTTCAATTTTTTATCTAATGACTTGCCATTGTCATTTATGATGTGTGGAGGAATGCCAATCGATAAATGATATTCACTCGAATGAAGTTTGCAACATTCTCTTTCTTCACTTCTTTGAGAGAAACAACTTTGGCCCATTTTTTGAGAAGTAATCTATTGAATGGCCACTAGAAGATTTTGGTAGTGGTCCTACAATATTTAATCCCAAAGCATTGAATGGCCAAGATACGATGGTTGCGTGTTAAACTTCAGGAGGTTGATGTATGAAATTTGCATGGAATTGGCAAGCGTTGCACCTTCTTGTATAGACTAAGCAATCTTTTGTCATAGTTGGCCTATAATACCCCATTCTCTTTATATAAAAGTGAAGCTTTGGTCTTGATTGATGTGATTCACATAATCTTGAATGTGCTTCTTGAAGAACTTGACCTACTTCTTCTTCTCCCAGACATCAATGAAGCACCCCCTCAAATGGTCTTTTCTATAGTATGTTCTAATAGTAAAAAAACTGAGGTGCAAAATGCCGAACGTCAGTCCCTCTTTCTACAATTTCTGGAAGTATCCCATAACGTAAGTAGTCAATAATAACTTATTGTCAGTCCTCTTTGTAGGATTCATAAACAACAATGAGATGCTCAAGCTTACTCTCCATATATTCGTCCTAATTTGGCGGTGGTACTACCCATTTTTGGCAGATTCTAACTTGCGTATCATCATGTGTTTTATTTTCCCTTCTTTGCTAATATTGGAGACTTATAACTAGAGCTGTCAATACGGGTCGGCCCATCCCATTCGAGCTAGCCCTTACAAGCTTTGGAGTTTAACAAGCCAGGCTGGGCAAGCCTTTTTATTATGGGCTATAAAATAGCTAGCCCAACCCATTTTTACGTGGGCCACAGGCTCTACCGGGCCCCCTAATTTTTATTCTTATATTTTTTTTATAAATTTTTAAATTAAATTATAATTTAAAAATATTAAAATATATAGTAATAGAACAATATTACATAGTATTAGTGTTACTATTAAATTAAATTATAATTTAAAAATATTAAAATATATAGTAATAGAACAATATTACATAGTATTAGTGTTACTATTGTTCTCTCTGTGCATCTTTATTTGTCCACTAAACTATTTGAGATGTCCAATAATACTTGTCCACTTTATAAATCAAAAAATAATTTCAAACTTAATTTAGTTTATCCTTCTCATTCATTCTACTCCCCCTATCCTATTTTATATGGCACTCTTTTCTTTTTAATCCCTCCAAAAAAGAATTTCACCTTACTCTTAATGGAAACAATTTACCTTTAAAATTTCCTTTTTACCCTTTACGAAATAATTCTCAGCTGCACAAATATCTAAGAATGATTTTAGACGACAATTTTTAAATGTCTTCCTTTTTTCTTAAACACTGTGCAAAGTTAAAGGATGCCACATAAAATAGGGCGGAGGGAGTTGTTATTTTCTTGTTATATTTTTCAAACATTGTAATTGTTATATTCAGAAGGTGATTTAGTAAAATCACACATATTTTTACTGTTTCTTAATCCTCGTACCAAATCTATAAGGGACAAGTACAGATAGACGGAGGGAGTTCATATTATAAAAACATAATTTGTATCTAAATTTTAATATTTAAAAATTTTAAATGAAATTTAAGTTTGACTCTTATTATTTTTAATATTTTATTTTATTTTTATTTTTAATTCGACCCACGGGACGATCCAACCCATATTGTAAAATCCCCAAAATCAGTAGACTTATTCAGGCTGCGCTAAAAAGCCCATTTTTAAATGGGCTCCAAAAAATCGTAACTCAACCCTACTAAATTACGGGTTAGGCCAGGCCAGGCCAACAGGCCTAGCGCATAGTAACAACTCTAGTTATAACTCTGAGCCATCCTATCAATATTTGAGCATAAAAGTAATATGCATGTAGTTTAGGATTCTTGACCTCATAGGTTCCTAGGAGTTGTTTAATCACCAATTGAGAGTCACCAAGGACATGCAAATGTAATTACTTCATGTCGATAGCCATTTCGAATCCACTTCATGTCGACAGCCATTACGAATCCAAGTATTAAATACTTGACATCATGTGACATTGTTGGAGAAATATTGTTTCAGCGTAAAGGAGAATGGTAGTCTTCTCCTTGTAAAGTGACAAACACCATGGCAGCGCCAACTCTTCCATAATATGCAGCCCCATCTGTCATGAACCGAGCCTAGGGCGTAGGTACGATACGGTGAATGGAAAACTCGAAGGAAACCCAAAAAAGCCTCGTAGCATATCATTTGCACATCCTTGGTTGCGAAATATAAAACAAGTATCAACAAATATGTCTAAGAGAAATTGGGGCTTTGGACTTACCTTATGGGGATAGATAAGAGAAAGGGATTTGCATGAATCACATTCTAAGCAATAACTAAGGGGAGAGTAAGTGTGACTCAAGCTATGGGGAAGTAGGTACTTAGGACTTTCATCACCTTCTATCAATATTAACATCATGAAATAATACCACATAGGGGATAAAGAATAAAGGATAAGTCTCCATAAAATCTCAACATCTCATCATAGGTACATAGCATAATATAATATAGTATCCAAAAATACCTCTAAACATGAGTAGGACTAGGGAAAAGACAAGTCTCGAGCTCACCCTCAAAGTATATAGAAAAATGAAATAACATCTCAACATAAGCAAGATAGACATCAGATATTGTCCCCCATATAGAGGACCCTTCCAAATAATAATCTTCACGAATCCAAGCTAGCCATGTTGAGGAGGATGAATAGGAGCTCTGGTCCCTACATGGTTAGATGATATAGGAAAAAAGTATGCGTTAGTACTTGGAAAGTAATAGTATGTTGGGTGCAATGCAGCAATAGATAATAAGCTTCATAAGCAATATGCATAATTATATACAATAGAATATAACTCACTATGATATGCATGAGTATGCTTTAGTGAAAATTTGCATGAAACATAACTTCTTTACATCATACTTATGTGGGAGAAGACCGTAATTGACATAGACCATGCGAGTGACTAATGGAATCCAATGAACTCCTTCCATTAGGAAAAGTCCAATGAACTCCTTCATTGGGAAAAGGCCAATGAACACCTCCCAATGGGAGAAATCCCTCTACTTGCCAAGGTAGAGCTCCATAAACTTTTGAACTTCACAATTGCATCTTTCATGAACATTAAAGCTTATGTGGATCCACTAGCCTAAGCTTAGCTTAGAAGGGCTCCTATGGTTGCACATGGTTTGAGAGACAAAGGTGTCTTCTAGGGTTCTCTTACTGAACCCCACCAATTGCCTTATTTGGTGCTAACCCATTCCCATGAAATACATTTGAAAACATATATATAGTCATAATCATTATAAATTTAAAAGCATAACTTCAACATCATATATATATATATATATATATATATATATATAGAGAGAGAGAGAGAGAGAGAGAGAGATAGATAGATAGATAGTAGCTCATCTTAACTTAAGATCCATATGTAAGACTTTCCCCTTTACACAAAGGATCTATCTTTTGGTGATTTGCCTTTAACCATCTTTAACTTTAACTTTGAGAGATTGAAAACATCTTAACTTTAACTTTCATAAACATTCATAGCTATGCAATTGAACCCTCATCTTTGGAGATCATATACTCCTTTGAATCTTTGATATGTCGATAGGTGGATTCCATGCATGCAAACTTTAAATCATGTATCTATGCATCAATTTAATGAAAACTAACAGTTTAAATCATTCTGAAGTAACCCCCCATAATCATACATATCATCTTTGAACTTTATACATAGAATCATGCAATTCTTCTCATAAAATCATCAATCTCATAATAACTAATGGTATAATAACTATCATAGCTTTGAATCTCATAAAATAACTTCATAAAAGAAAATCCATAAAATCCACTAATCCAATTTCATTCAATAGATGAAGAATCTTAGAACAATGCATACTTTATAGAAGAATAAGGAAAAACCCTTAACAAATCAACGTTGAAACTTGAAGTAATTTGTAATGGGACTCGATGGGTGAAAGAACCCATTGATGGAGAGACCCACATACCTTTTGTTCCTTGAAACTTGAAGAACTTTGAGAATTCATTTGGAAATTTCATGTTCAATGGAGGAAGCTTGATCTCCAAGAAATTGAAGGAGTTGTGGAGAGTTCTAAAGAGAAGTATTGGGAGGATGTTGAAAGTGTTTAAAGAGAGGTTTAGGTCTAAAAATAGAGGAATATTCGAGGATTTGTGTATATAAAGGTGTTGGGATAATTCCAAAGTAACTTTTCTGACTTATAATGAAACTTAGAAAATTTTGACTTTTGGGGGAACAGGGTCGCGATGCGCCTCTGTCGCGGACCCTATTGTTTGCACAATTTTATCAAAAAAAATATTTTTTTGACATGGTTAACCTAATAATCAGAGGTAACCCTTTTCCTACACAATTTTTTCTCCTTAAAAAGAACACAAAATCAGATTTATGAACTAAAATATGGATTTTAGGACATCTAAGAAATACATCATAGGGTCTTTCTGAGTCACATTTGGAGGTGTTACATCATCAACGTAAGGAGGTTGTATTTTGATGGACATTGCATCTTCATTAGGAAGCACACCAATTAAATAAAAATCATTTGGTATTGGATGGTCTGCTAAGAAATCTACTAGTGCTTGTCCCTTTATAGTTTTCTAAAGGACATACATTATCTCTAACTGTTGAAATTGGAGGTATCACCTTGCCAATCGATCGATGAGGACTGGTTTTGACGTGAAAAATTTGATGGAATTTACTTTAGAAATGAGGAGAAAATTCATAGTAATAGGCAATAGATAATCATAATCTAAACATGGAATGCATGTTAATGCTTGAAGTAAAACATGCTTGCAAATCATTCAACTTGCGTAGAACATAATACATGTTTGGGAAGAGACCTCAACTGAAAAAGAACAAGACCAATCGACCTACAACTTGGAATCCCAATGATTACTCCTCATCGGTAAAGAGGTGGTATACTAGTCAAGGTAAGCCATACTTCACCTTACAGGAGCCCTTCCCATTTCGGAGAAGTAATCCATCTTACGGGAACCCGCCCCATTTTGGGGTGGATTTCATGATAAAGTACACTAAATGGATCTACTAGTATATAAAGGGTATAACATAATCCTATCTTGGCACATAGTTTGAGGAAAGGAGTATGGACCCTTGAAGATAGTCCACGCCGACATCTAATCCATCGGTGCTAAGTCTAAACCCACAAAATGCTTAAAATAATCATACCTTTAGTAACTTGTAATGAACACAGAATCATAACATGAGTAGATCTTAAACATATTTGAACTCTAATGGTGAGCTTAACTTGAAACACAAGGATAGATCATTATCATACATGAACCATGCTTTAACATGACTGGCTCACAAGAGGTAAAATCTTTGAAATAGGGCTTAACTTTATACTTCCATAATCTTAGAAAATTTCATGAATTCAAAACATACTTGATAGCCCATATTCATCATGAAGGCACTTTGACTTGTAAAACATGTAATTAACTTGAGAATTTTTGACTTGACATTTCATCAAACACTTGGCGGGCACATATGAGTACATGTTTAAAACATGTAAAATGCAAAAGTATAGATCATGAAATAGTGAAATCAATGCATGTCAAAGTCAAATAAATCACCCCACCAACATCATGGTAAAACCCCCATCATGGGTAACTTGTAAATCATATCAAAGTTTCACAATAGTTCATAGATTTCATAGTTTGAATCATGTATAGTCTTCAATAGACAAAATTAATTCATGATATAAGTTAGAAGTAAATAAACATGCATAATAAATCAACAATTTCATAAAACTCCAACATAATTTTTAATCAAAATCCCCAATAAGAGCACCCGTAGATGATACAACTTGAAAACATGCAATTTTCATAAAAAGGAAGATTGGGCTACATGGGTGAAAGGACCTAATGAATGAAACCCACCTACCTAAATTTGGGGATTCTTTGATGTAGACTTGAAGGAGACTTGAAGCTTGAATGGAGCTCTTGAGATCTTGAATTAAGCTTGTGACGCTTGAATTTTGATGAAATATTTAGTTAAGTCTTGAAGAGGGTTTTGAGAGTGTATTGAGTGATATAAAGTTAAAAAATGGCTAAGTATACTTCTTTTCACGCATAAGTGGGCATGAGGCTATGACTCCAAGGCCCTTGGGACGAAATGAAAAACCAAGGAAAATAATACACTGGTCTACACCCTTGGCACATCGTGGACCAGACACGAAGATCCTTCAACACTAATCCAAGCCCTGGTGCGTCAGGGCCAGTGTGGGTATGGCCGCTGGAAATCTAATTTTTGCAAGAATTATTTTTCACTACGGGTCCTCTAAAATTGGGGTTATATCCATTTCCCAATCAATTTTTTCCCTTGATCAAGAATATTAAGTCGCATTTTTGATATCGCACATGAATTTTGAGATATATGGATATTTCAATTATGGGCATTTTCAAAGGGCATTTTTAGGGCGTTTCAAATGCAACCTTGAACTCTTCACAATTAACAGCATTACCATGAACACTCTCTATCAACTATTGAGTATAGCATACTTGAGCCACATCTTTCAACAAATATGCTGCCAACTCAGCCCTCTCCTCAGAAGTGACTCCCATAATGGTCAACACCTTTGTGAGCTCATAAATAAACTCTTGAGCATCTTCATCAGTCTTTGACCCATAGAACTTTGGAGGATTCAATCAGGTGAAATCTCTTACCGTAGAAGCCAAAGAGGGTTCCCTAGGAAGATTAGCATGCCTAGTAGGGTAGCTCACCATTAGGCCGTACGGAATTCACTATTAAAGATAGGCTCTTCCATAGGCCCTTGAGGAACTTGGTGCTCACAAGTCAGGGCCAATCTTGGTAGGGGAGCTCTTTGTGGAGGCATCTTCTATAATGTAGAAAGGACATCATAAGTGTAAGGAAACAATAACTTACAGCTTGAATCACGACATAAGACATGAAGAAGCGAGACAATTCTAAAAACTCTGGAATAGCCTCCCACTCATAGGCATGGTGCACTTCACACCCATGAATAAGACTCAATTCGATGCGGCATGTTGGACTCCGAGGATCATTTAAAGACCTAGTGCTCTGAAACTAAGCTTGTTACAATGCGGACCTAGGGTCTAGGAGTAACATAGCAAATAGGAACCCGAGAGTCCCGCAAGCCTCAAAGAATCCATATTCACATCATCAATTTGTAAGCATAAGTGAATAGTAAACACATAGTTCTAAGGGATGGGGAAATAGGACTCACGCTATGGGGTTGTCATAGGGAAAGGGAGTAACATGAATTCACATAACATATAGCACATAAAATCTAAGGGGTGGGTAAGTATGACTCAACCTATGGGGGCAATGTGGGACTTAGAATCATTTACATCATAACATAAAATCACATCATCTTACTCATAGCCAATCCACATAACTAAATCCAATAGATAACCATATCTATAAACATGATCTTTAATACAACACTTAGCATATACACATAAAGAGTTCATAAGATGTCCAATAATGCCTCTACTTATAAGATAGGACGGGGGCCAAGACATTTCTCGAGCTCAACCTCAAAATAAATAACATAAATAAAAGTACCCTAGGTAGAGAAATGGTAGTTTGTCCTTGGAAATAGGACTCACCACAATAAGAAAATCTCAAGATCCAAGGTAATCATCCTATGGTGGATAAAGATGGTCCTCGATCCTTATATGGTTAGATCATGTAGCCAAAAGTATGTGTTAGTATCTTTGAATGTACTAAGTATGCAGGTATGCAATGTAAAAGACTTAAAAAACATTTATTCAATGTTAGAAGACAAGGGTACGTAATATGGAAAGAAGTATACATCCAAAGGAAAGTAGTATTATAATATGAATTGAAATTTCTGATGCATGCAATGCAATAATGCTTATATAAAGTGGGGATATGACATCAACCGACATATGTAAGACTGAGCGAGCTATTACTTGGAATCTCGATGTATTCCCACACCAGTAAAGAGGTGGTCTACTTGTCAAAGGTAAACCATACTTCACCTTATCAGCACCCCCATTTCAGAGAAGCCACCTTCTTACGGGCACCCCAATTTCAGATCGGATTTTCATATCATATCATATCATACATCTCCTTACGGGAACCCCTACTTTGGACAGTTAACCTTCTTTACAAGCACCTCCATTTTGGATAGAATTTTCATAAATATATACCTATAGTTGGCACAATTAAATGACCCCAAAAAGTGCCCGACAACATTCCTCGAAAGTGCCTAGAATCTTGTCTTCTATATATTTAAAAATTCGTTTGTTATTTTAAAAATTTGACTTCATATTCTTGTTCAAAGGGTCAAAATTAGGGGGGTAAGGGTCAAACCCTGATTTTAGAGCAACCAAATCGAATAAGGAATTTTTCAAATGTGCTAAAAATAGTGGGGATCCGCATCTGGGGCGCGACGAGCCCCAGTGTTATTTTGGCCAATTCTCTGTTTTGGGTCCAAGGCTCCAAGTCTTGGGCCTAGACCTTCCCATGCATGAAAATACCTAAACTTAGCCTTACTTCACCTTCATATCACCCTAAACATTCCCCAATATCCTCTCAAACACTTAGACTAATATTTCACATTAAATTCAATTCCCAAAACTCAAGAATAATCTTAAGGATTTCATCAAGGATTTAACTCAAGATTCAAGTCCCCATTAAATCCTTTTTCAAGGTTTTTCCAAAAGCTGAGGTATGTGGTGTTGAACCATTGGGTCTTTCCACCTATGATGCCTAAGCATACTTTTTACTAATATTGCATGATTTTAAGTTGATTTTACATCTGGGTCTTGTTTAGTGAGAAATTTACTACACTGTGACTTAAGTTCATGAAAGTATAGTTGTTTTAGCATGTTTTGAGCTCAAAACCTTGGATCTAATGTTGGACATGATGAGAGATTTTGATATGAATATCTTGGGGCTGTTGCAACTATTGATTGATGGCTTTATTACAAATTTTCTCGCATGATTTTATCTTTAAATTTCATGGTCTTTTACTCCCACTACACCCTTTTAGTGTTTGATAAAATGTTCGGATCTGGTTTCTTGATCAATTGATGGTCCAATGCATGTCTTATGAGTTGAATGATCTTATGATGACTATATAGTGATGATATAATGATGGAATGATGATGAGATTATTGTAGGCATATGGTGTATAATGAGGAGAGGAAGTGTAGGTATATGATGACTTTGTGGTGATGATAGGGATGTCTATATGGGTTGTTTTCATTGAGAAGTACCTACGGTGTTGCATGTTGTTTTTGGGTTCTTATGTTTGTTGTATTTTTTGGAAAATAAGGAGTTATTTCTTGATGGTTGAAATGTAATGGGTTGATGAACTAGTTCTATGAAATGCTTAATCCGAAAATGGATGGGTTCCCGTAAGGAAGGTCACTTAATCTGAAAAGGGACGGGCTCCCGTAAGGAAGGTGACTTAATCTGAAAAGGGATGGTCTCCCATAAGGAAGGTTACTTAATCCGAAAAGGGATGGGTTCCCATAAGGAAGGTCACTTAATCGAAAAAGGGATGGGCTCCTGTAAGGAAGGTCACTTAATCCGAAAGGGATGCGATCCCGTAGGGAAGGTCTCTTAATTCTAATAATGATGGGTTCCCATAAGGAAGGCCACTTAATTTGAGAAGGGATAGGCTCCCGTAAGGAAGGTCACTTAATCCAAAAAGGGACAGGCTACCATAAGGAAGGTCAATTAATTCGAAAAGGGACGGGCTCCCATAAGGAAGGTTACGCCTCCTAAAGGTCTTATGTTATTTTGGTTGAGGTTTCTTCCCAAACATAAATATTATGATCTATGTAAGATGAATGACTTGCAAATCATGGTTTACGTAAGCATTTGTCAGACATATCATTTTGTTATTATGCTATCTATTGAGTGTTATTATGTATTTTGATTATGATGCCTATCTCTTGTCGCATTGCATACCACATACTTAGTACATTCAAATGTACTAACGTGCACTCTATGCCTACATGATATGACCATGTAGGAATTGGAGCCCGCTTGACTATCTCCACCCACATGGCTAGCACGGTTTCACTCAAGCTTATTGGCGAGTCCTCCATTCCAAAGAAGTTGGTCTATGTTTCTTATGTTATGTATTGGTTCCTTCTTCTTGATTGCTATTTTAACTATGAGGGTGAGCCCGGTTGCATTATCTTGGTCCCCACTAAGTATCTATGTTTAGAGGTGTTGTTGGACAAGTTTTGTATTATGTTTGAGCTTTGACTCATCTATGTTATTTAAATATTAAACTCTCTCTTTCTCACTTTGTCCCATTTCCCCTTCTTCATGTTTCTTATGATGTTTTATATTGCTTCCACGATTAAGGATGTATAATGATATGCTATAAGGCTTGTTTTGGGTTTTCTTCGGTTTCCCCAATCGCCGGTCACATCTAGGCCCTAGGCATGGGTTATGACAAAGATGGTATCAGAGCACTAGGTTGATAGATCCTCGAGTCCAGCAGACTACATCAATTAGAATCTTATTCATGGTTTTGTTGTGCACCATAACTATGAGTAGGAGGCTATGAACCATTTTAGGAAATATTTTCCTTCATCATGGTCTATGTCAAGCTTTAGAAGCCAGATAGGGCTTTCCCCTCTAACAAATGTTCTTTTCTTTTTAGTTGATCATGCCGCTTCAAGGAGGAAGGCGAAGGAAGGTAATTAGAAGATTTTTATTTTGATGGATCCGAGTATCACTATTTCTTCTCTATTCTTTTAGTTAATCGTTGGGCTTTTTGTGTGCCCAACTGGTTGTGTGGATCTTTGGTGTCTATTCTCTTGGTTAGGTATATTGTTGCTAGAAAGTTCATAGGTGTTGATCTGAGTTTATATTGCATTGGGTCTTGCTTTGTGGCTTGTTGGATTTGATATGTTAGATATTAATATTGTACTTAGGATAGAATAGTTGCATGCATGTGTATCTCTATGGTGGTAGGACCTGTAGAGTTAGAATCCGACCCCCTAATAAGTCCATCTTTGATGGGGGGTTGATAAATGTTAGCAAGGGAGGTAGGTCTAGTTGTTGTCATAAGGTAGAATTGATCTCTAAGGGGTTGCATTTATCATCTTGTAAGAATTGGAGGTGCTGAACCTAAGTTGCTTTGTATAAGAATTGTTGGTGGTGGTAGATGAGGCCTTGAATGTCTCTTTCTGATATTTTGGATTTGAGGTAGTGTCTTTGGTTTGACTAGAGCACTGGTTATACCTGCAAGTCTCATGAGCAAGATATTTAGTCCCTACAGTAAGAAGCTTATGATGGTTTTGGTGATGATATGATTTTTCGTTTCTCTAATGACGTCGTGCATGTGAGCCATTTAAGGGTAGTACTATAAAGTTTAAGGAAGAAAGTTGGGTGGTAAATAGGAGAAGCGGGAGTTTGGTTCTAAGAGGTTGGCTTCCTTGGTCGTGTAGTGCCAGGTGATGGTATTAAAGTGGACCCTAGTAAGATAAAGGTGATTATAGATTGTCCTAGACCTTTAAACCCATTGGATATTAGGAGCTTCTTGGGGTTAGCGGGCTTATACTGGAGGTTGTGAATAGGTTATCTTCTATTATCTCTCCTATGACTTAGTTGACCCTAAGTAAGACCAATGTTGTGATCGACAATTTTAGTAGGGTCATTTAATTGGTCTGGGGCTTGCTATTTCTTGTGTTGTTCCTCGGTCCTATTACGATTTATGTGTGTAGGTGTCCTAGATGCTTACATGAGTCTATTGTGGCTAGTAGGGGTCTATAAGGGTTTCCCCATCTTATCATTGCAAAGAGTCTTGTCTTGTGATCTTGGCTGGACTTAGTTGAGGTATTAGAGGTCATGAGGTGGTTTGGTTACTTGCATGGTATGCTTTCGATAAGTGTAGCACCTGTAAGGTTGTGATGTGATGGTTAAGGATAGACGACCTATTTGGTCAACTAGGATGGGTTAGTCACTCCTCTAAGGTTGATTTGAGGTTCGGTTTTTGTTCTCAAGTGTGGAGGAGGGTAGGTGATATCCCTAAGTGTCCTTTTGAACTTGGAATGGTCATTTTGAATATTGGTGGAGTTTTTTGGTTGGCTTATGCACCGGTAATGGTTGTGGATTTCATAAATAGGGTCTTAAAACCCTAGCTTAACATGTTTGTGGTGGTGTCTAGTGATGATGTATTGATTTGTTTAGAGCTTGTGAATCATTTGGGGGGTAGTGTTACAAGTGTTGGAGGATGAGAGGTTGTTTACTAAATATGATAGGTGTGCATTGTGCATAGCAAGAAGGTGGTTAGGATTCTTTAAGGATTATCAATGAGTGTGCATTACTTTTCCCCTGTAAGGCTAATGTTGCGGTCCATGCTCTAGGTAACCTAGCATATATGGATAGTGGTGGCAAGAAGGATGCTAGTGGGACCCATAAGTTGGTTAGATTGAAAGTAGGTTGAGGGAAGTAGAGAACGGTGGTATAGTGTTCTTGGTGGTTATAAATCCTTTTGGCTGAGGGGGTCTAGTTTATGCAAGACCTGGATTCTGCCTTATTAGAGTTTGAAGTTTTGGGTGAGAAGACGATAGAGTGGAGGTTGTGTCTCAGGGGGGGATGGTGGATATGGTACTAAGTGGGTTAGGTGAATTTAATGTTGACACTTGAGTTGAGTATTATGATTTCTTATATAGTGTACAGGGAGGTTGGTAAGTTTGCATAAGTTAAGGGATTTGCCTATGGATGTAGATATGGTTCGCCCGGTTCTTCATGATTCTGGGTGGATGGGATGTATTGGTGCTCTAGTATTATAGAACTGTTTGAAGTTGTGAGTGAGGTGGAGGATCAATTTGCTTGGAAGCAGATTCCGGTAGAGGTGTTGGATAGATGAGGGGAGAGGTTGAATAATGGGGATGTAGTGTTCATTAAGGCCCTTTGGAAGAGTCGTCTATTCATATGTCTCTTGGGAAGCCGGAGCGAGCATGGAGGAGCAATATCTGTATTTCTTTCATTCTATCTAAGCTTATGATGACATGTCATATAAGTCCTACGTTTCAGCCCCTATATCATTCATATGCATTCACATTTAAGTTGACAATTTATGATGATTTTACACTTATGCTGAGGTTTTGAAAATGGTGTTTTAAAGTGTATTGTTGCATTCTTGTTGGGGATGATATCTTTATGGTTACTATTCTCTTGTACATTTCTTTGACATTCGGAGACAAATGTTCCCAAGTGGGAGATATTGAAATGACCCCAAAAAGTGCTTGAAAATGTTCCTCGAAAGTGCCTAGAATATTGTTTTCCATATATCTAAAAATCCATTTGTTATTTTGAAAATCAGACTTCATATTCCTGTTCAAGGGGTCAAAATTAGGGGGATAGGGTTGAACCCCGATTTTAGAGGAACCGACTCAAATTATGAATTTTTCAAGTGGGCTAAAAACAATGGGAATCCGCATCAGGGGCGTGGCCAATTTTTTATTTTGGGTCCAAGGCTTTGAGTCTTGGGCCTAGACCCTCGCATGCATGAAAATACCTAAACTTAACCTTATTTCACCCTCATATCACCCTAAACATTCCCCAATATCCTCTCAAACACTTAGACTCATATTTCATCCTAAATTCAAGTCCCAAAACTGAAGACCAATCTTAAGAATTTCACTCAAGCTTCAAGTCCCCATTAAAGTCTTTTTCAAGATTTCTCCAAAAGCTAAGGTATGTCGGGTTGAACCATTGTGTCCTTCCACCCATGGCTCGTAAGCCTCATTTTTAATAATATTCATGATATTAAGTTGAATTTACATGTGGGTCTTGTATATTAAGAAATTTACTGCAGAGTGATTTTAGTTCATGAAAGTATGATTGTTTCAGCATATTTTGAGCTCTAAATCTTGAATCTAATGTTGGATTTGATGAGGGGTTTTGATATGAATGTCTTTGGGGTGTTGCAAGGTGTTCATTGATCATTTTAATACAAATTTTATTGCATTATTTCATCTCTAAAATTGATGGTCTTTTACCCTTATTACACACCCCTAAGTGTTTGATAAAATGTTCGGATCTGGTTTCTTGATCAATTGATGGTCCAATGCATGTCTTATGAGTTGAATGATGTTATGATGATTATATGATTATGAAATAATTATGGAATGATGATTAGATGATTGTAGGTATATGATGTATAATGAGGAGAGGAAGTGTACGTATATGATGACTTTGTGGTGATGATACAATGTCTATATAAGTTGTTTTCATGGAGAAGTAGCTATGGTGTTACATGTTGTTGTTGGGTTCTTATGTTTGTTATATTCTTGGGAAAATAAAAAGTTCTTTCTTGATGGTTGAAATGTAATGGTTTGATGAGCTAGCTCTATGAAATGTTTAATCCGAAAAGGGATGGGCTCCCGTAAGAAAGGTCACTTAATCCGAAAAGGGATTGGCTTCCATAAGGAAGGTCACTTTATTTGAAAAGGGAAGGGCTCCCGTAAGGAAGGTCACTTAATCAGAAAAGGACGGGCTCCTATAAGAAAGGTCATTTAATCCGAAAAGGGATGGGCTCCCATAAGGAAGGTCACTTATTCTGAAAAGGGACGGGCTCCCATAAGGAAGGTCACTTGATCCGAAAAAGGATGGACTCTCGTAACAAAGGCCACTTAATCTGGAAAGGGATGGGCTCCCATAAGGAAGGTTACTTAATCTGAAGAGGGACCGAATCCCTTAAGGAAGGCCACTTAATCTGAAAAGGGACGGGCTCCCGGAAGGAAGGTTATGCCTCCAAACGGTCTTATGTTATGTCGGTTGAGGTTTCTTCCCACACTTATATATTATGATCTATATAAGATGAATTACTTTCAAAGCATGGTTTACGTAATTATTGGTCATACATGTCATTTTGTTATTATGCTATCTATTGATTATTATTATGCATTTTAATTATGATGTCTATCTCTTGTTACATTGCATCCCACATACATAGTACATTCAAATATAATAGTGCACACTCTATGGCTACATGATATGACCATGTAGGAACTGCAGCCTCGCTTGGGCATCTCCACATACGTGGCTAGTATGATTTCACTCAAGCTTATTGGTCAGTCGTCTATTCCGGGGACATTGGTCTTTGTTTCTTATGTGATGTATTGATTCTTCTTCTTTATTGCTATTTTGATTATGAGGGTGATCCCGGTTGCTCTGTCTTGGCCCCCGCTAAGTATCTATTTTAGAGGTATTTTTTGACAAGTTATGTATTACATTTTAGCTTTGACTCATCTATGTTATTTAAGTATTAAACTCTCTCTTTCTCCCTTATTCCCATTTCCCCTTGTTCGTGTTTCTTATAATATTTTATATTACTTTCACGACCAAGGATGTGCAATGATATGCTATGAGGCTTGTTTGGGGTTTTCTTCGTGTTCCCCATTCACCGATCATGTCCAGGCCCTAGGCTTGTGTCTTGACACACATAGTTCAAGGAAAGGGATAGGTCCCTTGGGGATACCCCTAACATGCCCTATCTATCAATGCTAAATTATCATCCTACAAGAATACATGTACGTATATATTCTTTCAAAAGAGATGCAAGTCTTATCAAAACATTTCAAGACACACTTGGGCTTAAAAGACAAACATCATTCATAATAACTCATACTTGGCTCAAATGTCAAATCACATTTCATATCATACTTTTCATGTATATTAATAGTACATTAAATTATCAAATGTGGTGTAAACACCCAATATGCTCAATGAGCAAAATATCATAGACATTTATGTGCTCACCTTCTTGTCATAACCATATGAGTGAGCTTAACTCACCAATTCATTTCATAAAACATATGAGGGCTTAAACCACTTCATAATTTTCACAAAATCCAATGTTCACGAAAGCATATGCCATCAATGATATATAATTTTAACAATAGGCAATATAGATTCTATATTAAATGAACAATCCAACATAAAATTTAATTAAACACCTAACTAAAATCCACATTCAAATCATAATATTGGTTACCCAAGCTTAGATCAAACTTTAAAGGGACAATGTATAATCAGATCTTTGTAATCCTCATGTAATTAGGGCTCAAATCAACTTAAAATAAACAATAAAGCATAGCCCATACTTCAATTGAATTTATAAACAATACTCTTCAAAATCCATAATTAAAGTAACCCTAAATTTCATAAATTAAGAGTAAAAAGAGTTAGGGTCTTTTTGGTTGAAAGTAACCACGAATCAATCTCACATACCTTAACTAATGGATAAGTTTCAAAAAGAAATTTGATGAAAAGAGGAGTTGTTCTCTTGATTTCCAAGCATAGTTATCACAACAGTTCTTGAGAGAGTTTTTAGGAGAGTTCAATGTAATTCTAAGTTTAAGGATGAATTTGAATGAGAGAAATAAAGTACAGGTCATTTGAATGTTTTTAGGTAACATGGAGAGTGACAAAACACCCTTAGGATAAACCATAATCACAAAGACGACATTAATGAAACGAGTAGAAAAATTGAAGTCAGGGGTCACAGGGAGGGGTATACGGTCTGTGTGAAGGCATACGGACTCTACACATGGTCTGTGATCCGATACTGAGAAAAATTCTTCCTGATAAAGGTACACAATGGTAATCCCATACTTAGAAAAATTCATCGTAGGCACCCATACGATTGGTTATACAGATCGTACCAAGCCAAATGGTCCATGTACTCCTCTGTACCACTTCACTTAGAAAATTCTTCATGATAAAGTTCTGAGACGATGATCTAGTGTTTAGGAAATTTTCATTCCAACACTTATACTAAAGGCCCACAGACCCTGAAGCACTATATGGTCCGTGAGAGAGGATGTGTATCATGCCTTGGCTTTAAAACAACGGTGTTTGAAGGCCACTTCAACCACACAGGCTATGAAGCCTTACACGGCCCATGTAGCTTCCATGAGTGGTATGCCTTAGTCCCAAACTCTATTTTAAAGCATACACACCCTACACAAGCCCCAGGGTCACTCCAAGGATGCTCGATGCAGTCCGTATAGCCTCGTGCAAACTGTGAAGGCTTCCATGGAGCATCACCTTGGTTCAAAACTTTTCAAACTAAATTTTGAAGCTCCATTGAAGTGTTAAAAAGTTTGATTCCTTACAAAAAGAGATTAATTAACAGGATTCAATGTGAACCATCTCGCATAATCAACTATACTAGATTAAAGGGAGGTTGTACTGGAATAATAAATTAGGGTTAGTAATGTCACACTGTGGGAATGAATCAAATCACATAGTAAAATTTACCTCTCGCCTGGAGTAAAGGATTTGGTAAACTTAACTTAGCATTCCGCATGCAACACATAAGAAAATATTATGATTATCTGGTAATACCATCTAAGGGAATCATGGGGAACACAATACACTATCTACTCTTCTCACTAGTTTCACAACACTTGTTCTAGTTAAGGTTTACTTTCTAAAAATTACAAACCCTTTGGGAGATAAGTAGGTTAATTCACTCAACTTGCTTGCAATTACACCAAGTCTACCATATTCCCTATGAGATTCGACCCTAGCCTTGGTTAGGTTATATATCTTGACAATGACTGCTTAAATCTTCAAAAAGGAGGTGTAGCTTTAACAACATCACTCTACCTATTCCTTTGGCCTATTATTCTCCTGATATTAATATTATGTATGAAATGTTTGCTGAGCTTGTATGTGTATCCATCCCGATAGGTGAATCTTTATTGGTGAATCAGGTATTTTGGGTTTGTGTTGTGACTTTTATGAGGTGAGATATAGTTGATGATATGATATTGTTAGGTGTGGTATATGGACTTTGATGTTTTTGGGTATGGACTGGTTATCACCTTATCATATTATTCTTGATTCTCATGCAAAGACCGTGACCTTATTTTGCCCCAACTTACCTTAGTTGGTATGGATTGAGCACCAAGTTCCTATCCTAAGAGTGTTATTTCTTATATGCATGCTTGTCGGATGGTGAACAAGGGGTGTTATAAGTGATGCGTTGTCAAAATACAACACATTTGATGCCTAAAAGAAGGGACTTTGTGAGCTCTTAATGTGATTTTTTACAGTTTTTATGTGTTTTTGTGCTGTTCTTGTAGAAAAATTAGGTTAGTATGGTTTTGGAGAAAAATTAAAGATTTTGCTGAAGCATAAGATATACGAGCTCACATACGAGTTGCAGCCTAAGCTATAAATCGTAGGGTGCGTAGTAGCAAGAAACAGAGACCAAAAATCAGAAATCTACTAAGTAAAGGCCACCCATATGAGTCGTAAGTCTCATTACGAGTTGTACGGGTGGACTCGTAGCAGTAATCAAAGATCCAAAATGTTTGACCAAAAACTGAAGGCCTAGACTATGAGAGAAGTAAATGAGTTGTAGACCAAGTAACAACTTGTACCAGTTAAGTCCAAGTTGCCAAGAACCTGATACGAGACCCCGACTACGACTCATAGGTCACCTTATGAGTCGTACCTGTAAGGCATACCAGCTATCTTTTCTGTGTTATTTTTAAGGTTTATTTGTATACACTGTAAATACATTAAGTTAGGGTTTTATTGATATGTGACTAGATTGTAGACATAGAATTTTTACTTTGAATATTCTCTCAAGAATTTTTTAGGGTTTTAGATTAGTTTATCATTCTCTGTTGGAAAACCCATTTTGGGGATTGTAAATCTTGCTTTATACTTATTGTCTATCAATCAAGCTTTTGGGTTTGCAACTTGTGGTGTCAACACTTTTCATTGTTTTTAGGTAAAACTCTCAACTATGTCTTGTATTTGCATTTTTGATGGTTTTACCTTATCCATGAGTAGCTAAGTACCTACAACTTGTGGTTGAGGGAACCATGGGTAGTTGACTTGAGATGACCTAGATTTATTGCATTTCTATGATTGTGGTTTTGCATATATTGTTTGTCTCCCTTCTTTTTAATTGTTGTTCGGTTGTGGCCAACATCAAACCTTGCCTACTATCATGATCTTGACCAAGGTAGTGACGAATAGGAAAAGGAAAGTATACAACATAATTCGATCGATTTCTTCTCGTCTAATCAACTAAACTTTACCAATGGGAGGTTGAATGGGATAATGTGTAATGATTAGTTGGCACACCATTGTTGTCGACCACGTTCCATGGTGAAATTCAACCTTAACCTTCATAAGAGGGATGGAAGAACCTACGTCACCTTCCTGCATGAAAATTTCCTATGTAGTTATTTTATCTAGGGCAATCAAGTCAACGAATCATAGGAAATACAATTCCCAAGTTGTCCCTAAAATTGAGTGTTTTCCCACATCATAGTATATTATTAATTTTACTTGTGTCTTTGAATCACAAAACCCCCCATTTATAGATTTTAGTTATTAATGCTTGAAATGATTAGTAGTGAGATCATGAAAAGCGTTGGTGAGGGCGCAGTATGACATATGGTTTCCAATAGGCAAGTATGGCTGGGATAGATTAGGTGCAGCTCCCGCATAACTTAGCGGATTGGGTATATCCACATATAAAGCTTATAGAGCGGACAACCGCAGGAAGAAAGGTAAAGCTCAAAAAATTTCCAATGTAGTTATTTTATCTAGGGCAATCAAGTCAACGAATCATAGGAAACACAATTCCCAAGTTGTCCCTAAAATTGAGTGTTTTCCCACAACGTAGTATATTATTAATTTTACTTGTGTCTTTGAATCACAAAGCCCCCCCCCTCCAATTTATAGATTTTAGTTATTAATGCTTGAAATGATTAGTAGTGAGATCATGATGCCAAGCCCTGTTTTACCAGTGGATTCGACCGTAACCTTCGGTTAGATTAATTGCTGACAGCGACCACTTTCTTAATGGAGCATGAACATCATAAAAAATTATGACACCATTGCGGGGAATACGACTAGGATTTGACTTGAATCTCTATTAGTTAATTCTAGTGTTGACTTCTAGAGTCTCATGTATTTTACTTTTATTTTTATTTTTGTTTTGTGATTCTATTTGTAGGGTATACTAGGTTGTACGCCCAATACAAGGAGCCAAGGCACTCTTTTAGTTCCGGAAATTTGGAGATCCATGGACTTTTTAGAAGAATGGCTCAAGTCAATGAGGATGTTGTGGTGGAGGAAAAAATGAATAAGAATGATGATATGGTGAGAGAAGGAAATCTACCTCCGAGGGATGAAAGGCCACAACATAGGGACTTCAATGAGAACACTTATGGTTAGAGCTAGTACCGTTTGAACCCTATGGCCTTGGATGTTATTGGTGCTATAGTGTTGCCTCCTTTACCGACAGACGTTAAGTTCTTTGTGTCAAGTGAGTTACTTCAAATGCTACAAAACTATGGGTTGTTCACAGGGCTACCTTCATAGGATCCCCATCATCATCTCCATAATGTGGTTTTCATCTGCAAGAATGTCATGGGGACACAAAATCTTTCTCTTGATGATGTTGGTTTGCAAGTGCTTCCACTGCCACTAACCGGTAAGGCAACTGTATGGTTGTCTGAACTTCCTCCGGGTACAACAACAAGTTGGGCAGAGCTTTAGAGAGTGTTCTTAGAGAGATATTTTTGATGATCAAAGAAGCTAAAGCTCAAAGATCAAATAAACAATTTTGAGTAATTACTGGGCGACTCTATTAGTACCACATGGGAAAGATTCAAAAAATGCTTGAGGATGGTCCCTGATCACAAGATTGTTGATGATACCTTGGTTGATATCTTCTATCAGGAACTTGACGAGAATAGTCAAGCATGTGCCTACACAATCATGGGAGACATGTTTCTTGACAAACCTTTTGCATTGATAACCACAAAAATGGAGAAAGTGTTTTAAACTAATAGAGCTTGGGGCCAATGAGAGCGAGGTTCGATGAAGACTTCTTGTGTAGTCAACACCAACAATGAGCAAGCTAAGGTCAATGAAAAAATCATAAAGAAACTTGCTCAACTTCGCACAAGTATGGACTTCATCTTGAAGCAAAACCAAGAAAGTGTCCAAGAGGTCACTCACCAACCTCATAAGGCTCCCATGTATGAAGATCCTTTCTTTGATAAAGATGTTTGTTTCATAAGCGACCAAGCGGCGGATTTCTGGGATAACCCCAAAGGGTCCAACTCGGACTATTGGAGGCAAGGTTCCGGGAATCAAGGTCAGAACTACAATCATGATGGTGCTTATAGAGAAAATCGAGGTGGCTACTATGAAAGGGAGAGAGTGCCGGATGTTGAATGGGGTAGAAGAGATGGCTATAGGAATGGTCCCTATGTGCCGCCCCACAACCCTGATGACGTGCCAAGGACTTCGAGGCTTGAAGAGATGTTCGACAAATTGTTGAAGAGATCCAAACACAAAGATGAGACATTGAAAGGAATGAAAATGGATATTTTAAATATTAATCAAAATATAAAGTCTAATTGGGTGGTGATTAAGCAACTTGTTCAATTTGGACAAGTTTCTTCACAATTGAACCAATGCCAAAGGGCACCCTACCAAATAATATGGTTTAAAACCCAAAGAATGAAGGGCATTGCATGACAGTCATGACTTGTAGTGGAAAAAGCACCATAGATCCCCCTATGTCGATGATTGTGGATAAAGTTGAGGAGAAGCGTCTTGGTGGTGAAGTTGTGGGTGAAGGAGAAGTTCTGAAAATTGCCGGGAGGCAAAGACAAGATGTAAGGGAGCACGACAAGGTGAAATCTATCCCAAAGCCTCCTCATCCTTTCCCTCAAAGTCTTAAGAAAAAGGAAGAGGAGGGTAAATTCAAATACTTCCTCTCGATTTTGAAGAAACTATGCATTAGCATTCCCCTTCTAGAAGCTTTGGAGAAGATGCCCGGGTACGCCAAATACATGAAGGATTTAGTGACTAAGAAATGCACTTTGAGCCAAGATTTCTCATATAAACTCCAACAATGTAGTGCGATTATGACTAAATGCTTTGTTAAAAAATGAGAGGACCATGATATATTTACCATACCTTGCACCATTGGTGATGTTGAATTCGCAAGAGCACTGTGTGACTTAGGAGTGAGTATCAATCTAATGCCTCTTGCCATATTTAAAAGACTTAGTCTTGGCACTCCTACCCTGACAAGAATAAGGTTGCTCATGGCAGATTGAAACATTAAAAAGCCAGAGAGAATCTTTTTTGATGTGTTTGTTAAAGTTGATAAATTCATTTTTTTTGCAGACTTCGTGATCCTTAATTGTGAGGTTAATTTTAAGGTACCCATCATTTTTGGAAGACCATTTCTTGTCACTAGGAGAGCCCTAGTGTATATGGATTTGGGTCAACTTCAGGTTAGGATAAATGATGCAGAGTCAAGTTCAATATCTGCCATTCCATGAAATGCCCGGATGAATTGAAGAGTGAGGTTTGGTCATTTGATGATTGTTGATGATGAAGGATGACTGAGTCGAGCCACGACGTTAAACATGATGCCTCTTGGGAGGCAACCCAACCATATTGGATAATTGTTTATCTTTTTTAAGTGTGTTTGGTCATTGAGGTTTTAGGTAGTAGAGTGTTTGCTTATTTTAAGTTGAAAGACATTGATGCAATTGTGATATTTTGAATATTATTGTGTTTTTGAGGCTTGGATGGCAGGTGGAAATTGAAGAACTAAAGATGTGAGAGAATGGCACTTGGAGCAGCTTCAACAAGCATGCCTACAAGTCGTAGTCATTAATACAACTCGTAGTCATATCTCGTAGAAGGAATCAGTAAGTATCAGAAGTTGTCACACACACTACGAGCCAACCTTATAATTCGTAGGGTCTCCTACGAGTCATAAGTAGGGTTTGTAGTGCCCAGGTATACATTTTAAATTATTACAAGTGTTGTGTCTGCTACAAGATAATGACTTACGAGGCATAGGACACCCTATGACTCGTACTCAAGGTCTCATAGCCCTAATTTGTAGTTTTATAATGTTGACCCAGTTTCATTTAAAAAGGGGTCAAAATAAAATATTCCCCCAAAAGTCATTTCCCAACCCTAACATCAACGAAAATCCCCAAAACTCCTCCCTCTTTCACTTTTTCGACTAAATTCCTGACTACCTACATCATTTTTCGGCAACAACTCTGGTGAGGTTACTATTGTCAAGGTTTTTCGAGTGGTTTTCGGTCTCCTTCACCTTGGTTTAATTCGTCTCTCGATCGGTAAGCTTCGTGGTTAAATTTAATTCCTCATTATGATGAGTTCATTATCATTATACTCATATGCCTATGGTAATCATGAATACTCATGCCCATGTGGTGATGTGTAGACTTAGACATGAGATCCTAGGGCTTGTATTGCTTTGAAAGATTTTGTTTGGAATCAATCCTTGTTAAAAATCTTTTAGTTGGTGGTTGTGATTGTATGAATACATTTTCCCTTGAGTATAATTCCTATTTGTTTCCTAAGCGTTGAGCAAATTATTTTCAGAATGGGAATTTGGTTAGTGTGGGTGTGTTTTATATGGTTTAGATTGTTGAACTTGATTGAAAGCATCTAAATGGCACCTGCATCTCAATGACATGGTTTGATTGATAAAAAGTGCTAGTTTGGATAGGAAAGTGCTCTTGGTTTTGTTTGATGTGATTTGGAATGATCTTTGATTCTTAGGGATACTGGTTGCTTTAACTTTCTAATATCAATTTAGGACTACCTATATGTCAATTATATCATATTGCTCTTTTAAATTGTTAATTCCTAAGTTTGTGTGACTTGTTTGGGCTTGTTGTGGGAAAGTGTTAGACACTACTGCTGTCTTTTGTTTTCAGCTACAAGGCCCTCCTATGACTGGTAGGCTTTCCTATAAGTTGTAGTGGTCTATCGTAGCAAGCAACAATCACTTGTGGTTTCCTCATGTTTCTTAGAAGAGACCCACATACGACTCGCAATACCCGTCATGACTCGTCATGAGGGTCTCATAATCTTGACTAAGTATTTAAAAGTATCTCTAGAAATAGGTATGAGGCAAGATTACGACTCATAAGATCCACTATGAGTCATAACTACTCCTCGTATCTGAGTTAAGAATTTATTTTTTAAACGACTTTTTTACTACGAAGCCATTCTATGACTCATAAGACATCCGACGAGTCGTAACTATACTCATATTTGCAGACCTGCAATTGCATCAAAGATTTTTCTGCTATCTTATTTTGTTTCTGTGTTTAAGTGGTTATGTTTGCAGTTCTTTGCTTTGTGATCATTGATTAATCAAACATCTTAAAGCTCACATGTTGTTATATGGTTGTTTCTGCAGATACAATGCCTCCAAAGGATAAATCAGCAATCCAAAACTTTGAACGGAGGTTGATTGACAAATCTTCAGAGGCCGAGAGATCTGAGGGGTTTATAGAAGTTCACAGGGTCAGAATAGACCCTGAAGCTAATAGATCTCAGACCCAGGCACTTACAGTACAGACTCCCATGGAAGTCAGCAGTTTTGTCATGTCCCAAGCCTAGGGCCTAGAGGTGACACGGTGTATGGGGAACCTAAAGGAACCCCAATCAAGCCTCTTAACTTGTCATTACACATCGTTACTCACGGAAGCATATAAAATGTATAAAATAAGCAAAAGGAACAAGGGGCTAAAGGATAGCTTGTCAAAACATCAACATCAAGGAAAAGGAGTCATAACTCATATAATAAATACACAACTCATCCAACAAACACCTCTAAATACATAGATAGAGCAGGCTCAAAGTCAAAGCTACCGGGCTTACCCTCTTAGTAAATAGGACATAAGATAGTGTCTCAATACATAAATAATAGCAACATAGACTAGGGTCCCCAAAATGGAGGACTCACCATCAAGCTTGAAATAGCACTGTCTAGCCACGTGGAGGAGGGGGATCAAGTCGGGGCACCAATTCCAACATGTTGATATCATGTAAGCAAGAGTATGCGTTAGTATATTTGAATGTACCAAGTATGTGGGATTCAATGCAACAAGGAATAGGCATCATAATAAAAAATGCATAACAATAGACAATAGGCATAATATAGTAATATGGCATGTACGATTGATACTAGAGTAAAACATGCTTGAGTAAATCATGCTTATATAAATATCATGAAGAAGAGACCAAACTAGCATTCCAACCTTGGTTGGTTGATGATGGTCACACCCCAATCATCCTAGGTGGCGAGGTATAAACCCCTCACATGGTTGATGTTGGTCAGACCCCATCATCCTAGGTGGTGAAGTATAAGCCCCTCACATTGTTGATGAGTACAAACCCCCAACTCGGTTGATAATGGTCACACCCCTATCATCCTAGGTGGCAAGGTATAAACTCCTCACAAGGTTGATGTTGGTCACACCCTAATCATCGTAGGTGGTGAAGTATAAACCCCTCACATGGTTGATGAGTACAAACCCTCATCTCGGTTGAGTATGGTCTAATGCAATACTTTATATAGAATTATCATGTACATAAGCTCATTTCATCATTATATCATCATTAATATCACATCTCATGCTTTGGACCTTCAATTTCTCAAGAAACCATAATCGGACATTTTATCAAACACCTTGGGGGTATGTAATGGGGGTAAAAGAGCATGCAATTTAGTGATGAAGTCATGCAAGAAAATCTACTATAAAACCATCAATCAACACCTTACAACAACCCCAAGACATCCACATCAAAACCTCTCATCAAAACTTACAATAGATCTAAGATATATAGATCAAAACATAGCAAAATAGTCACAACTTTACATAGCTTTAACATAGTTCATAAACATTCTCATACTAGTGAACACATTTGTAAACTCCACTTTTAATCATGTAATACTAGTTAAAAGAGGGCTAAGGCACCATAGGTGGAAGGACCCAATGGTTCAGCACCACATACCTTAGGTCTAGAGTTGCTTGGAATTGAGATTAGGAAGAATAGACGATTGGAAATGATCTTGGAATCCAATCTTGTTTTTCGGTTTCCTTGAAATTGAATTGTGGCTTGATGGAGGCCCTTGAGAGGATTTGGGAGTGTATTTAAGATGATAGTAATGAGTTTTATCCTTTGGGATAGTGTTTATGTCATGACCCAAGCCTAGGGCCTAGACGTGACCGGCGAATGGGGAACCCGAAGGGACCACAAACAAGCCTCGTAGCATATCATTACACATCATTGGTCGCAGAAGCAATTAAAAGACATTTGAAGAATGGAAATAAGGGAAAAGGGGCTAAGGGAGAACCTGTCATAGCATAGGATCAAGAGATAATAGAAACAACTCATAGCATAAATACATAACTTTGGCCAACGACACCTCTACTACATAGATAAGAGCAGGGGCCAAGCCATATAATCCGGATCACCCTCATGGTCAACAAGATGAATACATCAAGGACAATAATGTCTTATACATTGCAAGCGTTCACAAACAAGGTCCTCGGAATGGAGGACTCACCAGCTATCTTGAGAAGGTCATACTAGCCACATGGAGGAGGATGCTCAAGAAGGACTTCGGTTCCTACATGGTGATATCATATAGGCAAGAGTATGCGTTAGTACATTTGAATGTACTAAGTATGTAGGATGCAATGCTACAAGAGGTAGGCATCATAATCAAAATGCATAACAATAGGCAGTAGGCATAATATAACAATACTGAATGTATGATCAATGCTTAAGTAAAACATTCTTAAGTAACTCATGCTTATATAGGATAACATATGTGTAGAAAAGACCAAACTAGATTTCCAAAGTACAAACCCCTTGGTCATTTGGTGATGATTCCGCCCCATCGCCTAGGAGCCAAGGTACAAACCCCTTGATAGGTTATCAAGATAAAAACCCCTTGATAGGTTAGTGATGATGCTGCCCCATCACCATAGTGCCAAGGTATAAACTCTTTGATAGGTTACTAAGGTAAAAACCCCTTAATAAGTTAGTGATGATACTGACCCATCACCTTGGTACAGAGGTACAAACCCCTTGATAGGTTACAAAGGTACAGACCCCTTGATAGGTTAGTGATGATGTCGTCCCATCACTTTTGTGCCATGGTACAAACCCCTTGATAGGTTAGAGGATGGTCAGACCTACCTCCCATGGTGATTGAGGCATACCCCTCAATTGGCTATGGTCAATCCAACACTATATACAGAGATATCATAAACATACTTTCCTTTTATCATAATCATAACATCATACACATACTCTTCTTTCATCATCATAACATAAGATATGCTTTGGACCTTCAATTCTTCAATAACCATAACCGGACATTTTATCAAAAACCTTGGTGGTGCGTAATGGCGGTAAAAGAGCATGCAATTTAGATATGAAATCATGTAGGAAAATCAGTGGAAAAAACTTTGATCAACTCCTTGCAACACCCCCAGTACATTCATATCAAAACTCACAATAGATCCAAGATATATAGCTCACAACATAGCAAAGTAGACCTAACTTCACATTGCTTTAACATAGTTCATAGACATATTCATACTAACGAACCCATTTGTAAAATCAATTTTAAATCATGTAATATTAATTGAAAGAGTTCTTAGGCACCATGGATGGAAGGACCCAATGGTTCAACACCACATACCTTAGGTCTAGAGTTGCTTGGAATTGAGATTGGGAAGAAGGGAGGCTTGGAAATAATCTTTGAATCCAATCTTGTTCTTGGGTTTCCTTGAAATTGAATTAGGGCTTGATGGAGGCTTTTGAGAGGATTGAGATTGTACTTGAGATGAGAGTAATGACTTCTATCCTTTGGAACCTTCTTTAGGTCTTTTAGAAAGGTTAAGATAGCGTTGGAAGTCTTAAAAGGGCATTAGAGTAATTAAAATTTTCGAAGACGCCATAATTGAATGGATGGAAAAATTGGCAAAGTGTCATCTCACTGAAGACTTCACTAGCCATGTGGCACTCCACGGGTCGTGTGGAGTACGTGTGAGGCAAGACTTAGACTGAAAAATGGAATTTGAACACTTGAGAAAAAGTTAGCGTCGTCGTCACATTGACGGCCACTTTCAAGGACCGTGTAGTGTTACATGGATCGTGTACTGGTCTGTCCCACATCACTTAGACAAGAAAATTTGCAGACTACCACATGCCAAGGTGCCATGGGCCGTCACACTATACAAGGACCATCAATAGTGCCCGTGGCAATACCCTTGGCCACATTTTCCCCAAGTCCAACAAGCTTCCTTTGGCACACCATTTGGCCATCCCCATGGTCAATGGTGAGCCACACAGCCCGTACTACTGGCCGTGTCACCTTCCTTAAAGCCAAAAATTGCATTTTCCAACACAATATGCCCTAAACATCGCATCAAAGGCCACACTGGCCGTCAAGTTGTCGATTTGACAACATGCCGAAGAGGTTCTCACGAAAATGATCATAACTCCTTCATCTGACATCAAACTAAGGTGAAACCAAGTGCGTTGCGAATCTAACTCAAAGTGATTTCTATGACTTAGACAAAAAAATGGTATTTTACCGCTCCAAACAATCCAAACAGTTCATCAAAGGCCACACTACCAGTTAAAGTGCCTGTCTGACATCACTGCACGACAGTCTCGCACGAAAACAGTCATAATTCCTTCATCCGACATCGGAATGAGGTGAAACCAAGTGCTTTACAAAGATCACTCAAAGGGATTTCATTTGACATGTTATGATCTATCCATTTCCAAATGTGATAAGAGTTATGCTAGTTTAGGTCTGACCCTTATATGAAACAACATCCACAACTCAACTCTTCAGAAAGTCTTGAACTCGTATAGGTACTAGGAGTCTCCCATTAACCTAATGCACCCCCAAACTAACCAAATGAGGCTTGAAACATAGATTCATAAGAGCATAAAGTTATTTGGTGTTATAGTTTAGGTCTTTTAGGCAGATTAGGATAGCATTTGAAGTCTAAAAAGGGCATTAGAGTAATTAAAATTTACGAAGACGCCATAAGTGAAAGGATGGAAAAATTGACAAAGTGTCACCTTACTAAAGACTTCACTAGCTGTGTGGCACTCTACGATTCATTTTGAGTTCCCGTGAGGCAAGACATAGATAGAAAAACAGAATTGGAACACTTGAGAGAAAGTCAGCATCGATGTCACTTTGACGACCATTTTCACGGACCGTGTAGTGTTACACGGACCATGTACTAGTCCATCCCACCTCACTTAGACAAGAAAATATTGATGGCCACCACACGCCCAGGTGACATGGCCTATACCCCTTTACACGATCTGCACAAGGCAGTCGTGGCCCATGCCTTAGCTTCCAATGCCACCCACGCCTAGCCAAGCCTCCTAAAACACCTCCATGCCCCTTTCTTATGACCAGTAGTGAGTCACATGACCTAGTCCACTAGTCGTGGATTAAGAACTAGCCTTACCACTCTATTTTCCAGCCCTAAATATTTCCTACGACTCGTACAAGGCCACACAACCCGTATGGGTGCCCATGGGGCTTCAATTCAAGGGAGGGTCTCACGAAAACACTCATAACTCCTTCATCCGACATCAGGATGAGATAAAACCAAGTGCGTTGTGAAGCTAACTCAAAGGGATTTCATTTGACATGTCATGGGCCACCCAATTCCTAATGTGGTAAGAGTTATTCTAGTTTAAATTTGACCTTTATATGAAACAACACCCAAAACTCAACGTGGAGGTAAGTCTTGAACTCATTTAGGTAATAGGAGTCTCCCATGAACCTAATACACCCCTGACCTAACAAAACAAGGCTTGAAACATGGATACATAAAAGCATAGAGTTACAGGGTGTCACAATATCTCCCCCTTGGGAACATTCGTCCATGAATGTCAAAGAAATGTACACAAGGAAAGTAGTCATGAATACTTTAGCCCAAACATGAATGCAACAATGCACATAAACATGATTTCCAAGGAAATTTCAACATGTACATTAAAATTCTCATAATATTATTAACATGAACATGAATACATGCAATGACATAAGGGACAAAACTTGAGACTTGGAATCATAAAAAAGACTTGATGAGTCATCATAAGCTTGAATAGAATGAAAGAGATATGAATATTGCTTCTCTATGCCCGCACCAACTCCCCCAGAAACAAATACGAATAGACAACTCTTCCAAAGGGGCCTTGACGAACATCACATCCCCATTAACCAACTTTTTCACTCATCCATCCAATACCTCCACCGGAACCTTTCATTAAGCCAACTTGTCCTCCACATCACCCACAATTTCAAGGAATGCCATAGCATTAGAGACACCAACACATCTCATCCTCCTAGAAGCATTACGAACCAGACTAACCATATCTACATCCATAGGCAAATCCCCAAACTTATGCAACCTTACCAGCCTCCCTCTACACTCTATAAGGACTCACAATCCTCAACTCAATTGCCAACCTTAAACATACCTTGTTCACTTGGTACCACAACCACCATCTCCCCCTTGGGAGACAACCTCCACTTTATCATATTCTCACTCAAAACTTCCAACTCTAAGAAGGAGGAATCAAGGCCTTTCCTTATCTAGACCCCTTAAACTAAGAAGATTCGGAATCATGAAGGACACTATACTACCATTCCTAATTTCCCTCAACCTACTTCCAACCTAGCCAAACGATGGATCCACTAGTCTCCTCTTTGCCACAATTATCCGCATATGTTAAGCTACCCACAGGTACCCTACCTAGAGCAACAACAACAATGCTAGTCTTACCGAAAAAGAACTAAAGCACACTCATATCATAATCCTTAAACAATTCTAACCACCTTCTTATTATCCACAAAGCATGCTTATTAGATTTAGCAACCAATCCCCCAAATGATTCACAAGCTCTAAATAAATCAATGCCTCATCACTAGAAACCACAACAAACATATCAAGGTAGGGATTTAAGACCTTATTCATGAAACCTACAAACACAACCGATGCATAAGCTAACCAAATAAATCCACCAATATTCAAAATGCTTACTCCTAGTCAAAAAAGGACGCTTAGGGACATCATCTACCCTCGTCCTCACTTAGGGACAAAAACCGAACAAAAGACTAATCTTAGAGTAGTGACTAACCCATTATAATTGACCAAATAGATCGACCATCTTTACCCATCATATTACAACCTTACCGGTTCTACACTCATTAGAAACATGCTAAGCAAGTAGTCCAAACTACCCCAAAATTTAAAATATCGAAAAGGACATTCAAAGCCTCACCTACCACCAACAATAATTTTACAGACAAAGCACTAAGGTTCAATACCTCGATTTCTCTCAAAATGATAAATGCAACCCCTTAGAGACTAATTATACCTCCACACAAGAATTGAACCTTCCTCCCACTCAACGACGGGCTCACCAGGGAATCAGGAGCTATCTCTATAGGCCCCACCATCCATGAAGACACAACATTCATGCAACCATTGCATTCCTATAATGACATCCAAATCCACCATGCTAACTCCATCAAACCACAAAGTAAGACCTAATGCGATACAAACCCGAATCAACACCTATAAACCTTCTAGCAACAATACACCCAATAAAATAATAGACACCAAATATCCACATAGCACCTTGGGCACATAAGAAGCCCCACTAGCAACCACAAGAATAGAGAAGAAATAGTGGCACGCCAGACCTAACAATATATGCACAACAAAGCCAAGAAAACTTCAACTTACCAGTAATAGCATCGGATATATCATCCCCTCCTTGAGACACTTGATCAACTTGACCACCTTTATCTAAAGGTCGGCCACCCTTATGCTTACTTCAAACATACGGACAATTTTTAGCTTGTGAACCACTTTACTACACCCATAACAAGCATTTGTACCTCTCAAGCATGTGCCATCATGGCCCCTATCACATTTTGAGCACCTAGCATAAGGTACCACCCACACCTGTCTCTCATCTTGGAGCTTTGGAACTCATCCACATTATGGGCCCTCTTGGCCTTACTACATCCCCTGGGAGAACCCACTTGTTGATCGAGGTGAGTTGCTAATTTGCCGTCGGTTTGACCACCTCCCATAAAGCATTGCAAATCTCTGCATTCATCATAGTATCATCCTAAGTAGTTAGAGACATATCCTATAATGTAATGGTTAGCGATTAACAATAAGCCCTAAGAGACCTAACTCTATCGCACGACATGGATCATGAAGAAGTGAAACATTTCCTATAACGTCTCACAACCTTTTATTCATAGTCATGGCGCGCTTCAAAACCATGATTAGGACTCTAATCGATACGATGTGTTGGAATTCTAGGATCTATCAACCTAGTGCTCTGATAACAAGTTTTTCACATCCCAAACCTAGGGCCTAGACGTGACATGGTGAATGGGGAACCCAAAAGAACACCAATCGAGCCTCTTAACTAGTCATTACACATTCTTGCTCGCGGAAGAATATAAAAGGCATAAAGTAAGCAAAAGGAGCAAGGGGCTAAGGGATAACTTATCAAAACGTCAACATCAAGGACAACGAGTGGTAACTCATATCATAAATACACAACTCATCCAACAAACACCGGTAAATACATAGATAGAGCGGGGCCCAAGATAAAGCTACCGGGCTTAGTCTCATAATTAATGAACATAAGATAGTGTCTCAATACATGAATAATAGCAACATTGACTGAGGTCCCCAAAATAGAGGACCCTACAACAAGCTTGAAATAGCACCGTCTAGCCATGTGGAGGAGGGGGATCAACTTGGGCACCGATTCCTACATGGTGATATCATGTAGGCAAGAGTATGCATTAGTACATTTTAATCTACTAAGTATGTGGGATAAAATGCAATAAGGAATAGGCATCATAATCAAAATGCTTAACAATAGACAATAGGCATAATATAGTAATATGGCATCTATGATCGATGCTAGAGTAAAACATGCTTGAGTAAATCATGCACATATAAATATAATATGTGAAGAAGAGACCAAACTAGCTTTCCAACCTTGGTTGGTTGATGATGGTCACATCCAACCATCCTAGGTGGCGAGGTATAAACCCCTCACATGGTTGATGTTGATCACACCCCAATCATCCTAGGTGGTGAAGTATAAACCCCTAAGATATTTGATGAGTACAAACCCCCAACTCGGTTGATGATGGTCAAACCCCTATCATCCTAGGCGGCAAGGTGTAAACACCTCACATGGTTGATATTGGTTACACCCTAATCATCTAGGTGGTGAAGTATAAACCCCATACATGGTTGATGAGTACAAAACCTCACCTCGGTTTAGTATGGTCTAATGCAATACTTTATATAGCATTTATCATGTCTAAAAACAGTCACAACTTTACATGGCTTTAACATAGTTCATAGACATGTTCATACTAGTAAACCCATTTGTAAACTCCACTTTAAATCATGCAATACTAGTTAAAAGAGGGTTTAGGTACCATGGGTGGAAGAACCCAATGGTTCAACACCACATACCTTAGGGCTAGAGTTTCTTGGATTTGAGATTGCGAAGAATGGAGGCTTGGAAATGATCTTGGAATCCAATCTTGTTCTTGGGTTTCCTTGAATTTGAATTGGGGCTTGATGGAGGCTATTTAGAGGATTTGAGAGTGTATTTGAGATGAGAGTAATGAGTTTTATCCTTTGGAATATTGGTTAGGTCTTTTAGGAAGAATAGGATAGCATTGGAAGACTGAAAAGGGCATTAGAGTAATTAAAATTTACAAAGACAACATAAGTGAACGGATGGAAAAATTTGCGAAGTATCATCTTACTGAAGACTTCACTAGCCGTGTGGCACACCATAGGTCGTGTGGAGTGCCCGTGAGGCAAGAATTAGATAGAAAAATGGAATTGAAATAGTTGAGAAAAAGTTAGCGTCGACATCACTTTGGCGGCCACTTTCACGTACGGTGTAGTATTACACGTACCGTGTACTGGTCCGTCCTATCTCACTTAGACAAGTGAATGTTTTTGGCCACCACACGCCCAGGTCACACACCCCGTACCCCTTCACACGAGCCATAAAAGGCGTTAGTGGCCCATGCCTTAGCTTCCAATGCCACCCATGCCTAGCCAAGCCTCCTAATACACCTCCACACCCCTTCCTCAAGACCAGTAGTGAGTCACATGACCCATTCCACTGGTCGTGGATAAATACTTAGCCTCACTATGCCATTTTCTATCCCCAAATATATCCCACGACCTGTACAAGGCCACACTTCCCTTATGGATTCCCGTGGGGCTTCACTACATGGGAGGGTCTCTCAAAGGCGGTCACAACTCCTTCATCCGACATCAGAATGAGGTGAAACCATGTGCCTTGTGAAGCTAACTCAAAGGGATTTTGTTACAAATGTCTTGGGGCACCAAGATCCAAATGTGTTGAGAGTTCTACTAGTTTAAAGTTGACCCTTAAATGAAACAACACCCAAAACTCAACTTGGAGGTAAGTCTTGAACTCGTTTAGGTACTAGGAGTCTCCCATGAACCTAATATACCCCTGACCTAACCAAATGAGGCTTGAAATATGTATACATCAGAGAATAGAGTTATGAGGTGTCACAAGTTCCTCCCAGTTTGAAGAGGAGGAACAGCAGGGTAAAGGAGACGGGTCTTATAGTAGCCTACCATAGATGACCCCTACACGCTCAGGGTCAAAGTCAGAATCTGAATGAACCTCGAAAACCTAATAGGAAGAAGTCTTGTCACAACCCCTAGCTAACCACAGATGGGGTGCCCCAGGTATAACAAAGATATATGACCAGTGATTAGAGCCCAAGAGGTAGGGCAAACTGGTGCGACAATTTCATGAAGAGTCTAGATTGAACGACTTGGGGTTGGATAAAGTACTAGAATTGGATGAAGAGTTAGACAGACATGGGCTACGATGGACTACACAGTAGCTTGGCAAGTATGCCGCTTATATTGTCCATGAGTTTTATACGGCGTATCTTGCTACATTTTGCCGAGCGTTGCCAAAGAACAAGAAGTCGATCGAGCAGCCGAGGTTACAAGTAGTGCCATTCTAGGGTAGGAGAGTTCCTATTTTGTAGGAGACTATGCGACGAATCCAGTTAGAGACCACTTACAGAGTGCCTCAATCTACCATAGAATATGATGGGTGTATTGATAAGATGAGGAAAGTGGTAACTTGGAAGGACATCAGGGGTAGGACAAAGCTTCTACAATGGATTGCCAGTCTGATTTGCAAGGAGTATCTCAAGCCGAAGTGGGTTACAACCACACAAATCATATAGTGAAGGCCCACCTTTCTTTCCATGCCAAGTTTTGGTGGTCCATTATTCGTTGGCGTATCTGGCCAACTTTCATGGATAATGTGATCACCTTGGAATGGGTTGTGTTATTAGCCAGCATTCTAGATGGTTATAAGATAGATTGAGCCTAGATTATCTCTAAGTAGATCCATGAGGCCGCTGCCCGAATAAAAACCTCACTACCATTCCTTATTTTAATCCACCAATTATACAGTGCAACAGGTGCTCCTATAGACCCGCACCGGGACCAACATATCAAGGCCACACGCACTATGGATCCTAGCCTGATAAAGGCTGATGAGAAACCAGTGGCCCTATCTTGTGCAGTTCTTTTGGCTATTCCATAGCCATTCTTAGTAGAGCCTCTGATTCAGAGTGCATATCTAGCTGCGAACAGTACTACTTCAACTACTATAGAGCCTACGCCAGTTGTGGAGATCGAGTCCACACCATCTTCCAGTACTCTAGCACCAACATCATCCACTTTACACGTTGATTCTATTATATCTACTGTAGCTTTTTCAGGCATTATTACGTGGGGTGGTTGCAGCTAAGATAAGGCTACAGACATTATTAGCATGAGTTTGGACATAGGTTGATCAGATCGTATGGGACTCGGAGGAGAGTATGAAGGACTTCACCTGCACTTTAGTATCTGAGAGAGTTAGAGCGGTAGATTCTCGAGTCAATGACTTCGAGGCAAGAGTCTAGCGAAGGATTGAGCATACTAGGCCTGCTAACTCAAGTGTTGTAATGGAATAGTTGGCCAAGTTTAAGGCCAACTTATTACAAATGTTAGCCACCCCTATTGCTGTCCTGAGGTAGCATCGACGGGTGATGAGATATTTGATTGGTTAGTTGACCGTCTGCATGACCTTGAGAAGAGTTCCTCTGAGCATAATGATCTAGAGGTGAGCTGGAAGAGGACTAGATCTGATGAACTAGCAGCACTATAGGAGGAGCGGATACAAGAGGCAGTGATGCAGGAGTCACTACTGACAGCGGCTAATCAGAGAGAGCGGCAGAAGCACACCCCATATGGAGAGGGTAGCTCAGGCACTACTGAGAAGGATATGGTGCCCCAAGACTCCACTGACTAGCCAGAGACTAGTGCTTGATGCACCATGATGTTTGACACTTTTGACCCCAGTTCTTATATCTTTTTTATGGATATTTTGTCCTTTTGTTAAACAATCTTTTTATTATGTTGGTTTTGAATGTTTTATGTTGGATGTTATTTTTATTTATGTTGTTTTCGATGTTAGTTTTAAATGTTGGCTTTTAATGCATGTATATATCTATGTTATGTTTTAATATTTTCGTCTTCTATGTGTTTTTACATTGAGGATAGTGTATTCTATTTTTGTGGGCTATGGGAAGTTATGAATTAAGGTGATGTCTGAGTAGCCTCGAGTCCATAACTTCTCCTATTTGATCTCAAGGTTTTCTTGTCGTGTTTCTTTTTTCTTGTGGATATTTAATTTCCTGTTGAATCGGCATGTTTAGGCAGTGTAGATAATTTGTAAATACATAGTAGTATTATCTTTTGGCCTATACATAGTTTTTAAATGCATTTTGAATGATTTGAAAAATTAGGTACCCTCAAAATTTTTGAGATTATGGTTGTTGATGAATTCATGCATTTTGAGTACATGGCAGTGTTTATTCTGATATTGTGAAGATAAGCTGAGGCTTAAAGCATGACCTGTGAGCCTATAATTGATTGTGTGTGCAATGCCATGTATGTTGTGAGCTTATTTTGACGCATTCATGTATCATGTATGGACGCAGAACTTACTTCAGTACTCTAAGATTGGTTTGGTAATTTAGTTTATTTTGAAGGGGTCTTAGGCCTTTGTTCTATTAGTAAGCCCACTTCAGCGTAAATGACCTCCAAAATAAACTAGTGAATCCCTAATTCTGAATGTTTGAGCTTCTCATGTAATCATTCTTTCTTGATACCTTGCTAACCAAACCTTGTTTGATGAAATATCCTGATAATGGCTCTAGTCTATCTTTGAACATGTAAACCTTAATTGAGGCTAAAAGCCTATGTTTAGGGTGGCTGCAATTAGTGGCCCTGGTTTGAGGTATAGATAATGTGTACTTTACTTGAGGCTAAAAGCCTAGGTTGAGGGTGGCCCTTATTGTGGTAAAGTAATAAGAATAAGGTGGTTAGTAGGGGAAGAAAAAAAAAGGAATTATCACGATTCAGGTGAATGAAAAGAAAAGAAAAAATGCCTTGAGTTCAAAAGACTAGCAGAATAAGGTCGAAATTGAGGCACAACTGAAAAAGAGAAAGAAAACGTTGGGGGAAAGTTTGAAATGGTGGAATAAGGGTGGATTTGGTGAAAATGGATGAGTTATGATGGTAAAAGTGTTGGTAAGCATGGTTCAAGGATAGCTTTTTGTCACTACATATCTTAAATGTCGTACCAAAGCCCCTTGAACCTATGTTACAACCTCTTACGTCTAAAAGTGATCCAGATACACTTTTTCACCAAACCAAAAGATGAGTATAGGGGCAAGCCTATGGTGTTAATCATTGTGCAGGAATTTCAATTGTAAGAGTGAGAATGCTTCCTCAGTCCCTAAATTCTAAATTCTAAATTCTTTTTGAGTGAGTATGAGGGACTTCCTTCCAATGAGGACATTTGCACTACTTGAGTAGTATATGACTGTAATAGTGATTGTGGACGGTTGATGCTCCATTAGATTTTCATAGTTGGATTGCCAGGTATATCATTATGTTCATATTTTGCTTAATAACTAAACAATCCTATTGATTACCTGAATCAAAGGAGTTGATGTTTATGCCATTAGTTTAGCTGCTATGTATTTCTCTTTGTCTACATAGATTGAGTCATCGCTAGAGGACAAGCAACAATTCTAAGTTGAGGGTGTTGTTGTGGTGTCAAAATACAACACATTTGATGCCTAAAACAAGGGATTTTGTGAGTTCTAAATATAATTTTTTTTTGTTTTTATGTATTTTTGTGTTGTTCTTATAGAAAAGTGGAGAAAAATTACAGATTTTGCTAAAGATAGTACATATGAGCTCACCTACAAGTCGTAGCCCAAGCTACGAGTTATAGGGTGTGTCGTAGCAAGAAACAAAGACAAAATCAGAAATCTGCTAAGTGGAGGTCATCCTTACAAGGTCATCCTATGAGTCCTAAGTCTCACTGAGACTCATATGGGTGGACACGTAGCAGGAATCAGAGAGCTAAAATATTGGACCAAAAACTGAAGGCCTAAACTACAAGAGAAATATACAAGTCGTAGCCCAAGCAATGACTCATACTAGTAGGTGGTACCAGTTGAGTGCAAGATACCAAGAACCTGATACAAGACCCCAATTACGACTCGTAGGTCACCCTACGAGTTGCACCTACAAGGTGTACCAATTGTCAGGTGCCTTTTCTGTGTTATTTTTTGGATTTATTTTTAAACATAATAAATACATTAATTTAGGATTTTATTGAGGTGAGACCAGATTGTAGACATAGAATTTTTCCTTTGAATATTCTCTTAAGAAATTTTTAGGATTTTAGATTAGTTTATCATTTTCTCTTGGAAAATCCATTTTTGCGATTGCAAATCTTGTTTTGTACTAATAGTCTATCAATCAAGCTTTTGGGTTTGCAACTTGTGGTGTCTACACTCTTCATTATTTTTGGTAAAACTCTCAACTATGTCTTGTATTTGCATTTTTGTTGGTTTTACCTTAGCCATGAGTAGCTAAGCACCGACAACTTGGGGTTGTGGGAACCATGGGTGGTTGACTTGAGATGACCTAGATTTATTACATTTCTATGATTGGGGTTTTGCATGTATTGTTTATTTTCCTTCATTTTAATTGTTTTTTGGTGGTGGCCAACACCAAACCTTGCCTACTATAATGATCCTGACCAAGATAGTGATGAATAGGAAAAGGAAAGTAGACGACAAAATTCGATCGATTTCTTCTCGTCTAATCAACCAAACCTAATCGGGGGGAAGTTAACTGGGACAATGGTTAGTGGTCAGTTGGCATGTCATGGTTGCTGACCACGTACCATGGTGAAATTTGACCTTCACCTTCAGAAGAGGGATGGAAGAACCTAAGTTACCATCCTGCATGCGAATTTCTAATTGTAGTTATGTTATCAAGGGTAATAGAACCAACAAAGCATGGGAAACACAATTCCCAAGTTTTGCCTGTAATTGAGTGTTTTCTCGTATTTTAGTATAGTATTAATTTCACTTTTGTCTTTGAATCACAAACTACCCTCCCCCCTCATTTAGAGATTTAGTCATTAATGCTTGAAATGATTAGTAATGAAGTCTTGTAGTCAAGCCCCGTATTCCCTGTGGATTTGACCCTAACCATCGATTAGGTTAATTGCTAACAACAACCACTTTCTTATTAGACCGTGAACATCATCAGCAAGACCCCACCTATGAGGAGAAAAGGGGTCACGAAAGAAAGCCTTAGAATATTTGAAGCTGTAAGACTTTACTAAGGGGTTTATGACCCAGAAGATGAAGTATGGCCCATAAAGTGGGTTCTTAGAAACTTGGACAATATAGTAAAATTTGGAATCATCTAAAGTTAAATCTACGACACATCAGATGACCTATAAAATCCTCTATGAGTTGTAGACCATATCGTAGAATGAGAATCAAAGAAGGGTCTATGAGAATCCATCAGACGAAACACCATTTATGACCCGTAGAATGATCCACAAGTCGTAGATTATGTCATAGAGGGAGGACCAGAGAAAAAGGGGACTATGAAGTTAAGAAGGAGGGCCATCAGATGAAAACACATCTACAACTCATAGAATTGTCTACGACCCTTAAATAGGATCTCCTAGACTTGTCTGACCAGTTTAAATTAGGGGTAGTTTTGTTGTTCGTCAGCCTTCTATGCTTATACTATGTCATTTTGATCCTCAAAGCGTCTCCTTATCAGCCTTATTACCCTGACTTTCTCTCATTTTCTACCATTTTAAAAAATTATTAAGTCCCAAACCTCTCTCAAGTGTTCAAGCTCTAGAGAAGAAGGAACCTGTTGTGGTTTTGGTTCTTCTCCTCCAAGTTGGGTATTCTCTAAATTAAGTTAATAAGGTATGTGGGTTTTAATTGTGGGGACTTTTCTCTTACAAGCATAACCATTTCTTCTCCAAGTCTATTTTCCAAAGATATGGGTAATTGTAAAGATTTTATGAACCTTTTTGCATGACATGGTTATGAGAAAACTACGATAATTTGATGATCATCATGTTGTTTTTCTTTGAACACTAAATTAAAATGATAAGCCATAAGAAATGTTTGACTTAAGATGAGGGTCTATGATGTCTTAACTATGCTTTACTAAGCTAAGGTGGGTTATTTTGCATGGTTTGAAAAAGGGGTTTTGCTACTCTCTTTATGTCTAAAAATCTTGTTCTTGCATGGTTTAAGAATATATGTGCACCCACCATGTTTTGCTGAATCATGAATCAAGCTTCTTATGTTGACAATGTCTTTATGACAAGATACATGATTTATGAATGATATAAATTGTGAAGGGCTACTGTGTATGCGATGAATTATGAGGTGTTGTGAAAGCTATGAAAAGTTATGATCCCTTCCTTTGATATGATAAAGCCTTGGATTTGATGAGCTACTCTATCAAATATGAGGATACTAAAATGCCTTGCATAATATGATAATAAGAATTATTTGAGTATTCCTTGTGATTGTGACCTAGCACTGAGCGGACCTTTGTCAGTAACCATTGTCCCATAACTATGTTTCCACCATAGCTTTGAGATTAGGCTAGTACATCCATATAGTTTAGGTTGCATGATTGACCAAAATAGCTGATGTTTCCATACAGCAAATCTGAATCTTATACCAAAATTGGACATGTTCTCGTAAGGTTAACAAAATATTTATACCGAAATGGGTGTTATTTCGATAAAAGAACTTATGAGGCACTTTCCAAACTGGGTGATGTTCCCATAAGGTGAGTTTTTGTTTACCCCTGCAAGGTAGACCACCCCTTTATTTGGTGCGGGGTGAACACCAAGATTTCGAATAGTAGCTCGCTTGGTCGTGTTTGTTGGTTATAGTCACTTCTCATCTATGTGTAATATGTTAAATGATTTGATGATTCATTCCAACATGATCTGACCATGGCATTGAGCATGCATGATATATTGAATGTACATTCATTGATTATAATTTTGCATAGTGTTGAATATAGCTTATGTTCCTTATTGCATTTGTGTCCCACATAATTGGTACATTCCAAGTACTTACACATACTTCTTACCTACATGATTTAACCATGTAGAACCGGAGAATCGTATCATCCTCCTCCTCCACATGGCTAGATGTTCCAATCGAAGATTTGCTAGGTGAGTCCTCCATATTTGGGGACAAAATTCCACTTGTTGTCATGCCTCATGTAGATTCTATTATTCTTTTTGACACTGTCTTTTGAGGGTGAGCCCGGGAGAGGTCTTGGCCCCTAACCAATTTGAAATTTAGAGGTGTTGTTGGATATTGTGATGGTTTTGTTTTACTGAGCTTGACTCCTTATACTTTTGTGCTATGAAAGTCATCCCTTAGTCCCAAGTTTTCCCCCTTCATGTTAAATGCTTGTTGATATTGTTGAGATGAAAGTCCCTAGTCCCTAATCGCCCCGTAGCATGAGTTATACTTACGCATCTCTTAGACTTATGTTCTATGTGATTCGTGCTTATCCTCTTCTCTATAACATCCCCATAGCATGAGTCCAAAGCCAGTTTCCCTTTGAAATTATGTGCTATAGGTTTATTAATCCTTTATTTCTTTTATGAAACCAAAGATATGCTATGAATGCTTAAGAGGGTTGCTTGGGGATCCCTTCGGATTTCCATTCGCCGTGTCACAACTGGGCCCTAGGCTCAGGTTGTGACAAGCTTGGTATCAGAGCACTAGGTTTATAAATGGTCCTCAGAAATCCAACACACCATGTTGAGTAGAGTGATGTTTATGGTTGTGAAGTGCACCACGACTATGAGTGAAAAGCTACGAGGCGTTTAAGGAAATGATTCACTTCTTCATAGTTAATTTCATGCTCTAGATTTAACATATGATTTTTGACCTCTAACAAGAAGACTTTTTGCCCTTTTAGATTATGCTTCCCAGATGAATAGAACAACGAGTTCCTACTCTCAGGAATGAACCAGTTCCTTCGGCCCCATAAGTTCCTCAAGTGGAAGGGAAAGGTGTCACCCATGCAAAGTATCAGAATGTGATCATGCTTATGGCAAGGGTCGTGCTTAATAAAAGGGCTCAAGCTCCTCATGCTCCTACACCGGCCTCGAGGATAAGAGATTTCACAAGGATGAATCCCTCAGAATTACATGGCTCAAAGGTAGAAGAAGGCACCCAGGAATTTATTGATAAAACGTGTAAGGTCTTGGCCATCATGGAGTAAGTTCGAAGGAGAAAGCAGAACTGCATCCTACCAAATCAAGTGCCTTGCTCTAATATGGTATCATCAATGGAAGATAGAGAGGGTGGATGATGAGCCCGTTCTATGGGAGGAATTCAAAGTTACTTTCCTTCATCGCTTCATCCCTATCGAGTTAAGAGAAGCAAAGTTGATGGAGTTTATGAATCACAGACAAGGATCTATGAGCATGAGGGAGTATCCCCTTAAGTTCAACAACCTCTCCATGTTTTCTCCTCACTTGGTTGCCGACCCTAGGGCAAGGATGTACAAGTTTGTTTCGTGTGTATTCGCCTTGTCAATGAAGAGATCCACGCTGCCATGCTTATTGAGGATATGGATATATTGTGTCTCATAGCCTATGCCAAACAACTCTAGGGGGTGAAGCTTTGAAAGAAAATAATGGGAGTGTCCAAGAGGACCCAACTTGATTATGGATTCCAAGGTGTTAGAGGTTGTCATTTCCAATGCAGCAACAAATTTCAAGGCTAAGGGTCCTCCAATATCCATAGCCAAAGGTTTGCAAATGATAGAGCCCCCAACCCAAAGGCTCAAGGTGGTAATGGGGGTCAAATTGCTCCTAGATGTGGAAAGTGTGGCAAGAATCATGGAGGTAGATGCTAAAAAGATATTGGTGCTTGCCTTGTGTGTGGAAAGATGGGCTACAAGGTTGCGGATTGTCCAAACAGTGGTAGGGATGGCCATCCCCAAGGACAAGGTACTCATGATGATCACAGGGCGCAAGGTAGTCTACAAGGAGATGCTCCCTGACACAATCGGTTCTATGATCTTCACAGGAGGAAAGGTTGGATGAGGCACCCCATGTTGTTACTGGTATGTTAAAGATTTGCAATATTTATGACTATGATTTAATGGACTCGGATGCCTCTTTTACTTTCATAACTCTATTTTTACTGCTAACCGACTCTATGTGTATCTCCAATTGTTACGTGAACATTTTGAGGTGTCTACCCCCATCAGTGAGTCCATTCTTTCTAAAAGAGTCTATTAAGGTCGTCTCGTATCCTTATTGCATAAAGTTTTTCCTTGTACTTTGTTAAACTTGATATGGTAGATTTTGACATCATTCTGGGGATTGATTGGTTACAAGCATATCATGCGACTATCGATTTTAGGACTTGAAGGATTACATTCTAAATCCCTAGAGAACCCATCTTTGAATGGGAGGGTCGTGATTCAGTTGTCAAGGGTAGATTCATCTCTTATCTTAAGGCACAAAAGTTGATTTATAAGGGTTGTATCTATCATCTTATGCGGGTTAAGGATGTCGAGTCTAGGGCTCCTCTTATTGAGTCGGTCCTAGTTGTCGATGAGTTTCTTGATGTTTTCCCTATGAACTTCTCGATGTTTCTCCTGAAAGGGACATAACGCCAAGCAAGTCACCTTAGGGTATGCCCATATTGTTTGTGAGAAAGAAGGATGGTTCACTTAGGATGTGCATCAACTACCGCCAACTTAACAAGGTTACCATAAAGAACAAGTACCCACTGCCAAGGATTGACAACCAATTTGATCAATTTCAAGGAGCCACTCACCTCTCAAAGATTAACCTTTGGTCCAGTTATTATCATTTGAGGGTATAGGGAGTGTGATGTCCCCAAAATGACATTTCGAACAAGATATGGGCATTTTGAGTTCCTAGTGATGTCATTTAGCCTATCAAATGCTCCAGCGATATTTATGGATCTCATGAATAGGGTCATTAAACCCTACCTTGATATATTTGTTGTGGTATTTATTGATGACATCTTGATTTACTCCTGAATGGAAGATGAGCATGCAAAATATTTGAGAGTGGTATTGCAAACATTGGGGGAAGAAAGGCTCTTTGCTAAATTCAACAAATATTAATTTTGGTTGAGGGAAGTTGCATTCTTGGGTAACGTAGTATGGGTGATAGGATTAAGGTGGATCCAAAACAGACAGAGGGAATAAGGGATTGGCATAGACCCTTATCTTTGACAGATATTAGGAGTTTCTTGGGTTTGGTCAGGTACTGCAGAAAGTTCATGAATGGGTTCTTCTCAAAGCTTCTCCTTTGAAAAAATTGACTCAAAAGGCAAAATTTGTATACACCAATGAGTGCGAAAGGAGTTTCTAAACCTTAGAGGACAAACTTATGTCCACTCCCATTTTGGCTCTATTGAAAGTGTTAGAGGGATTCGTAGTGTAGTATGATGCTTCAAGGATCAGATTGGGGTATGTGCTAATGCAAAATGGCAAAGCCATTACCTATGCTTCCAGGAAACATAAGATGCACGAGTGTGACTGCCCCACCCATGATCTAGAACTAGCGACTGTGGTATTTTCCTTAAAGATATGACATCACTAGTTGTATGGGGTTCATGTCGATATGTTCAGTGACCATAAGAGTTTCCAATATGTGCTCACCCAAAGAAACATGAATTTGAGGAAAACGAGGTGGCTAGAATTCCTTAAAGACAATGACATGAGTATATATTACCATCCGGGCAAAGATAATGTGGTGGCCGAAGCCCTAAGTCAGGCGTCCATGGGTAGTGTGACTCACCTTGAGGAAAGCCAGAAAGAATAAGCAAATAAGGTCCATCAGTTGGCAAGGTTGGGATTTAGATTGAACAAAGTTGAAAATGGAGGTGTGGAAGTTGATGATCTTTCCAAATCTTCTTTAGTCGAAGAGGTCAAGTCCAAACAAGACCTCAACAACGCGTTGGTGGAGTTATAGTCATTTGTGAGAGATCGTAAGGTGGAGGCTTTCTCCCATGGGTGAGATGGCATTCTTCGGTACCAAGGTAGATTATGTGTACCCAATGTTGATGACTTGAGAGACTTAATTTTGAAATAAGTTCATAATTCATCTTACTCTATTCACCCCAGTTCTACCAAAATGTATAAAGACTTGAGGGAAATGTATTAGTGGAGTGGTATGAAAAGAGACATTGCCAATTTTGTGGCAGGTTGCCGTAATTGCCAACAAGTCATGGACGAGCATCAAAGGCTGGGTGATTTGAGCCAGGACATAGACATTCCTACATGGAAGTAGGAAGAGGTCAATATCGACTTTGTAACTAAGTTGCCAAAGACTAAAGGGCATTTCGATTCCGTTTATGTTGTTGTTGAAGATTATGCCAGGTTGTACATTCATGAGTTGGTAAGATTGAACGGGGTTCTATTGGATATCATCTCAGACAGTGGTGCTCAGTTCACATTGCACTTTTGGAGGACTTTCCAAAATGGCCTTGGAACTAAAGCAAATCTTAGCATGGCCTTTCACCCACAAACGGATGGCTGAGAGAACTATTTAAACACTTAAGGACATGCTTAGGGCTTGTGCCTTTGAATTTAAGGGTAGTTGGGATGAACACCTTCCGCTCATCGTGTTTGCCTACAATAATAGCAATCGCTTGAGTATTGGGATGGCTTCTTTTGAAGACCTCTGTGAGAGGCATTGTAGAGTCCTAGTCGGTTGGATTGAAGTGGGAGAAATGGTTTTTTTTGGGTTGGAAGTAGTCATGGAAGCATTGGAGAAAGTGAGGGTGTGAAGGGAAAGGTTGAAGGAAGCCTAAAGTTGACAAAATCTTACACTGACACTTGAAGGACAAACCTTAAGTTCGAGGTTAATGATTTGGTGTATATGAGGGTTTCGCAAATGAAGGGTGTAGTTCATTTTTTGGCAAGAAGGGAAAGTTAACCCCTAGGTACATAGGGCCTTACTAGATTTTGAGGTGTATTGTTAACATTGCATATGAACTAGAGTTGCCCATGGAAATGAGTATGGTTCATTCGATTTTTCATGTCTCCATGTTTAGGAAATGCATTGGAGACCCTAGCTCTATTGTGCCATTAGAATGGGTAAATGTTGAAGGGTACTTGACGTTTGAGGAGGTCCCGATGGAAATATTGGATGGGCAAGTTAAGTAGTTGAGAAACAAGGAGATATCTTCGGTCAAAGTGCTTTGGAGGAAACAACATGTAGAAAGTGCCACATGGGAAGCCAAAACCGATATGAAGAAATGATATCCTTATCTTTTCCATTCTGATCATGCTTAAGGTAATACAGTTTTCCCTATCTTAGAACCCCTTTTCCCTTGCATACCATTCTCATGACATTCATGCCTGATTATGTGGTTTTGGTGTTTGTATTATAAATACTATATGAAATATGGTTTTAAAGATTTCAAATGTTGCATGTGTGGCATTTTGTATATGGTGCATTGGAATGAGGTGCATAATTCCATTCCTTAGAGCAAGCTTTAGCAATACGGGGATGAATCTTCCCACGGGGAAGATATTGTAAGACCTCACCGATGAGGAGAAAAAGGGTTAGGAAAGAAAGACTTGGAAATTTTGTAATTGTAAGACTTAGGGGTTTACGACACGTAAGATGAAATACAACCCATAAAGTAGGTTCGTGGAAACCTAGAAGACTTGGTAAAATTTTGGATCCTCTGAAGTTCCATGTGTAACTCATCAAATGACCCATACATTCCTTTATAAGTCATAAACCATGTTGTAGATTGAGAATCAAAGAAAGGTCTCTAAGAATCCATCAGACGAAATGCTATCTAAAACTTGTACAGCAATACATGAGTTGTAGATCGCGTCATAGAGAGAGGACCGAAGAAAAAAAGGGTCTCTAAATTTAGGATGGAGGGCCTACAAACGAAACCCCATTTATAACTCGTAGATTGGTCTACGGCCCATAAACGGGGTGTCGAAAACCTGCCCGACCAATTTTAATTAGGGGAAGTTTTTTCATTCCTCATCCTTCTATGCTTATACTACGACATTTGGACCCTCAAAGGGACTCCTTATGAGCCTTGTTGCCATAAGATTCTCTCATTTCCTCCTATTTCATAAAATTATTAAGTCCCAAACCTCTCTCAAGTGCTCAAGCTCTCAAGAAGAAGGAACAAGTTACGGTTTGGTTCTTCTCCTCCAAGTTGTGTATTCCCTCTATTTAGTTAATAAGGTATGTGGGTTTTGATTGTGAGAACCTTTCTCTCAGAAGATCAACCATTTCTCCTCTAAGTCTCTTTTCCAAAGTTATGGGTAATTGTAAAGATTTTATGATCCAATTTGTATGACATGATAATGAGGAAACTACGATGATATTTTGATCAACATTATGTTATTTGTCATTGAACACTATTATGAAATGATAATCCATGATAAATATTTGACTTAAGATGAGGGTCTATGATGTCTTACTATGCTTTGCTATGATAAGGTGGATTATTTTGCATGGTTTAGAAGAGAGGTTTTGCTACTCTCTTCATGTCTAAAAATTTTGTTCTTGTATGGTTTAAGCATGTATGTACATCCACCATGTTTTGCTAAATTATTAATCAAGCATCTTATGTTAACAAAGACTTTATGGCAAGATACATGATTTATGAATGATATAAATTGTGAAGGGCTACTATATATGCTATGAATAATGAGATATTTTGAATGCTATGAAAAGTTATGAGTCCTATCTTTGATATGATGAAGCGTTGGTTTTTATGAGCCACTATATGAACTCTGAGGATACTAAAATACCTTGTATATTATTATAATAAGAATTACTTGAGTATTCCTTGGGATTGTGACCTAGCACTGAGCAGACCCCCATAACTATGTTGCCACTATAGGTTTGAGATTTGGCTAAAGGATCCATATAGCTTAAGTTGCATGATTGACTAAAATGGGTGATGTTCCCGTACGGCACATGTGAATCTTATACCAGAATGGGGGATGTTTCCGTAAGGTTAAGAAAATATGTATACCTAAATGGGTGGTGTTCTCCTAAGGTAACTTATGAGGAACTTTTTTAAAATGGGTGATATTCCTGTAAGGTAAGTAGTTGGTTTACCATGGCAAGGTAGATAACCCGTTTATTCAGAGTATGATGAACACTGAGATTCTGAGTAGTGGCTCGCTTGGTCTTATTTATCGGTTATGGTTCTTTCTCATCTATGTATAATATGTTTCATGAGCTATGCCTAGGTCCTAGGCATGACACGGTGAATAGAAACCCAAAGTGACGCCAAACAAGCCCCTTAGCATATCACTTACACATCCTTGGTTGCAGAAGCAATCAAACAACAACAACAGAGTAAAAAAAATAAGGATAAAGGGACTAAGGGATGTTTTAGATAACCATAAACAATCAAGAGTCAAGAACATAGCAGAATAATATCACTTGTCTAGTAACACCTCTAAACATAGACTTGAGCGGGGGCCAAGACACTTTTCGGGCTCACCCTCATAGTATCAAGAGCTCCACATAAAGAAATAACATAAGCAAGAGTAGTATAACGAGTGTCCCTGAACTTGAGGACTCACCAAAGCTTATCTTCAAGATATCATAACTAGCCATATGGAGGATGATCGTAAGGAGCTCCAATTTCTACATGGTAACATCATGTAGGCATAGAGTATGCGTTAGTATGGTAGAATGTACTAAATATGGAGGATGCAATGCAACAAGAGATAGCAACATAGTTAAAATGCATAATCATAGGCAAAGGATAGTATATTCACAACATGGCATGCATGCTCAATGCTTGAAGTAAAATATGCTTGTATAGAACATATTACATGTGTAGGAAGAGATCATCATCATAGACAAAGAAAACTAGTACTTGGAATCCAAGGCATACCACCCCCTTGGAAGGCAATTGAGGTATCTACTCATCAATTGGTAGTACGGGCATACCACCATCCAATAAGGCGATTGAGGTATCTACCCCTCAATTGGTAGTACAGGCCTAACACCCCCCAACAAGGTGATTGAGCTATCTACCCTCAACATGGTAGTACAGGCTTACCACCCCCCGACAAGGCATTTGAGGTTTATATCCCTCAACATGGTAGTACGGGCATAGCACACCCCGACAAGGTGGTTGAGGCATAGCACTGCCTCAACAAGGTGTGGTCAACTTGCAACACCATAGATACTTTTAATGAAATCATCACATACAAATATTCCTTTATTCATTATAAAGTTATTTGACTCATAAGTCATACATTAGATCATTAATAACTCAAGAATTCATAACGAAACATTTACCAAACACTTGGTGGGTGTGTAAGGCTAGTTCAAAATCATGCAATTCAAGAGTCAAATAATGAGATAAAACTTAATGCAAATCAACCCACTAACACTTGGTAACACCCTCATGAAAGATACATTGAAACCTCTCATCAAAATCTCATCATAGATCATAGATTCATATCTCAAAACATGCTTAAATAGTTAACATTTTATGAAACCCCAACATAGTTCATAGTCAAATTCATAATAAGAGGTACCCAAAGATAAATCAACTTGAAAACATGTCATTTAAATAAAAAGGAAGGTTGGGCACCACGAGTGAGAGGACCCAATAGTTGAACCCCATGTACCTCAAATTTGGGGATTTCCTTGATGAAGATTTGAAAGAGAACTTGAAGCTTGAATGAAATTCTTGAGATCCAGAAATCAGTTTGAGTCACTTGAATTTGGATGAAATATTTGGCTAAGTGTTAGAGAGGGTTTTGAAAGTGTCTTGAATGATATGGGGTAGAAAAATGACTAAGTATAAGTTTTTTATGTATAGGAAGGCTTAGGCCTAAGGACCTAAAGACTTAGACCAAAATAAGTAAAACTGACAACAAAATACACTAATTTGCGCCCTGGCTGCTTCGCGCCAGGGGCGTGGATCCATACTATTTTTCAAAAATCTTAGAAAAACCTTTTTTTGCTATGGTTGCTCTATAATTAGGGTTATACCCATTTCCCACTCAACTTTTCCCCCTGATCACTAATATGAAGTTAGACTTTCGATATCATTTATGTATTTTGAGATATATGGAATTTACGATTATGGACTATTCCGAGGCACATTTTCGGGGACTTTTTGGAGCATTTCAATATCTTCACCTTGGGAACATTTATCCCCGAGTGTCGAAGAAATGTACATAAGAGAAGTAATCATGAAGAAATCAGCCCAACAAGAATGCAACAATGCACTTAAAGACCATTTTCAAAAATCTCAATATAGGTGTCAAAATCACCGTGAACTTGTCAACATAAATACGAATGCATGCAAATTGCATAGGGATGAAACTTAAGATTTGAAATCATACAGGGGGACTTAAATTAGTACCTTAGGCTTGAGTAACATGAAAGAGATAGGGATATCACTTTGCAAGTCTGCCTCAGCTTCCCATGTGGTACTTTCGACTTGTTGATTTCTCCAAAGGACCCTGACGGATGCTACCTCCTTGTTCCTAAACCTCTTCACTTGTCTGTCCAAAATTTCTACCAGAACCACTTCGTAAGTCAAATTATATTCAACAACACCCATAACATCTAAAGGTACAATAGCACTTTGATGACCCATACACTTCCTCAACATAGACACATGGAAGACCGGATGAACCATATTCTTATCATTGGGCAACTCAAACTTGTAGGCTACCTAACCAATCCTCCTCAACAATTTATAGGGACCCATAAATCTTGGACTCAATTTGCCTCTTTGACCAATACGAACCACACCCTTCATGGGTAAGACCTTCAAATAGACCTAACCACCAACCTTAAATTCAAGATCCCTTCTTCTCACATTAGCATAGGACTTTTGTCTACTTTGTGCTATTTTCAATCTTTCCTTTATAAATCTCACCTTTTGTATGGCCTCCATAACAAAATCTGGGCCTAACAAAGCAATCTTCACCCCCTCAAACCATCAAACCGGGTACCTATAACGTTTACCATAGAGAGCATCAAAAGGAGCCATACCAATACTTGAACAATAACTATTACTGTAAGAAAATTCAATGATTGGAAGGTGTTCATCTCAACTACCATTAAACTCCAAACAGAAGCTGTAAGCATATCCTTAAAAGTTTGGATAGTTCTTTCAGATTGGCAATCCATTTGAGAGTGAAAGGCCATGCTAAGATTTACCTTGGTACCAAGATCACTTTGGAAGAACCTCCCAAAATGAGAAGCGAATTGAGCACCACGATCTGATATGATAGACAAAGGTACCCCATGCAATCCAACCAACTCATGAATGTATAATATAGCATAATCTTTGGCACCATAAGTAGTCTTAACCGGTAGGAAATGAGCCGACTTTGCTATTCTATCGACCACAATCCAAATAGAATCAAAATACTTTCTAATCTTAGGAAACCCAACCACAAAATCCATGTTAATTTCCTTCCACTTCCAAGTAGGAATCTCAATATCTTCGACTAGGTCACTCGGCCTTTGATTTTCGGCTTTGACTTGTTGGGAATTATGGGAACCGAACACAAACATAATGTCTCTCTTCATACAACCCCACTAAAACACTTATCTCAAATCTCTATACATCTTTGTAGAATCAAGGTGAATAGATTAGGAAGAATTATGGGGCTCATCTAAGATCTTCTTTCTCAAGTCATTTACACTAGGCACACACAATCTACCTTGGTACCTAACAGCACCATCTCCCCCTTTGGAGAAAACCTCCACCTTACCATCTCTCACAAAGGCTTTCAACTCTAACAAGCCAAGACCAAGATCTTGCTTTGCCTTTACCTCCTCAATCAATGATGATTTAGAACCATCAATAACCACTACACCACCATTATCAACCTCTTCCAACCTAACCCCCAATCTAGCCAACCGATGAACCTCTCTAGCCATATCCTTTCCACCATCATCAACATGAGCTAGGCTACTCATAGACACCCTACATAGAGCATCGACCATAACAATAGCCTTACCAGGATGATAATGCACACTCATATCATAATCTTTCAGAAGCTCTAACCACCTTCTTTGTGTCTAGTTGAGATCTTTTAGGGTGAACACATATTGGAGACTTTTATGATCGGTAAACACATCATTATGAATCCCATACAAGTAATGGTGCTAAATTTTCAAAGCAAACACCTTGGTGGCCAATTCAAGATCATGGGTAGGATAATTCTTTTCATGTACCTTAAGTTTTCTAGAGGAATAAGCTATCACCTTACCATTTTGCATTAAAACATAACCCAAACCAATTCTTAAGGCATCACCATACACAACAACCCTTCCAGTAGAGATAATATAGGAGTGGAGACAAGCTTATCTTTCAAAGTTTGGAAACTCTTTTCGCACACATTGGTCCACACAAATATTTCCTTTTTTTGGGTCAACTTAGTTATGGGAGAAGAAATAGAACATAAACTACTAAGTAACCTCCGATAGTAACTCGCCAAACCCAAGAAACTTCTAATGCCCGATGGGGTCAAAGGTCTAGGCTAATTTCTAATCACTTTCATCTTTTCAGGATCCACCTTATACAATCACCGGACACATATGACCTAGAAAAGAAACCTATTTCAACCAAAACTCACATTTCTCATATTAAGCATACAACTTCTTCTCCCTCACTATTTGTAACACCACCCTTAAGTGACCCACATGCTTCTCCTCACTATGGGAATAGATCAAGATATCATCAATAAAAACCACCACAAACAAATCAAGGCAGGGTTTGAAGACCCTATTCATAAGATCCATGAAGATAGTCGATGTACTAGTCAACCTGAAGGACATAACCACAAATGCATAGTGCCCATATCTTCTTCGGAAGGCCATCTTTGGAATGTCACACTCCCTCACTTTCACATGGTGATACCTTGACCGAATATCAATCATAGAGAAGTGACTTGCACCTTGAAGTTTGTCAAAAAGATCATTAATCTTTGGTAGAGGGTACTTATTCTTTATAGTGACTCTATTAAATTGTCGGTAATCAATGCACATTCAAGGAGAACCATCCTTCATCTTCATAAACAACACTGGTGCACCCCAAGGTGATTGGCTAGGCTTAATAAAACCCTTCTCAAACAAATTGTCAATTGCTCTTTCTATTTCTTTAACTCCACCAAGGCCATACCTAAGGGGGAATAGAAATGGATTGAGTATCGGGAAGGAGGTCTATACCGAAGTCTATTTCCCTTTTGGGAGGAACACCAAGAAGCACATTTGGAAAGACATCAAGAAATTCATTAACCACCGGAACCAACTCTATATGAAGGACTTTAGACTCAGCATCCCTAACCCTCACAAGATGATAGAGACACCCCTTAGAAATCAACTTTTGGGCTTTAATGCAATAAATCAATCTAATTTTGACCACCACATCATAACTCTCCCACGCAAGGACGGGTTCATTACGGAATTAAAATTTTACCCTATGGGTTTCTACAACCAATAGAAGCCTAATATGCATGCAACCAATCCATCCCAAGACATCAAAATCCACCATGTCCAACTCAACCAAATCACAAGGCAATATTTTATGCAAAATGAATATAAGACAATTCCTATAAACCCTTTTAGCACAATGGATGCACCAATAGGAGTAGACACCTCAAATGGAATACATAACAATTCGTGTTTAACATGAATCCTTTTTGCAACAAAAGGAGCAATAAAAGAAAGAGTGACACCAGGGTCTATCAATACATACACATCAAAAGTAAAGAATTTAAACATACCGGTGATGACATCGAACACCCCATCTACCCCTTCTCTCCCTTGAAGAGCAAAGAACCGATTGTGCCTTAGGGCACCACCTTATTAATCTCCCCTCCCTCTAGGACCCGCATTTGCACCTCGGCCTTGTGGACGGCTATCTGTAACATTGTTTTAATTACGAGGACAATCAGTCATCTTGTGACCCAATTCTCCACAACTATAGCAAGCATTGGTGTTCCTCAAACATGGGACGTCATTGCCTTTACCACATATTTGGTAGATAAAATTAGGCACACCACCACCACCACCACCTTAGACCCTTGGATTGTCATTAGAAAATCTCCTAGTAGGAGCATTGGAAGACCCTTGGCCTTGATGAAATCAGCCACCCTTAGGACTTTGGGACCTACCTTCAAAACAGGCCCTCTTGGCCTTACCACTTTTTTTTTCCTCAAATTTTCCCCCTCCAATTGTTCGTCATAAGTAGTGACCCAAGACAAATCTATATCAACTATCAACATCGGCACGACCCTCCTTATTCACCAAGTTTGACACACCCATCATGAATTTGTTCATCCTAGACCTTGGCTCAGCCACCAATTGTGGAGCATATTTAGAGAGTTGGTCGAACTTGATGGCATACTCCCTCACACTCATCGACCCTTGCTTTAAGTTCATAAATTCCATCATATTGGGCTCCCTTAGCTCAAGAGGGAATAACAAGTTAAGAAATGTTGCCTTGAACTCTTCCCAAAGGATAATGTTGTCATTCCCCTTCTCCTCCTTTAATTTATTGAACCATATTTAGGCCATGCCATTGAGTTGGTAGGATTCCCACTCCACTTTTTCCTCCGATCTAACACCCATAATAGAAAACACTTTGTATACCTCACCAATGAATTCTTGAGGGTCTTTATACACCTTATACTCATGCAACTCTGGTAGGTTCATTCTAGTAAAATCCCTCACTCTAGAGGCCGGAGTAGAAGCATGAGGGGCTTGGGCCTCTTGGTTGATTAATTAGTCATGGCATGGGCTAGCATGGTAATAGCATCCCGAAACACTTCATGAGCCGCTCCTCCATCATGAGGAGTTTGAGGAGCAGGAGGGGCTGATTGCTACTCGGGTGAAAGAGCTTTTCTGCCTCTTGCAATATGCATGATCTAGCATAGCGAAGAATATTCATTAGGGGAAAGCCTTACCATACCTGCTATAGAATGACATATGCCAAGAAGAAGGGAAACATTTCCTAAAATGCCTCATATCCTCTAGCTCATAGTCATGGTGCACTTCACAACCATGAACAAGACTTTAATTGATGCAGTAATTTGGATTCTGAAGACCTTTAGCAACCTAGTGCTTTGATACCAAGTTTGTCAAGACCCAAGCCTAAGGCCTAGACATGACACAACAAATGGGAACTCAAAGGGACCCCAAACATGCCTCTTAGCATATCAGTAACACATTCTTTATCGTGAAAGCATTCAAAAAGCAACAAGAGAGTAACAAAATAAGGATAAAGGGACTAATGGAAATTTTGGATAACCATAAACAAACAAGAGTCAAGAACATAACATAATTATATCACTTGTCCAATAATACCTCTAAACATAGACTTGAGTGGGGGCCAAGACACTTTTTGAGCTCACCATCACAGTATCAACAGTTCAACATAAATTAATAACATAAGCAAGTAGCATAGCTAGTGTCCCGAACATGATGACTTACCAAAGCTTATCTTTAAGTTATCACAACTAGCCAAGTGGATGATGATGATGATGAGCTCCAATTCCTACATGGTAACATCATGTAGGCATAGAGTATGCGTTAGCACATTTGAATATACTAAGTATGTAGGATTTAATGCAACAAGAGATAGATAACATAGTCAAAATGCATAATCATATGCAAAGGATAGTATATTCACTACATAGCATGCATGCTTAATGTTTGAAGTATAACATGTTTGTATAGAACATATAAAATGTGTAGGAAGAGACCATTATCATAGACCAAGCAAACTAGTACTTGAAATCCAAGGCATACCACCCCCTTGGAAGGCGATTGAGGTATCTACACCTTAATTAGTAGTACAACATACCACTCCCTAACCAGGCGATTAAGGTATCTACCCCTCAATTGGTAGTACGAGTTTACCATCCCCCGACAAGGCGATTGAGGTATATACCCCTCAACATGGTAGCACGAGCTTACCACCAGTCAACAAGGTGATTGAGGTATATTCCCCTCAACATGGTAGTAGGGGCATAACACCCCCCGACAAGCTGGTTGAGGCATATCACCCCCTCAACAAGGTGTGGTCAACTTGCAACACTATACATGCTTTTCATGAAATCATCAAATAAAATATTTCCATCATCATCATAAAGTCACTTGACTCATAATTCATACATTAGATCATTAATAACTCAAGAATCCATAACCGGACATTTTATCAAACACTTGTTGGATGTGTAATGCTAGTTTAAAATCATCCATTTCAAGAGTGAAATCATGGGAGAAAACATAATGAAAATCAGCCCACTAACACTTGGTAACACCCTCATACAAGATACATTGAAACCCCTCATCAAATCTCATCATAGATCATAGATTCATAGCTCAAAACATGCTTAAATAGTCAACATTTATGAAACCCCAACATTGTTCATAGTCAAATTCATAATAAGAAGTACCATAGATAAATCAACTTGAAAATATGTCATTTACATAAAAAGGAAGGTTGGGCACCATAGGTGAAAGGACCAAATAGTGGAAACCCACTTACCTCAAATTTGGAGATTTCCTTAATGAAGATTTGAATGAGAACTTGAAGCTTGAATGAAATTCTTGAGATTCGAAAATGAATTTGAGTCACTTGAATTTGGATGAAATATTTGGCTAAGTATTAGAGAGGGTTTTAAGAGTGTCTTAAATGATATGGGGTTGAAAAATGACTAAGTATAAGTGGTTTTGCACATAGTAAGGCTTAGGCCCAAGGCCCCAAAGCCTTTGGCTAAAACAAGAAAAACTGGCAATAAAATACAATGATCCGTGCCCTGGTCGCATCACACCCAGGGCGTGGATCCTAACTATTTTTTGAAAATTTTGGAAAACAAATTTTTGCTCCGATTGCTCTAAAATCGGGATTATACCCATTTCCCACTCAATTTCGTCCCCTGATCACGAATATGATGTCATATTTTTTATAGAACGCACAAATTTTAAGAAATATAGAAAATACGATTATGGGCATTTATGAGGCACATTTTTGGGCACTTTTTTGGGGCTTTTCAATATGTTAAATGATTTAATAATTAACTCTTTCATGATCTAACCATGGCATTGAGCATGCATGAAATATTGAACTTACATTCGTTGATTATGATTACGCATATTATGAATATAGCTTATGTTTCTTGTTGCATTTGAATCCTAGATACTTAGTACAATCCATGTACTAACACATATTTTTTTCCTGCATAATCTAACCATGTTGGAACCAAAGCATCGCACTGTATCATACTCCTCCACGCGGCTAGATGTTCTGATCAGAGATTTGCTTGGTGAGTCCTCCACATCCAGAGACAAAATTCCACTTGCTTTCATGCCTTGTGTAAAATCCATTATTTTTAATGATACTACCTTTTGAGGGTGAGCTCAGGAGATGTCTTGTCCCTCGACCTATTTGAAATTTAGAGGTCTTGTTGGATATTGTGATGGTTTTGTATTAATGAGCTTAACTCCTTATACTTTAATGTTATGAAAATCATCCCTTAGTCCCATAATTTCCCCCTTAGTGTTAAATGCTTGGTTATGGTGCTGAGATGAAAGACCTAAGTCCTTAATAAACCCACAGCGTGTGTCATACTTACCCGTCCCTTAGACTTATTTGCTATGTGATTCATTCTTGTCATCTTCCCTACAACATCCCCAAAGAATGAGTCCAAACCCTAGTTTCTCCTTAGAAATTATATGTTATGTGTTTATTAATCCTTTATTGCTTTCGCAAAACTAAGGATGTGCTTTGCATTCTTACGAGGCTAGTTTGGGGATCTCTTTGGATTCTCATTTGTCGTGTCACGACTGGGTTCCAGGCTTATCGTGACAGATGTTTAGCATATTTGGTCATGTTCACACTATTTCTTACGAGTCCCCATATTTGGACGAAAACAAGGTTGCTAGAGAGTTTACGGATGTATTTCTGACTTATTTCGCTAGTGTTCCTCTGCTCTATGATATTGACTTTTCTATTGACATGGAACTGGGAACTAAGCCTATATCTATATCCTCTTATCGGATCGCTCCGGCTGAATAAACGGGTTGAAGGAACAATTAGAAGACTTTGTAAAGAAAGGCTTTATTCGTCCAAGTGTATCTCCCTGGGGTGATCCTATATTATTTGTGAAGAAGAAGGATGGCACTATGCATATATTTATTAACTATTGCCAGCTTAACAAAGTAACCATCACGAATAAATATCCTTTGCCTTACATTGATGATCTCTTTTACCAGATGCATGGTGCCTCAATATTCTCCAAGATTGACTTGAGGTTTGGGTATCATCAGTTGAGGGTTTGGGAGTCTGACATCCCAAAGAAAGCTTTCAAGACCCATATGGGCATTATGACTTCGTGGTTATTTCATTTGGATAGAGATCTTTGTGATTGTGCTCGTAGACGATATCTTTGTTTATTCCAAGAGTGAGGTAGATCATGTTCTGCACTTGAGGACCGTACTTCAGAGATTGAGCGAAGACATATTGTTTAAGAAAAGTCCTCAAACTGCGAGTTTTGGCTTAAGTCTGCTACATTTCTTATCCATTATACATCAAAATAGGGTATTATGGGCAATCCAACCAAGGTAGCAACTATTTGTGAGTGGGCTAGGCCTACTTCAGCACCTAAGATTCAGAGTTTACTTGATTTAGCGAGTTATTATCAGTCTTTTATTCAAGGTTTCTTATCTATAGCAACCCCATTGACTAGATTGACTCAGAAGGTTGTGGGATTTCAGTGGTCGGATGATTGTGAGGTGAACTTCCAAAACTGCAAGGATTTTTTGACTTCAACACCTATTCTTGCCTTACCCGAGGAGGGAGTTCTATTTGTAGTATATTGTGATGCTTTTAGCGTGGGTTTGGGTGGTATGCTGATGTAGAGGGATAAAGTGATAGGCTATGCTTCTATGCTAACAGTGCATGCGAAAAACTACCGTAGCCATGACTTAGAGTTGGATGAAGTGGTATTAGGTGTTGAAGTGCGACGACATTATCTTTATGGGGTGTATTGTGAGATCTTTATCAATCACATGAGTCTCGAATACATCTTTTCTCATCATAACTATATAAAATGCGACAACATAGGTAGTTGGAGTTGCTTAAGAACTATGATATCTATAATCTATATCACCCAGGGAAGGCAATTGAGATGGTAGATGCCTTGAGCCAGAAGGCTACTAATATGGGGAGTTTTGCATTCTTTAGGGATGAGGAGTGACCCTTTGCTTTGGAGGTTCAGTCGCTTGCTAGATGATGTTTTATCAAAATACAACACATTGGGTGCCTAAAACAAGGGATTTTGTATGTTCTCAATGTGACTTCTTATCGTTCTTATGTGTTTTGTGTTTAGTTTTTAGAAAAATACAGGTTGGCCTCATTTTTGGAAAATGTAGAAGATTTTGTCGATTTAAGGAACTACAAGACCCACTATGAGTTGTAGCCTAAGTTACGAGTTGTAGGGGATGACCATAGTGATTAACAATTTCCAAAATCAAAATCTAAAAAATTCAAGTTCAGACATACGAGCCCAGAATATGGGTCGTAGTTCTCATTACAAGTCGTAGAAGAGGACCACATAGTGATTAACAGTTTTGATTAAAATTAGATCAAGAATAGTAAGCATGGACTATGAGTCCTGGACTAGACAATGACTCATAGGATGGATCATAGCAGCCAAGTCCAAAATGCCCAGTGTTGACTACGAAAGCCCAATTATGACTCATAGGTCACCATACGAGTCGTACCTATGATCCGTAACCTCTATCGACCAAACATTCCAATTTATTTTAAGGACCTTTTTTTAAATAATATAAATAACATAAGTTAGAGTTTTTAGTAGGCGAGAATCACATTTCGCATAAGATAGAATATTTTGTAGAGAGAATCTTTAGGGTTTAGAGTAGAAACCTAGGATCTTATCTTGAAGACTCAATTTGGGGATTGGAATCACTTGTGATTCAACCTCATCTTCCAAGCTTGTGAGTCCAAATTCAAAGTGGTTTATTGTTCTTTATTTTCTTTAGGTAATTTCTCAACTATGTTTATTTCATTCATTGTTTCTGTTGTTGCTCAAGTTATGAGTAGCTAAACCCCATAACTTGGGTACTGTGGGAACTATGAGTAGCTAGCTTAATAACCCGGATTATTTCCACCTCTTGGGTTGGGTATTTGCATGTATAACCCATTTTCCTTCATCTTGCTTGTTGTTTAATGATCTCCAACATTAAACCTCGCTCAGTGTCATGATCCCGATTAAGGTATTGATGAATAGGAAAAGAAAATGGGTGAAAGAATTTGATTGATATGTTCTCATCTAATCAACCAAACCTAACAAAGGAAAGGTTGACTGGGACAATAAGTAATGATTAGTTGGCACACTGTGGTAGCCAGCCAAGCGCCATTGTGAAATTCGACCTTCACCTTTGCCCAAGGGTTGGAAGAACCTAAGTTGTCATCCTGTATGCAATGTCCCAATTTAGGTTATATTATCTAGGGTATTTAAGTTAGTGAATCATGAGGAACACAATTTCCCAAGTTGCTCTCCAATTTGATTGACTCTTTGCTTTGTTAGTATAGTTTTAGTTTCTTATAAGTCATTTCAAAAACCCCTTTTAATTGAGAATAGAGTTAATTGATATTTGAAATGATTATTGGTGAATCAATTCAGTCAAACCCAGTATTCCCTTGGGATTCACAACTAACCTATGGTTATATATTATATTTTATAATGATGACTTTATCCTCAAAGTAAGAGGTATTGTTTGAGCGTGATCAAAATTAATGGTACCATTGCCGGGGAATACGACGAGGTTTTTACTTGATTTCACTAGTAGTTAATTCAAGTCTTGATTGTTTAATTCTCTTGTATCTTACTCTTGTTTTTGTTTTTGTTGTTTAGTTTATTTTGTAGGGTATACTTGGTGTATTCCCAACACAAGGAGCCAAGCCATACCCTTAGCTCCAATTTATCTTGAGATCCATCGTGTTGTTTAGAGAATAGCCCAAGCAAATATGGATGTTGCGGTTGATGAAGCCATGGATCAACATGATGAAATGGGTAGAGAGGAGAATCTACCACAAAGAGAAAATAGGCCGCACCATAGGAATTTCAATGAGAATGTACATGGTCTGAATCAATATCGATTAAACCCTATGGCCATGGATGTCATAGGTGGTATACTGTTGGCACCACTAACCGGCAGACATTAATTTCACTGTGTCGAGTGGATTACTCCAAATGCTTCAAAACTGTTGTTTCTTTGCAGGTTACCTGCTGAGGATCCTCACAGTCATCTTCATAATATTGCATTTGTGTGTAAAAGTGTGATGGGTACACAAAATCTCTCTATGGATGTTGCTGGGTCTCTTACAACAAATGCAATAATATGGTTTTCAGAATTCCCAAATAGTTCAATCACCAGTTGGGTAAAATTGCAAAGAGCCTTCTTAGAGAGATATTTTCCAAGGTCAAAAAAACTCAAGCTAAAGGACCAAATCAACAACTTTGAGAAATTCCCAGGTGATTCCATTAGTACAACGTGGGAGAGGTTCACCAAGTGTTTGAGAATGGTTTCGGAACACCTGTGACATCCATGGCTCTTGATGAGAATAGTCAAGCATGTGTCGATACAATCATGAGAGGCATGTTTTTAGACCAACCGTTCACAGGGATAGTAGAAAAGATGGAACAAGTAGTGAAGACAAATAGAGCATGGAGCCAAAGAGAGAGAGCTATTGCAAAAAGCTCTTGTATGGTGAGCATTAGTTTGGATCAAGCAAAAATCAATGATGAAATCATGAAATAACTTGCTCAACTCTAGACTAGTGTAGACTTTGTGGTGAAACAAACTCAAGAAATTTTTCATATGGTAGTCCACCAACCCCCAAAAGCACCCATGTATGGTGAATCATATTATGATGAACATGCTTGCTTTGTTAGAGACCAAGCAGTGGTTTTCCGGAACAACACCCAAGGGTCCAACCCAGACTACTAGTGTCAAGGTTTACAATCGAGAGGGTGCATATAGAGATAATTGTGATGATTATTTTGAGAGAGATAGGGTGCCCAAGGCCAAATGGAGACAAAGATATGAGTATAGAAATGGTCTTTATGTTCCTCCTCATAATCGTGTAGCCAATTCTAGCAATTCAAAGATCGAGGAAATATTTGATATGTTGTTGAAGAGGGCCGATCACCAAGATGAGACTTTGAAGGGAATGAAATCGGATATCTCAAGTATCAACCAAAAGATCGAGTCTCACTCTGTAGCAATCAAGTAATTGGAACAATAATTTTGTCAAGTCTCCTTCTAATTGAGTCAAGGCCATAATTATATTTTGCCAGGCAATATGGTCTAAATCCCAAAGAGTGAGAGACTCTTCCATGCTGACCAAAGTAGTATTGACTCTTCCATGCCGACCAAAGTAGAAAATGTGCATAAGAAAGAACACATGAAAAGGGTTGCAGCCGATAGAGATGATGCTGCATAAAAAAAGGGTAGTCGAAGAGGGTGGGATACTGAGAAAATAAAACTTCTTGAGACCTCCTCCCCCTTTTCCTCAAAGAATTAAGAAAAGTGAGAAATAGAGAAAACTCGAGCATGTCCTATCAATAATCAAGAAACTATTGGTGAACATCTCTTTGATTTAAGCCTTAGAGAAGATGTGGGGTTATTCAAGGTACATGATGGATTTTGTCACAAAGAAGCAAACAGTGAGTCAAACTGTCTCACATGACCTTCAACATTGTGGTGCCATCATACCAACTCATTGATCCAAAAGCGTGAAGATCTAGGTGCCTTCACTAGACTATGCACTATTGGGGAGGTACATTTTACTAGAGCACTTTGTGATTTGGGAGCTAGCATCAACTAGATACCGCTTGCCATCTTCAGGAAACTCGATTTGGGAACTCCTACTCCTACAGAAATGTGGTTACTGATGGCAGAAAGAGTAGTCAAGAAACCCATGGGAGTGTTGTATGATGTGTTTGGAAAGGTAGATAAATTTATATTTCCCAAACATTTTTTTATACTTGACTATGAGGTTGATTTTGCAGTTCCTATTATTTTGGGGAGGCCTTTATTAGCTATAGGTCACACTCTAGTTGATATGGAAAAAGAGCTACTAAAATTTAGAGTTGGGGAAGAAGAGGTCGTGTTTCATATTTGTCAACAAGAAAAGAAGAACTGTAATCCGATGGTAGTTTTGATGATTGAAACTATTGAAGATGATGATGAGTCAAAAGTACCTATTGAGCTATCGCTAGGAGTTGACACTTTGGAGGTAGTCTTGATGAAATTTGACGGTGATGGTATCTCATATTATGAGGCGACAATAAATGCTCTTCTGTTGCATTCGGCCCTAGATGTCAGACAAAGTTGCAACTAGACTTGAAGAACCAGGAAACACCAACAACAAAACCTTCTATAGAGATACCACCAGTGTTGAAATTGAAAGAACTTCCAGCACATTTGAAATATGCTTTCATAGGAGAGGACAAGACATTACCGATCATCATAGCCGCAGACTTAAGTGAGGGGTAAGAAGATGCCCTTGTGACTATACTCAAGCAATTTAAAAGGGCTATTAGGTGGACTATTACAATATCACTAGTATTCCTCTGGGAATATGCACTCACAACATCCAATTAGTCAAAGACTACAAGCCCAACATCGAGCATCAAAGGTATCTGAACTCTCTTATACAAGAGGTACTCCATAAAAGAATCATCAAGTGGATGGATGCAGGAATAATTTACCTAATTGCAGACAGTGAATGGGTGAGTCTAGTTCAGTGTGTCCCAAAGAAAGGGGGCATCACAACAGTGCCTAATGCAAAAAAAATGAATTGATTTCTACAAGGCCAATCACCGGATGGAGGGTATGTATGGACTAGAGAAAGATCAATGTCTCAACAGAGAAGGATACTTCCCTATTGCATTCATGGATCAGATGCTCTACATATTTGTAGAAAAAAGATGGTATTGTTACCTTGATGGGTATTCTGGATATAATCAAATCGTCATCGCTCCAGAAGATCAGGAGAAAACCACTTTCACCTATCCATATGGTACATTTGCATGTAAAAAGATGCCATTCGGATTGTGTAATGCCCCGGCTACATTTCAAAGGTGCATGATGTCTATCTCCTTGGATATGGTGGAAAGCACTATTGTAGTATTCATGGATGATTTCAGTATAGTTGGTTACTCATTTGAGGATCGTTTGACAAACTTGCATGATGTTTTGTAAAGATGTGTGGAAAGCCATTTGGTATTGAATTGGGGAAAATGTCAAATAATGGTTAAGAAAGGTATTGTGTTGGGTCATAGAATCTCGGGTAAAGGCATTGAGGTCGACAGAGCGAGTATTGAGGAAATAGAGAAGCTCCCACCACCAATTTCAGTAAAGGGTGTTAGAAGTTTCTTAGGGCATGCAGGGTTTTACAGACGGTTCATAAAAGACTTCTCAAAAATCTCACACCCATTATGTAAATTGTTGGAGAAGGATGCCAAGTTCGTGTTCGATGATGCATGCATGCAAGCCTTTGAAAATTAAAAAAAGAGGTTGACTTCAGCACCAATTATGTAGCTCCTGATTGGTCCAACCCATTTGAAATGATGTGGCATGCCAGCAAGGTTGCACTAGGTGTGGTTTTGGGATAGCATAAAGAGAGAGTTTTACATCCTATATACTATGCCAGCAAAGCCCTAAACATGGCTTAGAAGAATTACAATGTCAGAGCACAAGAGTTGCTTGCATTGGTCTTTGCATTCGAAAAGTTCCTATCATATTTGTAGGGATCTAAGGTGATAGAGCACACGGATCATTCAGATGTCATGACCCATACCTAGGGCCTAGATGTGACACGGCAAATGGGAACACGAAAGTGACCCAAACAAGCCTCTTACCACATAAATCACACATACTTGGTTGCGGTAGCAAAGTATACAATAAAAAAAGATATATAAAATGGGAAGTGGGATTAGGTGAAGTACTTGAATATAAACAAAGAATAAGGAGCTCGTAGCGCAATAACATCAGAATATCCAACATACACCTCTAACTTGGAATGGGGTGGTGGCCAAAACACATTTAGGGCTCACCTTCATAATGTCAAATGTTCAACAAAAAAAATCCTTAGAAATAACAAGAGAAAGTGGATAGTGTCCCCAAACTTAAGGACTCACCAAGCTTGTCTTTGAAGGATCTCACTAGCCACATAGAGGTGATTAAGAGGAGCTCCAGTCCCAACATAGTGATATCATATAGGCATAAAATACACATTAGTATGTTTGAATCTACTATGTATTTAGGATAAAATGCAACAATACAAAAGCCAATATAGCCAAAATCATTATAATAGGCAATAGATAAGTGAGGTCTCAGTATAGCATGCATGGTTAATTCTTGAAGTAAAACATGCTTGTAAATCATTCAACTTGCATATAATATAGTACATGTGTGGGAGGAGACGACAATTGAAATAGACCAAGTATCAACAACTTGGAATCCAAGGTATGACAACCCCTAAGTGAGGTGGAACGGGCATGACATCCCCTGGCTAGTTGTGGTCTACTTGCCAAGGCAAACCAAACATGACAACATGACTTGATGGATCCACTAGTATAGCAAGGGTATAATATATTAAACTATGGTGGCACATAGTTTAGAGATAAAAGTCTTTATATTAGGACCACTTGTGTCGAGCCCCAATCTAAAGCCTCAATCGGTGCTAAATCGACTCCCACAGAATACTTGAAATAATCATAACTTGTATAGCTTGTAAGAAAACATGGAAACATGACATGAGTAGCTCTTGAAACATGTTTGACCTCTAGTTGTGAGCCTAACTTGAACATGAGAGTAAACAATCATGAATGAACCCTTGCTTTAACATGAATTCCTTATAAGAGATAAAAATCTTGAAATATGGCTTAGCTTGTAACTTGTAAAATCATAGATATTTTCATGAATTCATAACATATTTGAAAGCCCATAGTCATCATGAAGTCACTTGACTTGTAAAATATGTAAATAACTTGAGAACTTTTTACTTGACATTTCATCAAACACTTGGTGGGAATATAAGAGTGCATGTTAAAATCATGCGAAATGCAAGAGTATAGATCATGAAATAGTGAAATTAATGCATCTTAAAGTCATGTTAATCAGTCCACCAACATCATGGTAAAACCCTATCATGGGTAATATGTAAACCATATCAAAACTTCAAAATTGTTCATAGATTTCATGCTTGAACATGTATAGTCTCAATAGACAAAGATCACTTTATAGTATAAGCTCAAAATAGATATTTATGCATAATCAACAATATTTGACAAAATCCCAACGTATCTCATTCTCATATTTCATAGTAATAGATATCCATAAGTAATACAACTTGAAATCATGCAATTTTTATAAAATCATAAGGTTACACTCAATGGGCGAAACGATCCAACTAATGAAATCCACATACCTTAAACTTGAATTATCTTGATGTAAACTTGAATGGGATTTAAATCTTCGATGGAGTTCTTCGAATTTGGAATTAAGCTTGAGGCACTAGAATTTTGAAGGGAATTTTGATAAAATGGTTGAGAGGTTTTAGAGAGGTTTTTGAGTGATATGGAGTTGAAAAATAGCTACGTATGGGATTTTTCATGTGTAAATGGGCATGGGGCCATGACCCCAATGCCCTTAGGCCAAAACAAAAAATTAAGGAAGTGTTAATGCTGCTCCACGATAGGTCAGCATCGCGAAGCCATCGCGAACCCCTACTGGTTTGCAAAAAATTGGTGAAAATTATTTTTATCTACGGGTCCTCTAAAATTCGAGTTATACCCTTTTCCCACTCAATTTTTCCTTGATCAAGAATATGAAGCCAAATTTTTGATATCACGTATGAAATTTGATATATTTAGAAATTATGATTATGGGCATTTCTGAAACACATTTTTAGGGCGTTTCAATATCACCCCCTTGGGAATATTCTTCCAAAAATGTTAAAAAACTTGTATAGAGAAGTACTAATGAAGATTTCAGCCCGACATGAGTGCAACAATTACAACTAAACATCATTTTCAAGAATCTTAACATAAATGCCAAAATCACTATAAACTGTTTACCACAAACATGAATGCATGCAAAATGACATAAAGGCTGCAACTTAAGACTTGAATTCATATAGGGGACTTAAACTATTACCTTCGGCTTGAGTAGAGTGGAAGAGATATGGATATCACTTTCTCATGTATGCCTCGATTTTCCAAGTGCCAGTTTCAACTTGTTGGTTCCACCAAAGGACCTGGACGGAACCTACATCTTTATGTCTCAACCTCTTCACTTATCTATCAAAAATCTCCACCTAGACCTCTTTTTAGGTTAAATTATCTTCTACAACACCCAGAAGTTCCAAGGTCACTACAACACTTAGGTCGAACATACACTTTCTCAACATGGACATGTGGAAGATCGGATGAACCAAATTCATCTCCATAGGCAACTCCAACTCATAATCAACCTTACCCTCTCTACTCAAAACATTATAAGGACTCACAAACCTTGGGCTTAATTTCCCTTTCTTGCCAAATTGAACCACACCCTTCATAGGTGAGACTTTCAAGTAAACCCACTCACAAACCTTAAATTCAAGATCTCTTCTCCTCACATCGGAGTAGGATCTTTTTCTACTTTTAGCTATTTTCAATCTCTCCCTTATCAACCTCACCTTCTCCAAGGCTCCCATGACCAAATTCGGACCTTGCAAGGACATTTCCCCACTTCAAACCACCCAACTGGAAATCTATAATGCTTACAATAAAGAGAATCAAAGGGAGCCATAGCAATGCTTGAGAGGAAGCTATTATTATAAGCAAACGCAATAAGTGGAAGATGTTCATTCCAACTACCTCAAACTCTAAAATACAAACTCTAAACATATCCTCAAGGGTTTGGATAGTCCTCTCGGCTTGACCATCTATTTAAGGATGAAAGGCCATGCTAAGCTTAACCTTGGTACCAAGATCTCTTAGGAAGGACCTCAAAAAGTGAGAAGTGAATTGAGCACCGCGATTCGAAATGATAGACAAGGATACCCTATACAATGTAACCAACTCATATATATACCACATGGCATAATATTTAGCACCATAAGTAGTACTGACCGGTAAGAAGTGAGTTGACTTTATCATTCTATCAACAACAACCCAAATTGAGTAAAAACGTTTTCTAGTCTTAGGCAACCCAACCACAAAATCCATGTTAACCTCTTCCCACTTCCAAGTAGGAATCTTTATGTCTTGGGATAGGCTGCCCGGCCTTTGATGTTTGGCTTTCACTTGTTGGTAATTGTGACATCCAAAAATGAACTTGGTAATGTCTCTCATCATAACCCTCCCAGCAATACACCTCTCTTAAATCTCTATATATCTTTGTGGAACTGGGGTGAATGGAAAAGTTTCTTGCGCTGGTATTTGCATTAGAAAAGTTCTAGTCATATTTCTTTAGAGCTAAGGTGATACTGCACATAGATCATTAACCTGTCACGACCCAAACCAAGGGCCTAGACATGACATGGCGAATGAAAATCTAAAGGGACCCAAATAAGCCTCTTAGCATATCAATCATATATCCTTGGTCATGAAAGAAAAGTAAACAACAACAAAACATATATAAAATGCGAAGTGGGATTAGGGAAAGTGTTTGAATATAAACAAAGTATAAGAGTCAATCTCATAATGCAATAACATCATAATATCCAACATACCCCTCTAACTTGGAATGGAGCGGGGACCAAGACACTTTCTGGGCTCACACTCGTAATGTCAAATGCTCAACATAATGAATCCATAGAAATAACAAGAGGAAGTAGAGAGTGTCCCCAAACTTGAGGACTCACCAAGGTTGTCTTTGAAGGATCTCACTAGCCACGTGGAGGATGATCAAGAGGAGCTGTGATCCAAGCATAGTGATATCTTGTAGGAATAAAGTATATGTTAGTATGTTTAAATGTACTAAGTATGTAAGATGCAATGCAACAAGATATAATCCACTATAGTAGGAATGCATAATAATAGGCAATAGAAAAGTGAGATCTCAATTTGGCATGCATGGTTAATCTTGAAGCAAAATATACTTGTAAATCATTCAACTTGTATAGAACATAGTACATGTGTGAGAGGAGACCATAACTGACATAGACCAAGTAGCTACAACTTGGAACCCAAGGCATGATACACCCCCTTGGTGAGGCGGAATGTGTATGACATTCCCCGGCTAGGTGTAGTTTACTTGCTAAGGAAAATGAAACATGATAACATAATAACATGACTAGATGGATCCACTACTATAGCAAGGGTATAATATATCAACCTATGGTGACACATAGTTTAGAGACAAAAGACTTTATATGAGGACCTCTTGGGTCGAGCCCTCATCTTAAGCCTAAATCTATGCTAAATCGACTCTCACGGAATACTTGAAATAATCATAACTTGTATAGCTTGTAAGATAATATGCAAACATGACATGAGTACCTCTTGAGATGTGTTTGATCTCTAGTTTTGAGCCTAACTTTAACATGAGTGTAAACAATCATACATGAACCCTTGCTTTAACATGAATGGCTCAGAAGAGATAAAAAAATCTTGAAATAGGGATTAGCTTGTAACTTTTAAAATCATAGATTATTTCATGAATTCATAACATACTTGAAAGCCCATAGTCATCATGAAATCACTTGACTGGTAAAATATGTAAATAACTTGAGAATTCTTGACTTGACATTTCATTAACACTTGGTGTGCATATAAGAATACATGTTAAAATCATGCAAAATGCAAGAATATAGATAATGAACTAGTGAAATCAATGCATCTTAAAGTCATGTAAATCATCCAACCAACATCATGGTAAAACCCCATCATGGGTAACATGTAAACCATATCAAAACTTCACAATAGTTCATAGATTTCATAACTTGAATCATGTATACTCTCAATAGACAAAGAACACTTCATAGCATAACTCAAAATAATAATTCATACATAATCATCAATATTTGATATACTAATGTATCTCATGCTCATGTTTCACAATAATAGATACCTATAAGTAATACAACTTGAAATCATATAATTTTCATAAAATAGTAAGGTTGGACTCCATGGATGAAAGGGCCCAATGGATGAAACCCACATACTTTAAACTTGGGTTTTGTTGATGTAAACTTGAAGGGGACTTGAAGCTTGTATGGTATTCCTGAGATCCTAAATTAAGCTTGAGACACTTGAATTTGGATGGGAATTTTGATAAAATGGTTGAGAGATTTTAGAGAGGGTTTTTGAGTTATATGGAGTTGTAAAATGGCTAAGTATAAGATATTTCATGTGTAAATAGGCATGTTGCCCTGACCCCAATGCTCTTTGGCAAAAATAGAAAATTAGGGAAGTGCTAACGATACTCTGCGATGGGTCCATCCACGACATGGGTTAATAATACAGTTTGATGATTGTGTTGAGATAAATGACTTCTTCCCTAATGAAATAGTGTTAGAGGCATCACATGATATTATACCTTAGTTCACAATTATGCAAATTATCTGGTGAGTGAAATTATACCTCCTAACTTGAACACGCATCAAAGACGTAAGATTATGCATGATGTGAGGAAATACTTTTGGGATAACCCATATTTATTCTGTGTTTACACTGACAGGAACATTCGCCGTTATGTCCCTGAAGTAGAAATGATGAGCATACTCAAAGCCTGTCACTCATCACCTGTAGGTGGATACCATAGTTGGATTCGAACAACCCATTAGATCTTGCCATATGACTATTATTGGCCCACAATCCACCAAGATGCTCATGATTATGCCAAAGCTTATGATAGATGGCAAAGATTAGGTGGATTCACCCGCAAACATGAGCTCCCTATAAATCTTATTTTGGTAGTTGAGTTGTTTGATGTTTGGTGATAGACGTCATGAGACCATTCATCAGCTTGCACGGGAAAAAATAGATCTTAGTAGATGTGGATTATGTCTCCAAGTGGGTGGAGGCTATGTCTCTACCCAACAACAAAGGTAAAAGTGTAACAATATTCCTCAAAAGGAAGATCTCCTCTAGATTTGGTACTCCTCGGGCCATCATAAGAGATGGTGGTTCTCAATTTTACACCTGACCCTTTAAAGCACTCCTTGAAAAGTATGGGGTAAAGCACCGGGTGGCAACACCTTATCATCCTCAAATAAGCAGATAGGTGGAGGTATCCAACAGGGAAATCAAGCAAATTTTAGCCATAATTGTTAACTCAAATTGAACAGATTGGTAAAGGATGCTTGATAATACATTCTGGGCATATGAAATTGCATTCAAAACTCCTATTGGTATGTCTCCCTACTAACTTGTCTACGGGAACGTATTTCATCTACCAGTGGAACTTGAAACAAGGCAATGTGGGCATTAAATAAGTTGAATCTTCAATGGCATGATGCCGCAGACTCTTGGTTGACTCAACTTAATGAGGTGATGAATTTTGGTTAAGGGCCTATGAGAGGCATTGTATAAGCAACAAACGAAATTTCAACATGATTGTCGCATTGAATGTCATCAGTTTGCACTAGGGTACTTAGTGTTTCTCTATAGCTCTAGATTAAAGTTATTCCCTGGAAAGATCAAATCTAGATGGATAAGACCTTTCTGAATAGTGAGTGATTTAAGTCATAGTGCTATTGAATTGGAAAAATGAGATGGAGAAACTTTCAAAGTGAATGGGGAAAGAGTTAAACTTTACATGGGAGACACACAGGAGATTGAGATGGTGGAAGAGTAAGACCTTGAAGAGATATAAGGAAGCATACCATCTATGTCAGGCCGCGACATTAAACCAGGCGCTACTTGGGAGGAAACCTAAGGTATGACCCCCTATTTTTATTTAGTTTTTGTTATATGCTTTGAGGATAAAGTAACTTTTTTTGTGGGGTATGGGAAGTTATGGATTAGGGTGAAGTCTGGGTAGCCTTTAGTCCATAACTATCCTAGTTCTGATATCCCAAGGTTTTTTTATCGTGTTTCTTTGCCTTGTGGATGATTTTTATTTTTATGTTGAACCGACATATTTTTAGGTGTTTTGGATAATTTGTTCATATATGGTTATTACTTTTGGCATGTACATGGTTTTGAATAGTTTTTATGAAATGTTTGGAAAAATTGGTATCCATAAATTTTTTTGTGCTTTGCAATTATTTTTGCAATCTTGCATGTGTGAATGGTTTGGAAATGTTTATTTTGAATATATGAAGGCAAGTTGATTCTTGAAGCATGATTTGTGCATATATGTTGGCTATGTACGCAATGTCATGTGCGTGTGAGCTTAATATTGTTTTGTTCATACACTATTTACTAATTTAGAACTTGCCTTGTTACTCTGAGTTGGAATGGAGACTGTGTGGATTAGGAAGGGATCTTAGGCCATTGTTCTTTAATGAGCTCCATTTTTGCCTAAATGACCCACTAAATGAAAGATTTTACCCCTTGTTCCAAATGTTCGTGCCTCACATGAACTTTGTCTTTCTTTATACCTAGCTAGCCTAACCTTATTTAGTGAAATACCTTGATATTGTCCTTGGTATATCCTTGAACATTGTGAACCATGATAGAGGAAAAAAGCCTAAGTTGAGGATGGCCACCAGAAGTGGCCCTAGTTGGAGGATTGGATATTGTGTACTTCACCTCAGGCTAAAAGCCTAAGTTTAGGTGGCCTATATTGTGGTGTTATAGCAAAATGAGGCGATTAGTTGGGAATCGAAGAAAGAATGGGAATTCATCTACAAGGTAAGAGAAAAAGAGAAAAAATGCCTTAGTATGAGTTGAAAAAGCAAATTGAGTTTGAAAATAATGCACAAGCTTAAAAATGAAAAGAAAATACCCAAAAAACTTGAAAATGTTGAATAAGGGAGAAATATGTAAGAATGGTTGAGTAATTAAGGTGAAAATGTTGAAAAACATAGTTCAAAGTTGGCCTCTAGCCACTAATTGCCCAAAATATCATACCAAAGACCCCTGAACCTACGTTACAGGCCTATGAAGTCCAAAAGTGATTCCAATCCAGTCAGTCAATAGTTCGAGTTGTGAGTGTATAGACAAGCATATGGTATTGGTCATCATTCATGAATCTCATTTGTGAGAGAAAGTATGCGTGCATAGTCACTTAACCTACTTTGAAGGCTTATTGAGTGACAAAAGGGGGATTTCTTTTTTGTGATGGCATTCGCATTTCATGGTTAGCATTGATTTGTTCGGTGATTGCGGATTTTTGATACTCCTTAACTTGTGATAGTTAGATTGCCAAATGCATCAGTGTACCTTGGGTTCGCATGGTAGCTACATGACCTTGTTTTGAATGTGCTAGTATGGGTACCTGAGTTGAAATTGAGTAAGGTATATGGCAGTAGGATGATTAATATGTATTGCGCATTATCTATCTAGATTGAGTCATTGCTTGAGGACAAGCAACAATTATAAGTTGAGGGTATTGATGTGTTGTCAAAATACAACACATTGGATGCCTAAAACAAGGGATTTTGTTTGTTCTCAATGCAACTTTTTATCATTCTTATGTGTTTTATGTTTAGTTTTACAAAAAATACAGGTTTGCCTGATTTTTGGAAAAAGTAACAGATTTTGTTGAATTTAAGGACCTATAAGACCCACTACTAGTCGTAGCCTAAGCTACAAGTTGTAGGAGATGACCATAGTGATTAATATCTTAAAAAATGAAAAATCTAATAAATTGAAGTTCAACCATACAAGCCCAGGTTATGGGTCGTAGTTCTCACTGCTACTCGTAGAAGAGGACCACATTGTGATTAACAGTATTGATTAAAATTGGACCAATAGCTGCAAGCATGGACTATGAGAAGGTACTACGAGTCATGGACAAGACAAAAACTCGTATTATGAATAGTAGTAGTCATGTTCAAAATGGCAAATCCTTACTACGAAAGCCCGATTACTACTCGTAGGTCACCCTACGAGTCATACCTATGACCCGTAACTGTTGTCGACTAGATTTTCTAATTTATTTTAAGGATCATTTGCAAAAAGTATAAATAGTATAAGTTAGGGTTTTTAGTAGAAGAAAATTAGATTCATATAACACATAATATTTTTTAGAGAGAATCTTTAGGGTTTGGAGTACAAAACTAGGGTTTTATCTTGAAGACTCAATATGGAGATTGGAATCACTTGTAATACAACTTCATCTTCCAAGCTTGTGAATCCAAACTCAAGGTGGTTTATTGTTCTTTATTTTCTTTAGGTAATTTCTCAACTATATTTATTTCATTCATTGTTTGTGTTATTTCCCAAGCTATGAGTAGCTAAACCTCCACCCCCTCCCCCAACTTGGGTGTTGTGAGAACCATGAGTAGCTAGTTTAATAACTCAGATTATTTGCACCTCTTGAGTAAGGTATTTGCATTTATTACCCAATTTCCTTTGTATTGTTTGTTATTTAATGGTGGTCAATATTAAACATCACCTAGTGTCATGATCATGATCATGGTACAGATGAAAAGGAAAAGTAAATAGGTGATAGAATTTGATTGATATGTTCTCGTCTAAACAATCAAACCTGACCAAGAAGAGTTTGACTGGGACAACAGGTAATGGTTGGTTGGCACACTATGATAGTTGGCCAAGCACCATAGTGGAATTCAACCTTCACCTTCAAGGGTGTGAAGAAACTATGTTACCATCCTACATGCAATGTCCCAATTTAGGTTATTTTATCTAGGGTGTTTGAGTTAGTGAATCATTGGGAACATAATTTCCCAAGTTGCTCGGCAATTTGATTGTCTCTTTGATTTGTTAGTGTAGTTATAGTTTCTTATAAGTCATTTAAAACCACTGTCCCTTCAATTGAGAATAGAGTTAATTGATGTTTAAAATGATTGTTGGTGAATCAATGGGGCAAAATCTTGTACTCCCCTTGGATTCGATCCTAACCTATGGTTGGTTTTATATATGATAATGATCGCCTTATCTTCAAAGTGAGAGGTAGTGTTTGAGAGTGACCACTAGAAAAATAGTTTGTTTGGACATTTCCACTCCTCAGAATTTTTTGTTTTTTCTTGAGGCTGGATCTTCTTTGCTTGATTAGATATATGCCCATCAGTTTGAGTATCCTAGATTGTGCTTGATTCGTGATAGTGTTGATAGGTAAAGCCAAGGTTATTGTTGTTGATTCTGATGGTGTCCTGACGGTTAATAGTAGAGTTTGTGTGCCTAAAGTTGAGGATTGGGTGAGATTGATAATAGAGAAGGCAAATTGTGCTAGATATTCTATCCATCCGGGTGTGACAAAGATGTACCATGATTTAAAATAGCATTATTTGTGTTTCACTATGAGGAGGGACATAGCCGAGTTTGTGTTAGAGTGATTGAATTGTTAACATGTCAAGTATGCGCATCAAAAGCTCAGTGGATCGATGCAAAGGCGGCCCATTCTCGAGTGGAAGTTGGAAAGAGTGATAATGGATTTTGTTACAGGTTTGCCGATGGCCTTGGGTTACTAGCTTTCTAGCCACCCACGAGCAAATTAGCCGCTAGATTCAATAGTTATGACCCATTCATTTGAATTATATCAAATTACACACATCCCTGACATATTCTCATCCATTGGTTATGGTTTAATTATTAAAGCATGCAAGTTGTGATACTTTAGTTTTATTAAAATCAACTTTTTAAAGCAATTATAACTAACAAGTTCAAGTAATAACTTCAATGTTAGAATTGAACAATTCCAATTCCTGTGGGATCGACTTAGACTCCATGTAGTTAGGTATATATTGACAGTGAGTGCTTACTCTTTCAAATGTAGGAGATTTTTTTAGGTGCATCAATTAGTTGAATCCAGATACGACTCCAACTCAAATCATACTTACCCAAGACTACTATGCTATTCACCCACTTCGAATACCTAAAATTATGCAACATTCAAAGACCTACACGTAAACTCAGAGGTTTCAACCTGAGGTTTTCAATTATACATGGTAGAAGACATAAGATCACATAAGGTAATTCATAAATAGTCAATAATTCAGAGACCTATGCATAAATTCATCATTCAACTACATTGCATTCTAACAAGTATGGGATTTTTAGCCACTCATAGTAAGAGACAAGAAAATATAGCAAAATGATCATCCTTACACTTGAATTTGAATGTGAAAATAAAATAAAATTAGAAAATTTTCATCATCATCTTCCACAAAATAATAAAACTTGAGTACAACCCTTTATTGGTGAAACCTTCAAGTACACCCAATCATCAACTTCAAACTCAAGGTCTCTCCTTCTAGTGTAGGTGTAAGGCTTTTTCCCGACTTTTAGCCATCTTTAATCTCTCCCTTATCACTGTCACCTTCTCTAAAGGTTCAGTCACTAGATCCAGACCCAATAGAGCCATTTCTACCACTTCAAACAAACCAACCACGGATCTATAATTACTCCTATAAAGGGCTTCAAAGAGGGTCATTCTTATGCTAGAGTGACATCTAATGTTGTAAGAAAACTCAATAAGTGGAAGATACTGATCCCAACTACCCTTAATATCCAAGGCACAAGCCCTAAGCATATCCTTAAGAGTTTGAAAAGTCCTCTCAGCTTGGCCATCCGTTTGTGAGTGAAAGGTTATGCTAAGCTTGACTTTAGTGTCATGGCCTTTTTGTAAGGAGCTCCAAAAGTATGATGTGAATGTAGCACTGCGATCTAAAATAATGGCCAATAGAACCCCATGCAATTGCACAAACTCATGAATATACAACTTGGCATAATCTTTGGCACTATAGGTTGCCTTAACTAGTAGGAAGAGAGCTGACTTTGTCATTCTATCAACAATAACCCAAATGGAATAAAATTATCTTCTAGTCTTTGGAAACCCAATTACAAAGTCCATATTGATTTGTCCCCACTTCTAAGTGGGAATCTCTATGTCTTGGGCTAAGCCACCTGGCCTTTGATGCTCGGCCTTGACTTGTTGGCAATTATGGCAATCAGCTACAACTTTGGTAATATCTTTCTTCATACCACTCCACCAATATATTTTTCTAAAATCTTTATACATCTGGGTAGAACCGGGGTGAATAGAATAAGAGGAGTTATGTGCTTCTTTCAAAATCAAATGTCTCATATCATCATCTTTGGGCACACACAACCTATCTTGGTACTAGTAATTAGGTAGAAATTCAAGCAGATACTTATGTATTACAATGGTGTATCAATCAAGGTTATCATCATGCATCATAGGAAGTTGACTCCAAATTACTAATCTAGTGAACTACTACTAACAGTGAAGCTTCGTTTGACACTGTTTTAGTTTGTTAGTAATCTTAGAGATATGGTTTATCAGTTTAGTGGTTTACAATGCCGTTGCACATATAGAGAAAAAAATGCTACAATTGATATGTTGTCCAAATGGAGTCACTGATTTGACATTATCCACCATTACTACACCTACCAATAGCTACCATTAAGGATTAAAGGTTCTTATTTGATGGACATATTGGACAAGAATAATTTTAGAAAAAGAAAACTGAAGAGGATCAAACAACCACCATGAGTTTGAGCAATCGTTTTTTTTTTGCAACATGTTACTTTAGTTCAATGGTTCTCTTTTATTTGCTCATTCCTTTGTAAAAAGGAGATTCTCCCTCGTTTAATGCTTTCTTAGAAAAACTTGTATTGAGAGGAGTCCTCTCATAGGCTTTATTTCTTGGTTTGCTCCTCGTAGTTATGGGATAAATTGGTTGTCCTTATTAGGATGACTAATTTGTGAACCACTATAGAGCTAGAGGTGTGGTATGTACCCTCCTCCATTGTACTTATTTGATTTTTGGTTATATGATAAGGCTTGGGGGTGTGCAGCTCAACCCCTGATTGTCAAAAGGGTACGAACCCTGTAACAAGGTCTTTTCCCCTTGAAAAAAGATCTTGTATTGATTTGAATTTTGCAATCAAGGAGGACTTTGAACAATTTATTATCGCTGCACCACTATTTTTTGACTCATTCAATCTAACTCCCAACCTAGACAATTAATGGACATCCCTTGCCTAGTCCTTCTTCCTATCATCAAGGTGGGTCACACTATCCATGGATACCCAACTTAGGGCATCGGCTACAACATTAACTTTGCGCAGATGATAATGCATGCTCATGCCATAATCTATAAGGAACTCTAAGCACCTTCATTGCCTCATATTTTGAATCCCTTTGGGTGAACACGTATTGAAGACTCTTATGGTTGGTCAACACATCTACATGAACCCTATACAGATAGTGATGCCATATCTTTAAGGAAAATATCACAACCTCTATTATGAGATTATAGGTGGGGTAATTACGCTCATGCACCTTTAATTTCCTAGAGGCACAAGAAAAGATTTTGCAATTTTACATGAATACATACCCCAAGTCCACTCTCGAAGCATCACAATACACAACGAAAACTTCTAGCCCCTCTAACAGAGCCAACATAGGAGAGAACGTGAGTTTTACTTCAAAGTTTGAAAGCTACTTTTACATTCATTAGTCCATACACATTTTTCTTTCTTTTGGGTCAATTTTGTCAAATCAAAAGCAATTGATAAGAAATCATTCACAAACCTTCGGTAGTACTCGGCCAAACCCAAGAACCTCCTAATTTCCATCAGAGTCAAAGGTCTACGCCAATTTCTTATATCATTCATCTTTTCTGAATCTACCTTAATCCAACCACCTCACACCAAATGACCTAAGAATAGAACGTTTTTCAACCAAAACTCACATTTGTCAAACTTAGCGAAAAACCTTTATTCCCTCAATGTTTGAAACACTACCCTCAAATGATTTGCATGCTACTTTGCATTCCGGGAATAGATCAAAGTGTAATCAATAAATACCACAACAAACATGTCAAGGTA
>JAOTQR010000069.1:10857912-10896182 GCA_025774065.1 Solanum ossicruentum | reverse complement strand
ATTGAGTGGGAAAAGGGTATAACCTTGATTTTAGAGGACCATAGAGAAAAATAATTTCATTATCCAATGTTTGTCCAAGTCCTAGCTGCGATGCGCCACGGGCAAGGAGTAGTACGACTTCTGCCTTCGCGCTTGGTCCGCCTCTAGTCTTGTATTATTTTCCTTGGTTTCTTTCTCGGGAAAATGCATTGGATTCATAGCCATATGCCCACTTATGCGTGAAAACACCTATACTTAGCCATTTTTCAACACTATATCACTCAAGACCCTCTGAAAAACCTCTCCAAGACTTAGTCAAATATCTAGCCGAACTTTGGAACTCAAGGATTCTCTTCAAGCTCCAAGTTCTCTTCAAGCTCATCTCAAGAAAACACAAGTTTGAGATATGCAGGTTTCATCCATTGGGTCCTTTCACCCATTGAGACCAATCTTGCCTTTTATAAAAATTGCATGTTTTTAAGTTATATTACCTATGGGTATCTATTATTATGAATTATGAGCATGAATTATTTTAGGGTTTTATGAAATATTGATTGATTATGCATGAATAAATTAGGGTTCTATTTCAAGCTTGTCCTATGAAAGGGTTTTGTCTATTGAGACTACGCTTGTTTTGAACTATGAAACTATGATCTATTACGATGTTTGATGATGGATTTCAAGGCACCCTACATGAGGGTTTGCAATATGTTAGTGGGTTGATTTCTATTGACTTTTCACATATTATTTCACTCTTGAATTGCATAATTTTTAACTAGTATCATGAACCCACCAAGTGTTTGATAAAATGTCGAGTAGAGAATTCTCAAGTTATTGATAGTCCACTACATAATTTACAACTAAGGTGACTATATGATGATTAAGGGCTTTCATGTATGTATTGAAATCATGAAAAGTATCTATGAAGTTACAAGTTCCAAGGTAAACCTTATTTCAAGATTTTTAACTCTTGTGAGCCATTCATGTTAAAGTATGTTTTCATGTATGATTATGATCTACTCTCATGTTTCAAGTCAGGCTCACCATTGGAGGTAAAGTATGTTGAAGAACTGCTCATGTCATGTTTCATGTTTCTTACAAGTTATACAAGTTATGATTATTTCAAATATTTCAGGGGATCAGACATAGCACCGATGGATTGGATGTCGGAGTGGACCATCTTCAATGTTCCATACTTCTTTCCTCTAACTATATGCCAACATTTGATTATGCTTTACCCTTGCTATACTAATAGATCTATTTAGTGAACTTATCATGAAATCTACCCAAAAATGAGATGGGTTCCGTAAGGCGGGTTACTTTTCCAAAATGGGACGGGCTCTTGTAAGTTGAAGTATGGTTTACCTTGGCAATTAGATCACCTTTTTGCCGATAAGGGGTAATCATTAGGATTCCAAGTTGTAGCTCACTTGGTCTTACTTTTTTTTGATTAGGGTCTCTTCCCACACGTGCATAATGTTCTACGCAAGTTGAAGGATTTACAAGCATGTTTTACTTCAAGAATTGACCATGCATGCCATGTTAGATCTCACTTATCTATTGCTTATGACTATGATTGTTGACTATATTGGCTTATGTACTATTGCATTGCATCCTACATACTGAGTACATTCAAACGTACTAATACATACTCTATGCCTACATGATATTACCATGTAGGAACCAGAGCACCACTTGATCATCTTCCCGTGGGTAGTGTGATCCATTGATGCAAGCTTTGGGGAGTCCTTAAGTTCAGGGACCCTATCTTTACTACTGTTACTATATTAAGACTTCTTTTATTGAACAATTGATATAATGAGGGTGAGCCCGAAAAGTATATTGGCCCCAGCTCCATTTTATGTTAGAGGTGTTGTTGGAATATCATCATGTATTTATGCTATGGGCTTGACTCTTTATTCTTAATGGTTATCAATGGTTTTCCTTAGTCTTGCTTCCCTCTTTATATTATCTCTTATTGTTGTTTTCTTTGCTTCTACGACCAAGATATGTGATTGATATGCTAATAATCTTGTTTAGGTCCCTTCGAGTTCCCATTTCTCAGTGTCACGTCTAGGACCTAGGCTAGGGTTGTGAGAAACATGGTATCAGAGCACTAGGTTGTTAATGGTCCTTGAAATCCAACACTCTTCATTGATTAAAGTCGTATTCAAGGTTTTAAAGCGTGCCACAACTATGAATGGGAGACTATGAGGAGTTTTAGGAAATGTTTCACTTCTTCATGGTCTATACTGTGCTTTAGATGTAAGTGTTAGGATTTTTTTCCCTAACGAATGATCTTTTTATACCTGATCATACCAATTCTAAGAGGAAGACTATAAAGAGCCCGTACCCCTGAGGAACAACCAGCCCATCCCGCTTCTCAAGCTCCTCTAGGTAGAGGGGTAGGACAAGATGAGTCCTGAGATGCTATTACAATATTGCTCATACTATGACCAACCAAATCAACTAAGTGACCAGCCCCTCATGCTACCACTCCTGCTTCTATGGTGATTTCGCTAGGATGAACCCACAGGAGTTCCATGGATCCAAGATGGATAAGGAACCCTAAGAGTTCATAGATGAGGTGTACAAGGTGCTATCCATCATTGGGGTCAATTTGGAGGATACGAAGGAGTTGGAGGCCTACCGACTCAAACCAGTGGCTCAAATTTGGTTTACACAACGGATGTTGGAGAAGGGGAGTGATGAAGCTATCCCTTGGGAAGAGTTCAGAGCCACATTTCTCAACTGGTTCTTTCCTATTGAGCTAAGGGAAGCTAAGATGATGGAGTTTATTAACCTTAAACAAGGTTCCATAAGTGTGAGGGAGTATGTCCTCAAGTTCAACCAACTCTCTAAATATGCTCCACAATTGGTTGCCGAGCCTAGATCCTGGATGAACAAGTTTGTGTCGAGAGTGTCCGACTTGGTTAATAAGAAGTTTCGTACAACCATGCTAGTAAGTGACATGGATTTGTACTTCCTCATGATATACGCCAAACAACTAGAGGAGGAAAAGCTTAGAAAAAGAAGAAGTGGTGAGTCCAAGAGAGCTTCTTTTAAAGGTGGTTTCCAAAGATCCAAGGGTTGTTGGTTTGCTCAATGCCACAAGTTTCAAGGGCAAGGGTTTTCCAATGCTCCTAATAAGAGATTTTCTAATGATAATCCAAAATTCCAAGGTGGTAATGGAGGAATTGTAAAACCTAGATGCCCAAGGTGTGAAAGAATCATAGTAGTCCATGTTTGAGGAATTCTAATGCTTGCTTTAGTTGTGGTGAGATGGGTCACAAAGTTATTGATACTCATCATGCACAAAACAAATGTAGAGAAGGTCGTCCACAAGGACAAGGTACAAATGCGGTTCAAAGGAGAAGAGGAGGCTAACAAGGGGATGCACCAAGGAAAAATAGATTCTATGCTCTTAAAGGGAGACGATGGGTGACTGAGGTGCCCGATGTCCTCGCCGATATGTTAAAGTTTTTTGATATTGATGTGTATGCATTGATAGACCCGGGTGCCACTCTCTCTTTTGTTGCCAAAAAGCTTCATTTTGTCGCCAAAAAGCTTCATTTTGTCCTGAATTGTTGTGTGAATCTTATGAAGTGTCTACCCCCGTTGGTGAGTCCATTGTTGCTAAAAGATAACAACAACAACATACCTAGTAATATCCCACAAGTGGGGTCTGGGGAAAATAGTCTATAGAAATTGTATCGTGTTCATTTTGCATAAAATCTTGCCTTGTGATTTTGTTGAATAAGATATCGTGGATTTTGATGTCATTTTTGGGATGACTTGGTTGCATGCAAATTATGCTTCTATTGAATGTAGAACCCATAGGGTTAAATTCCAATTCTTTAATAAGCTTATCCTTGAGTGGGAAAGTCTTCATGTGGTGGTCAAGGGTAGGTTCATTTCCTGTCTTAAAGCGGTAAAATTGATTTCTAAGGGTTGTCTCTATCATCTTGTGAAGGTTAGGGACGTTGAGTTCAATGTCCTTCCAATTGAGCCAATTTCGGTGGTTAATAAGTTTCTTAATGTCTTTCTTGATGAGCTTCTCGATGTCCCTCCCAAAAGGAAAATAGATTTTGGTATAGACCTCCTTCCTGATACTCAAATCTTTCTATTCCCCCTTACTATATAGCCCCGGCAAAGTTGAGGGAGTTATAGGAGCAATTGAGGCATTTGTTAGAAAAAGGTTTCGTACGGCCTAGTAAGTCACCTTGGGGTGCACCAGTGTTATTTGTGAAGAAAAAGGATGTTTTTCTTATAATGCGCATTGATTATTGACAACTTACTACAGTCACCATAAAGAAGAAGTACACTCTGCTAAGGATTGATGACATTTTTGATCAACTTCAAAGGGCTAGTCACATTTTTAAAATTGACCTTCTGTCTGGGTATCACAAACTGAAAGTGAGGGAGTATGACATTCCCAAGAGGGCTTTCCAAACTAGGTATGGGCACTTTGAGTTTGTGGTTATGTCCTTTGGGTTTACTAATACACCAGCTATATTTGTGGATCTCATGAACAGGGTCCTTATACCCTACCTTGACTTGTTTGTGGTGGTTTTTACAAATGATATCTTGATTTATTCCCATAGTGAGAAGGAGCATGTGGATTACTTGAAGGTGGTGTGCAAATCTTGAGGGAGGAGTGGTTGTATGCAAAATATGAGATATGTGAGTTTTGGTTGAAAGAGGTTTCTTTTCTAGGGTATATGGTGTCGTTTGATGGCATCAAGGTGGATCCTAAGAAGACGAAGGTGATTAGAAATTTGTCGAGAATTTTGACTCCATTGGACATTAGAAGTTTCTTAGGTTTGTGGGTTATTATCAGAGGTTTGTGAATGGCTTCTCTTCTATTGCTTCTCCTATGACTAAGTTGACACAAAGGAAGGAAAAATTCATATGGATCGATGAGTGTGAAAAGAGTTTCAAACTTTGAAACATAAGCTTGTCTCTGTTCCTATCTTGTCTCCACCGGAAGGGTGAAAGGATTTGTGGTGTATTGTGATGCCTCAAGAATTGGTTTAGGGTGTGTTTTGATGCAAGTTCTAAGGTGATAGCCTATGCCTCTAGACAACTTAAACTGCATGGGAAGAATTATCCCACTCATGATCTTGAATTGGCGGTTGTAGTATTTTCTTTGAAAATTTGGCGTCACTACTTGTATGGGGTTCATGTTGATATGCTCACCAACCATAAGAGTCTCCAATATGTGTTCATCCAAAAAGATCTTAAGCTACGACAAAGAAGGTGGTTATAGCTCCTTAAAGATTATGATATAAGTGTGCATTATCACCCCCGACAAAGCTGATCTTCTAGTCGATGCTCTAAGTAGGATGCCTATGGGTAGTCTAGCTCATGTTGATGATGGTTGCAAGGAGGTGGCTAGAGAGGTTCACTGGTTAGCTAGATTTGGGGATAGATCGGATGAAGTTGATGGTTCTAAGTCTTCCTTGTTTGAGGAGGTAAAGGCAAAACAAGATCTTGACCCTGCCTTGCTACCGTTGATGGCCTTGGTGAGAGATGGTAATGTGGAAGATTTCTCCCATGAGGGAGATGGTTCCCTTAGGACCAAGGTAGATTGTCTGTGCCAATTGTGGATGATTTGAAAGAATTGATCTTGAAGCCCATAATTCATCCTATTACATACACCACAGTTCTAAAAGATGTATAGAGACTTGAGGGAAGTGTATTGGTGGGGTGGTATGAAGAGAGACATTGCCATGTCCGTATTCGGATGTCACAACTTCCAACAAGTGATAGTCAAACATCAAAGGTCGGGAGTCCTAGCCTAAGACATAGAGATTCCTACTTGGAAGTGGGAAGAGATCAATATGGATTTTGTGGTTCAATTAAATAACACTAGGAAACATTTTGACTCTTTTTGGGTTGTTATTGATAGAATGGCAAAGTGCGCTCACTTCCTACCGATCAAAACTACTTATGGTGCGAAGATTATGCCAAGTTGTACGTTTATGAGTTAGTTAGGTTACATGGGCTGCCCTTGTCTATCATTTCGGATCGTGGTGCTTAATTCACTTATCACTTTTGGAGGTCCTTCCAAATAGGTCTGGTACCAAGGTTAAGCTTAGCACAACTTTTCATCCACAAATGGATGGTCAAGCCGAGAGGACGATTCAAACCCTTGAGGATATGCTTAGAGCTTGTGTTTTAGAGTTTAAGGATAGTTGGAATGAACATCTTTCACTAATTGAATTTGCTTGCAATAATACTACCACTCAAACATTGGCATGGCTCCCTTTGAAGCTCTTTATGATAGGCATTATAGATCCTCAGTTGGGTGGTTTGAAGTGGGCAAAATGGCTTTGCTAGGTCCGTATTTGGTCATGGAAGCCTTGGAGAAGGTAAGGTTGATTAGGTAGAGATTGAAAATATACCAAAGTAGAAAAAAGGTCCTATTGTGATGTGAGGAGAAGAGATCTTGAGTTTAAGGTTGGTGATTGGGTCTATTTGAAAGTCTCACCCATGAATGGTGTGGTCTGGTTCGGCAACAAGGGGAAGTTAAGCCTATGTTCATAGGTCCTTATGATGTTTTAAGGAGAGTGGGCAAGGTTCCATATGACTTGGAGTTGTTTATGGAGATGGACATGGTTCATCTGGCCTTGCATATGTCCATGTTGAGAAAGTGTGTGGGTGACCCAAGTGCCATAATGCCCTTGGATGTTGTGTGTGTTATAAGAGATAATTTGACTTATGAGGAGCTCCTGGTGACAATTTTAGATAGGCAAGTGAAGAGGTTGAGGAACAAAGATGTAGCTTCCGTCAAGGTCCTTTGGAGAAACTAACAAGTTAAAAGTGCCACATGGGAAGCTGAGGCAGACATGAGAAAGCCATACCCATATCTCTTTCACTTCACTCAAGCCGAAGGAACTAATTTAAGTCCACTATATGATTTCAAGTCTTAAGTTTTAGCCCTTATGTCATTTTGCATGCATTTATGTTTATGTTGACAAGTTTATAGTGATTTTTATCATTCATGTTGAGATTTTCAAGAATGATGTTTAAATGCATTTGTTGCGTTCATGTCGGGCTGAAATCTTCATGATTACTTCTCTTATGCATGTTTCTTTGACATTCGAGGATAAATGTTCCTAAGGGGGAGACATTGAAATGCCCCTAAAATGTGGTTCGAAAATGCCCATAATCATAATTTCAATATATCTCAACATATGTGCTTGGTATATAAACTCCGACTTCATATTCTCGATCAGGGGGAAAATTGAGTGGGAGATGGGTATAACCCTAATTTTAGGGGACCCGTAGTGAAGAATAATTCTAGCTAATTTTCCTTATCCAGTGTCTTTATGCGCCCTGACCGTGATGTGGTAGGGGTGCGAAGCAGTACAAATTTTGCCTTCGCGTTGGGTCTGCATCTTGGACCATACGCAGACCAGTGTATCACTTTCCTTGGGTTTTCTATCTCGGCCAAGGGTATTCGGGTCATAGCCCCATGCCCACTTATATGTGAAAACACCTATACTTAGCTATTTTTCAACTCTATATCACTCAAGACCCTCTCAAAAACCTCTCCAAGACTTAACCAAATATCTCATTCATATTTCAAGGATCTCAAGCCTAACTTTGGAACTTAAGGATTATCTTAAAGCTCCATGTTCTCTTCAAGCTCATCTCAAGAAAAACCGAAGTTTGAGGTATGTGGGTTTCATCCATTAGGTCTTGTCACCCAAGGAGCCTAATTTTTCTTTTTATGAAAATTGCATGTATTCAAGTTGTATTACCTATGGGTATCTATTATTATGAATTATGAACATTAATTTTGTTGGGGTTTTATAAAATTTTGATTGATTATGCATGACTATCTATTTCAAGCTTTTATTATGAATATGTTTAGTATATTGAGACTATGCATGTTTTGAGCTATGAAACTATGATCTATGACGAGATTTGATGATTAATTTCAAGGTACCCTACATGAGGGCTTTGCAATATGTTGGTGGGTTGATTTCTATTGACTTTTCGCATATTATTTCACTCTTGAATTGCATGGTATTGAACTAGTATCATGAACCCACCAAGTGTTTGATAAAATGTCGAGTAGAGAATTCTCAAGTTATTGATGATCCACTACATAATTTACAACTTAGGTGACTATATGATGATTAAGGTCTTTCAAGTATATATTGAATTCATGAAAAGTATCTATGATGTTACAAGTATCAAGTTAAGCCCTAGTTCAAAATTTTAACCTCTTGTGAGCCATTCACGTTAGGGTTCATGTATGATTATGATCTACTCTCATGTTTCAAGTTAGGCTCACCATTAGAGGTCAAGTATGTTTGAGAGCTACTCATGTTATGTTCCATGTTTCTTACAAGTTATACAAGTTATGATTATTTCAAGTATTTTGTGGGATTAGACTTAGCACCGATAGATTGGACGTCCGCGTGGACTATCTTCATGGGTCCATACTTCTTTCCTCAAACTATGTTCCAACATAGGATTATGCATTACCCTTCCTATACTGGTGGATCAGTTTAGTGTACTCTATTATAAAATCCACCCGGAAATGGGATGGGTTCTCGTAAGGGGGGTTAATTCTCTGAAATGGGATGGGCTCCCATAAGGTGAAGTATGGTTTATCTTGGTAAGTAGACTACCTCTTTACCAATGAGTGGTAATCATCGGGATTCCAAGAGGTAGCTCACTTGGTCTTACTTTTGTCGGTTAGTGTATCTTCCCACACATGTATAATGTTCTATGCAAGTTTAATTATTTACAAGCATGTTTACTTCAAGCATTGACCGTTCATGCCATATTGAGATCTCACTTATTTATTGCTTATTACTATGTATTTTTTCTATATTGGCTTATGTCATGTTGCATTGCATCCTATATACTCAGTACATTCAAACGTACTAACACATACTCTATACCTACATGATATTACCATGTAGGAATAGGAGCACCACTTGATCATCCTCTGCGTGTCTAGTACGATCCATTAAAGCAAGCTTTGGTGAGTCCTCAAATTCTTTGACATTATCTTTAGAACTCTTGTTATATTGAGACTTCTTTTGTTGAACACTTGATATTATGAGAGTGAGATCGTAAAAAGTATTGGCCCCTGCTCCATTCTATGTTAGAGGTGTTGTTGGAATATTATGATGTATTTATACTATGAGCCCGACTCTGTATGCTTTAATGGTTATCAAAGGTTTCCCTTTGTCCTGCTTCCTTTTTGTTATTACCTTTTGTTGTTGTTTGCTTTGCTTTCGCGACCCAGGATATGTGATTGATATGCTATGAGGCTTGTTTGGGTCCCTATGGGTTCCCATTTGCCATGTCACATCTAGGCTCTAGGCTTGGGTCATGACATAGGGTGACTTACTAGGCCTATGAACCCCTTCTCTAATAAATCATGTAACTGCTCCTTTAACTCTTTAAATTCCGTCTGGCCATTTAGTAGGGAGGAATGGAGATGGGTTGAGTATCGGGAGAAGATATATACCAAAATCTATCTCCCATTCGGGAGGGACACTGGGAAGTTCATCTGTAAAAACATCAAGAAACTCATAGACAACTAAGATCGACATAATAGAGGGGACTTTAGACTTGACATTGCTGACCCATACAAGATGATAAATGCAACCTTTGCAAATCACCCTTTGACCCTTCAAATAAGAGATGAACCTACCCTAGACCACCAAATCACGACCTTTCCATTCAAGGAAAGGTTCATTAGGGATTTGGAATCTGACATTTTGAGCCCTATAATCAACAGTTGCATGATATGCATGTAACCAATCCATCCCGAGAATAACTTCAATATCTACCATATCAAGTTCACAAAAATTACAGGGAAAGACTTTATGTAGTATCAACATGGGACAACTGCTATAGACTCTTTTAGCAAGAATGGACTCACCGACGAAGGTAGACACCTCAAAGGGTTCACAAAACAATTAGGGACATACATGTAGCCAATTAGCGAAACATGGAGTAGTAAAATAAAGAGTAGCACCAAGATCCAATAAAGCATATGCATCAAGATTATAGATCTTCAACACACCATTAACAATATCAAATGCCTATCAACCCCTTGTCTCCCTTGAAGAGTATAACATCGGTTGTATTGAGGAATACCTCCTTGTTGGCCACCTTGTGCCATTTGATCACTATAGGAACCTTACCTTTAAGGATGACCATCTCGACCCTTGTTTGGATAATTCACAATCTTGTGACCCATTTTTCCACAAATGAAGCAAGCACCCGTATTTCTCCAACATGTGCCACTTTGATTCCTTCTATATTTTGGGCACTTAGGATGAATCGTTTCACCATTTCCAACATGAGTTTTTGGGTTGGGAACCCTATCATTTTCAAAATTTCAGCCTTGGGCATTGGAGGACTCTTGACTTTAGAATTTGTGGTCCTGTTAGAAATGACCAACCATTAAAACCTTGAAACTCACCATCAAGTCGAGCCCTCTTAGACTCCCCCATCCTTCTCTTTCTAAGCTTTATCCCCTTAAGTTGTTTAGTGTATGTCATGAATCATGATATATCCATATCCCTAATAAGCACAGAGGCATGGTACTCTTTATTGGTCAAGTTAGATACACCCGACAATAACTTTTGCATCATTCCCCAAGGGGTCGGCTACTTAGTGAGGAGAAAACTTGGAGAGGTTGTTAAATTTGAGGAGATACTCCCTCAAACTCATAGAATGTTCTCTAGGATTCATGTACTCCATGAACTTTGCTTTTTTGACATTATTGGGAAGAAATGATCAAGGAAGACAACTTTGAATTCCTCCTATAGACTGGGCTCATCATCCCCCCGCTCCATCTTCCATTGATTATACTATATTTGAGCAAGGCCCTTGAGTTGGTAAGCTGCTACTTCTGCTTTCTCTTCTGAACTTATCCCTATAACAGCCAAGACCTTATACACTTCATTGATGAACTCTTGGGGGTCCTTTTACCTTATACACTTCATTGATGAACTCTTGGGGGTCTTTTTCTACCTTTGAGCTATAAAATTCTGGGGACTCATCCTTGTGAAATCACTCAATCTTGATGCTGGGGTGGTGGTAGGAGGATCTTGAACCACTTGATTGGGCACGACCCTTGCCAAAAATGTGACTATATTCTAGTACTCGACATGGATGACTTCTTCTCCTTTCGATTTGGGAGCTTATGGAGCTGGAGGGGTTATTTTTACCCTCGAGGGTGGGGGCTCTTTGTTCTATTCATCTCGGTGGCATGATCTAAGATTGCAAAAGATTACCCATTAGAGAATGGAAACTTTGTTTCAAATCTAAGACACGACATAGAATATGAATATGTGAACCATTTCTTTAAATGCCTCATAACCTCTCATTCATAGTAGTGGTGTTCATCAAAATCATGAACAAGACTCTACTCAACGTTGGGTGTAGGATTTTAGAGGACCTTTTTCAAACCTAGTGGTCTGACACAAAGCTTGTCACGACACTGGACTATGGCCTAGTCATGTCACAATGAATGGGGGACTCTAAGGAGCCCCAGAATAGCCTCAAAGCATTCATAGAATATCCTTGGTTTTGCTGAGGCATAATTGGCCAACTACTATATAGCACATAATATCTAAGGGAAGTGCGGCTTTGGACTCATGATATGGAGATGTTGTTGGGTAAAGGAGCATAGATCACATAACAAATAAATCTAAGGGGTGGGTAAGTATGACTCACGTTATGAGGGCAGTTACAGACTTGGGACTTACATTTCATAGCCATCATCATATAAGAAGTACATAAGGGAATAGGGACTAAGGCAAACCTCCACTCACTACATAGCATAACATGTTGAACTCAACCATACATGGCTATAACAATATCTAACAACACCTCTAATCATTATTTGAATTAGCGCCAAGACATCTCCAAAACTTACCCTAAAAAGATAGTATCCAAAAATAAATGAGTCTAAACAAGGTATGAATGTAAGTGGAATTTTTTCCCCGGAAGTGGAGTATTCAACAACCAGTCTTTGACCGAAATGTCAAGCCACATGGAGGAAGAGGATGAAAAAGAACTCAGGTTCTTACATGGTGAGGTCATGAAGGCAAAATGTATGTGTTATTACTTGGAATGTACTAAGTATGCCGGTTAAAATGCATCAAAGAATATAAGTCATAAGTAATCAATATGTATTATCATAAACAATAGATATATGCTAAATATGCCATGAGCTGTAATAGCCTAGAGGGACATTGCATGAAAAAACATCAAATTACATGAAATCATATAAATAGTGTGAAGGAACCATAACCGATATGTAAGACCATGTGAGCTACTACTTAGAATCCTGATGTTCACTCCACATCATACAAGGTGTCGTCTACTTTGCAAAGGTAGACCAAACATTATCCTTACATCATGACCTTTTTAGAAAGTGCCACAACCTTTTGACATAACTATTTTTGTGGGTTTCACATTTTATCTTTACCTTACTACATAGCCTTTTTGGTAGGTTCACCCAGTATCCATACCTTACAACATTGCCTTTTCGGTAGGTAGAAGCTCATATGGGGATTTATTGTCATAACCTATGGTGGAACATAGTTTAGGGACCTTGGGAGACTACCAAGGTCCTCTCGGTGCTAGGTCACAATCCCACAATACCTAAAACATGGTCCTAGTCATGGCATGAATAGTCTCAAAATATCATAGTATCATCCTTGGAGTAGCTCATAAATCATAACTTTTAACATCAATGTTATTATTGTACATAATACTTATCATTCGTATCATGCTCATGAGCATATAGAATACTTATTAGCTCCCTTGTTAGTCCCAACATACTTATCATACATAGCATGCCATAAGGAATTCATGTCTTAAGAACTTAACATGCATCTTTAAATAAAATCATCATGGGTGCATTCAAGTAAAATTGAAATCATGCAATTCATGAAATGCCGTAAGAAGAGTAAAATAATATCCCTATTCAAACATCCCACCATCATCATGATGAAACTGGATTTGGGTTCCATCAAATCCTTATGTAAACATCACAGGCTTTGTCACGACCCAAGCCTTGGGCCTAGACATGACACAATATATGGGGAACCTGAAGGAACTCCAAAATTGACTCATAACATATCATTACATATCCTTGGTCACTGAAGCAATAAAATACAATAAGAGAGGATAAATAGAGATAATGGGATAAGGGACAACTTTTATATCACAAACATTAAGAGTCAAGAGAGAGTCAAAGCTCATAACATTATACATAACATGTCTAACAAAACCACTAACCATAGAACTTAGCGAGGGCCAAGAAAAGCAACCAGACTCATCATCATAGTCAATACATATATAAAGAAAGATAGTCTTAGTACTTAGTATGAGATCATAAACATTGTCCCCGAAATGGAGGACTCACCAACTAGTTTTGTAGAGAAATCGCACTAGCTAGGTGGAGGAGGAGGATGATCAAGTGAGCCTCTGGTTCCTAGATGGTGATATCATATAGGAAAAAGTATGCATTAGCATATTTGATTGTACTAAGTATGTAGGATGCAATGCAACAGGAGATAGGCAACATGGTCAAGATACATAATAAAATTCAATAACAGCATAATAACAATATGACATGCATGGTCAATGCTTGTAGTAAAACATGCATACATAGAATAGTGTACATGTGTAGGAAGAGACCATTATAAGTAACCAAGGTCTGCCACCTCCTTGTCGAGGGTATTGAGGTACAAACCACTCAACAAGGTTGCACGGTCTACTACCTCCGAGGGAGGCAATTGAGGTACAAACCCCCCCAACAAGGTTCCATAGGCCTACTACCTCCCGAGCAAGGCAATTGATGTACAAATCCCCCAACAAGGTCGCATGAGCTTACTACATCCTGAACAAGGTAATTGAGTTACAAACCCCTCAACAAGGTTGTTTGGGCCTACTACCTCCCGAATGAGGCAACCGATCAACTTCTAACACTATAGATACTTTTCATGAAATCAATACTTTTATGCCATACATTCATCATCATAAAGACATATAAGTCATTGGTCATTCATTAGAACATCAATGGCTCAAAAACCCTAAACTGGACATTTTATCAAACACTTGGTGGGTGTTTAACGCTAGTGTAAAACTATTCAATTAAAGAGTGAAATCATGAAAGAATTCTTAAAGTAAATCATCCCACCAACACTTGGTAGCACCATCATACAATATATATCAAGCCCCTTCATCAAATATCAAGTTAGATTCAAGATTCATAGCTCAAAACATGCTAAAATAGTCATACTTTTAAAAAACCCTAACATAATTCATAGTAAAATTCATGATAAATAGACCCATATGTAAAACCAACTTAAAAGCATGTAAATTAGACGAAATGGAAGCTTGGGTACCATGGGTGAAAGGACCCAATGGTTGAAACCACATACCTCAACTTTGGAGAATCCTTGGAGAAGATTGGAAATGTAGACTTGAAGCTTGAATGAGAACCTTAAGATCCGGATTGAGTTTTGGGACTTGAAATTTGGTGTGAAATATTTGTCTAAGTGCTTGAGTGAGTAATGGGGAATATCTTGTGTGATATGAGGGTGAAATAAGGGTATGTATAGGTATTTTCACGCATAGGTAAACTTAGTCCCAATACCAAAAAGATAGAAAAATTGGCAGCATTTTTACACTATGGCGAGCCATTGCTGCGTCGCACCAGGGGCGTGAAAAGCTCTCTGGAAATTGCATTTTGCAATTTTCAAATTTTGATACGATTGCTTAAAAATTGAGGTTAGACCTATTGCTCACTCAATTGACCTCCTAATCAAGAATATGAAGTAAAATTTACAATATCATGCATGAATTTTAAGATATATAGAAATTACTATTTCAGTCACTTTCGAGGCACATTTTTCTGGCAAATATACATCTACAGGAACTTGCACTTTCTGGGGTCATTTCAATATCTTCCCCTTGGAAATATTCGTCGCCGAATGTCAAAGAAATGTACATAAGAAGAGTAATCATGAAGAATCATCCCCAAAAAGAATGCACCAACACACTCAAAACATCATTTTCAAAATCTCAACATAAGTGTAAAAATCACCATGAACTTTGTCAATATAAACATGAATGCATACAAATAACTTGGGGGCTGAAACATGAGACATGAAATCACATAGATGACTTAGAATTAGTACCTTAGGCTTGAGTAGAATGGAAGAGATAAGGATATCATTTTTGCATTTCTGCTTTGGCCTCCCATGTAGCACTTTCGACTTGTTAATTCCACCAAAAGGACCTTAACGGAAGCAACATCCTTGTTCCTCAACCTCTTCACTTATCTATCTAAGATCTCTATTGGAGCTTCTTCATATGTCAAGTTGTCCTCAACCACCCCAACAACATCAAGAGGCACAATAGCATTAGGGTTACACCCACATTTCCTCAACATAGATGCATGGATAACCAGATGAACCAATTCCATCTCACTAGGCAAATCCAACTCTCAGGCCACCTTACCAATCCTACTCATCACCTTATAAGGACCCACAAATCTTGTACTTAGTTTACCCTTCTTACCAAAATGAACCACACCCTTCATGGGTGACACCTTCAAATAGACCCAATCACCAACTTTAAATTCAAGCTCTCTTCTTCTCACATCGACATAGGACTTTTGGCGACTTTGAGATGTTTTCAACCTCTCTCTAATCAACTTTACATTCTCCATAGCATTCATGACCAGATATGGACCCAACAAGGTCATTTCTCCAACTTCAAACCACCCAACCGGTGATCTACAACGTCTACCATTCAGGGCCTTATAAGGAGCCACACCAATGCTAGAATGATAGCTATTGTTGTTAGCAAACTCAATCAATGAAAGATGATTGTCCCAACTATCCTTAACTTCAAAATACAAGCCCTAAGTGTATCCTCAAGAGTTTGGATAGTTCTTTTGGCTTGGCCATATGTTTGAGAGTGGAAGGTTGTACTAAGTTTAACCTTTGTACCAAGACCCCTTTGGAAAGACCTCTAAAAATGTGAAGTGAATTGAGCACCACGATATGATATGATGGATAAGGGAACCCATGCAACCTCATCAGCTCATGAATGTACAATTTTACATAATCTTCATCCCCATATATAGTTTTAACCACTTAAAAATGAGCCAATTTCGTCATCCTATCAACCTCAACCCAAGTAGAATTGAAACCCTTTCTAGTCTTAGGCAAACCAACCACAAAGTCCATGTGGATTTCCTCCCACTTCCAAGAAGGAATCGCTATGCCTTGGGTTAGGGGACCCGACCTTTGATGTTTGGCTTTGACATATTGGCAACAATAAAAATTTTAAACAAATTTGGCAATGTCTTTCTTCATACCTCTCCACCAAAACACATCCGCAAATCCCTATACATCTTGGTAGAACTGGGGTGAACTGAATAGGAAGAATTATGAGCCTCATCAAGGACCTTCTCTCTCAAGCCATCAACACAAGGTACACACAACCTACCTTGGTACGTAAGGCCACCATCTCCCCCTTAGGAGAAAACCTCCACCTTGCCCTCTTTCTCCAAGGCCTTCAATACTAGTAAGGAGGGATCAAGATCTTCTTTTGCTTTCACCTCATCAACCAAGGAAGACTTTTAACCATCCGCAACCAAAATGCCACCATTATCCACTTTTTCCAACCTAACCCCCAACCTAGACAACCGATGGACCTCCTTAGCCATGTCTACACCCCACCATTATCATGAGTTAGGCTACCCATAGACATCCTACTCAAAGAATCCGCCATAACATTAGCCTTATAGAGATGATAATGCACACTCATATCATAATTATTAAGAAGTTCTAACCACCTTATTTTCCTCAAGTTAAGATCTTCTTGAGTGAACACATATTGGAGACTCTTATGATCGGTAAACAAATCAACATGCACCCCATACAGGTAATGATGCCAAATTTCAAAGATAAAACCACGGTGGCCAATTCAAGATCATAATATGATAATTCTTTTCATGCACTTTGAGTTGCCTACAAGCATAGTCTATTACCTTACCATTTAGCATCAATACACAACCTGAACCAATTTAGGAAGCATTATAATACACAACAAACCCTTCCAGTAGAGACAAGATAGGAGCGGAGACAAGCTTATCCTTCAAGGTTTGGAAACTCCTTTCACACTCATCAGTCCACAAAAACTTAGCCTTCTTTTGGGTCAACTTTGTCATGGGTGAAGCAATAGAAGAAAACCCATTCACAAACCTCCGGTAATAACCCATTAGGCCCAAGCACCTTCTAATATACAATGGGGTCAATGGTCTAGGCCAATTTCTAATCACATCCATCTTTTTAGGATCCACCTTAATACCATCCCCTGACACCACATGTCCTAGAAAGACAACTTGTTTCAACCAAAATTCACACTTCTCATATTTAGTATACAACTTCTACACCCTCAATCTTTGAAACACTGCCCTCAAATGAGCTAGATGCTCCTCCTCACTATAAGAATAGATCAAAATATCATCATTCAAGAACATAACAAACAACTCAAGGTAGTGTTAAAGACCTTATTCATTTGATCCATGAAGATGGTCGGTGCATTGGTCAACCTAAAATACATAACTATAAATTCAAAACGCCCATACCTAGTCCAGAAGGCCATCTTAGGAATAGCACACTTGCTCACCTTCACTTGATGGTACCCGGACCGATGATCTATCTTAGAGAAGTGACTATCCCCTTGCAATTAATCAAACAAATCATCAATGATTGGAAGAGGATACTTGTTCTTTATAGTGACCCTATTGAGTTGCCAATAGTCAATACACATTCTAAGAGACCCATCCTTATTTTTCACAAACAACACCGGTGCACCCCAAGGTGATTGGCTAGGCCTAATAAAACCCTTCTCCAATAAGTCCCTTAATGGCTCCTTCAACTCCGTTAACTCCATCGGGGCCATACGGTAAGGGGAAACAGAAATGGGTTGAGCATCAGGGAGGATCTCTATACCAAAGTCTTTTTTTCTTTCAGGAAGAACAACGGGACAGTCATTTAGAAAGACATCAAGAAACTCATTTACCACTGCAACCAACTCTATGGGAAAGACTTTTAACTCACATCCCTAACCCTCATAAAATGATAAAGCCACCCCTTAGAGATCAACTTACGAGCTTTAATGCAAGAGATGAAGCTACCTTTGACCACTACATCATGACTCTCACTCTTAAGAAAAGGTTCATTTGGGAATTGAAACTTGAACTTGCGAGTTCTACAATCAATAAAGGCATACTATGCATGCAACCAATCTATCCCAAGAATGACATCAAAATCAACCATATCCAACTCAACAAGATCACAAGGCAATATTTTATGCAAGATGCAAATGGGATAATTTCTATAGACCTTTCTAGCAACAATAGATGCACCAATAGGAGTAGACACCTCATATGACTCACACAATAATGCAGTCTCAACATGGAACTTTTTTGGCAACAAAAGGGTAACAAAAGAAAGAGTGTCACCCAGATCAATCAATGCATACACAACAAATCAGACACTTTTAGCATACTTGTGACAACATCGAGCACCTCATAAACCCCTTGCCTCCCATGCAAAGCATAAAACTTATTGTGCCTTGGGGAACCACCTGGTTGACCAACTTTCCCCAAAGTAACAGCATTAGCACCCTGTCCTTGAGGACAAACATCTTACCGTTATTGCGATTACCCGGGCAATCCATCATCTTGTGGCTCACTTCCCCGTAATTATAGCAACCATTAGTAGCCCTCACGCATGGGCTATCACGACCCTTACCACATCATGGACATACGAGTCTAGACATCACACCACCACCCTCTTGGGACCTTGGGTAGTCATTGGCAAATCTCCCACTAGGAACATGAGAAGACTCTTGGCCTTGATGAAACTGGCCACCCTTGCTACTTTGGAACTTACCATCAAAATGGGCCCTTTTGGCCTCATGATCCCTCCTCTTCCTCAATTTCTCCCCCTCCAATTTTTCGACATAAGTTATCAAACAAGAAAACTCCATGTCATTAATCAACATAGTAGTACGGCATTCCTCACTTACCAAATTGGAACCACCCATCACAAATATATTCATCCTAGACCTTAAGTCAGCAGACCAAGTCTGGAGCATACTTTGAGAGTTGGTTGAAGTTGAGGGCATACTCCCTTACGCTCATAGATCCTTTTTTCAAATTCATGAACTCCACTAATCTGGATTCCCTAAGCTCAAGAGGGAAGAACCAATTAAAGAAAACCGTCTTGAACTCCTCCCATAGAACCATATTGTTGACCCCCTTCTCCTCCTTCCATTTATTGCACCATATTTGTGCTACCCCTTTGAGTTGGTAGGCCACCAACTCCGCTTTATCTTCCAACCTCACACCCATGATAACCAATACCTTGTAGACCACATCAATGAACACTTGAGGGTCCCCATCTACCTTAGACCCATAGAATTCTGGTGGGTTCATCCTCATGAAGTCCCGCACCTGAGATGCCAAAGTGGGAGCATGAGGGGCTTGGACCCCTTGGTTGGCTTGATTACCCACAACTTGTGCAAGCAAGGTGAGAGCATCCTGAAGCTTTCCATGTGATAGTTGCTGCTAGGGGGTCTGAGCTCTTCTTTCTCTTGTGTTAGGGATGATCTAGAATAGCAAAGAACAATCATTATAGGGGGAAAACTTTACCTTAACTTCTATAGCACGACATTGAGTAAGAAGAAAGGAAACATTTTCTAAAACCTCTCATAGCCTCTTCCTCATAGTTGTGGTGCACAACACAACCATGAACAAAACTCTAATCAACATGGTGTATTACATATCGAGGACTATTAACAACCTAGTGCTCTAATACTAAGTTTTTTATGACCCAAGCTTAGGTCCTAGACATGAAACGATGCATGGGGAACCCAAAGGGACCCTAAGAAATCCTCTTAACATATCATTACACATCCTTGGTCGCGGAAGCAATAAAATACAATAAGAGAGGATAAATAGGGATAACAAGGTTGAGGGAGAACTTTCATACTATAAACATCAAGAGTCAAGAGAGAGTCAAAGCTCATGACATTATGCATAACATGTCCAAAAAAACCTCTAACTATGAAACTTAGTGGGGGCCGAGACAAGCAACCGAGCTCACTCTCATAGTCAATAAATTCACATAGAAAGATAGTCTTAGTACTTAGAATGAGATCATAAACATTATCCCCGGAATGGAGGACTCACCAACTAGTTTTGTAGGGAAATCGCTCAAGCCACGTGGAGGAGGATGCTGATCAAGTGGGGCTCTAGTTCCTACATGGTGACATCATATAGGCAAAAATATGCAATGGTATATTTGAATGTACTAAGAATTTGGGATGCAACGCAACTAGAGATAGGCAACATTGTCAAGATGCATAATAATATTCAATAGATAGCATAATAACAATATGAGATGTATGGTCAATGCTTGTAGTAAAACATGCTTACATAGAATAGTTTGTGTGTAGGAAGAGACCATTATGGGTAACCAAGGCCTACCACTTCCTTGGCGAGGTGATTGATGTACAAACCCCTCAACGAGGTTGCGTGAGCCTACTACCTCCCGAGTAAGGTAATTAAGGTACAAATCCCCCAACAAGGTTGCACAGGCCCACAACTTCCCGAGCGAGGCAATTAACGTAAAAACCATCCATCAAGGTTGTTCAGCCTACTACTTCCCCAACGAGGCAATTGATCAACTTCCAATACTATCGATACTTTTCATGAAATAAACACTTTTATACCATACTTTCATCATCATAAAGTCATACAAGTCATAGGTCATGCATTAGAACATCAATGGCTCAAAAATCCTAACTCGGACATTTTATAAAACACTTGGTGGGTGTGTAATGCTAGTGCAAACCGATGTAATTAAAGAGTGAAATCATGCAAGGAGCCTTGATGTAAATTATCCCACCAATACTTGGTAACACCATCATACAATATACATCAAGACCCTTCATAACTCATGTTAGATTCAAGATTCATAGCTCAAAAAATGCTAAAATAGTTACACTTACAAAAAACCCTAACATAGTTCATAGTCAAATTCATAATAATAGACCCATATGTAAAACCAACATAAAAGTATGTAAATTAGATGAAATGGAAGCTTAGGCATCATGGGTGAAAGGACCCAATAGTTGAAACCCACATACCTTGAATTCGGAGAATCCTTGAAGAAGATTGGAAATTGAGACTTGAAACTTGAATAAGAAACTTAAGATCCAAATTGAGGTTTGGGACTTGAAATTTGGTGTGAAATATTTGTCTAAGTGTTTGAGTGAGTATTGGAAAATGTCTTGTGCGATATGAGCATGAAATATGGATACTTAGAGGTATTTTTCATGAATGGGAACACTTAGGCCCAAGATCAAAAAGTCTTGGACTGAACAGAAAAACTGGCAACATTTTACACTTTGACGGGCCCTTGGCGCGTCGAGCCAGGGGCGTGGAAAGCTCTTTGGAAATTGCATTTTGTGATTTTTAAATTTTGATGTGGTTGCTTTAAAATTGAGGTTAGACCCATTTCCCACTCAATTTTACACCGTGATCAAGAATATGAAGTCAAAATTTTGACATCACGCACGGATTTTGAGATATATGGGAATTATGATTCCAAGCACTTTTAAGGCACATTTTTGGGTGCTTTTTAGGGGTCATTTCAGGCTTCACATGATATTGCATTACATGAAAGTGTCCAAGGATAAACCATCATAAAATTCTTCATATTATCATCACATAAGGAGGTTCATAAAATCACCATGTTTTATCATGACTTGGGATATCATAACGGAGGTGATTAGTTGATGATCTTGTGGAGGAAAGGTCTGAAAAGCCCTAAAAATGCCCCCAAAAATGTGTTTTGGAAATGTCCATAATCGTAATTTCTATATATATCAAAATTCATGCGTGACATCAAAAATTTGACTTCATATTCTTGATCAGGGGGAGATATTTAGCTGGAAATGAGTATAACCCCAATTTTAGAGGACCCGTAGTTAAAAATAAATTTCACAAAGTTACGAATTCTAGTGGTGATCCACGCCCTGGCTGCGATGCACCAGGGGCACGAAAAGTGTTAATTTTTTCCTTAAAATTCTGTTTCATCCCAAAGGCCTTGGGGTAATAGCCCCATGCTCACATATACGTGAAAACACCTATACTTAGCCATTTTTCAACTTTACATAACTCAAGACCCTCTCAAAACCCTCTCTAACACTTAACCAAATATTTCATCAAAATTCAAGTGTCTCAAGCTTAATTTCCGATCTCAAGAACTCCAATCCAGCTTCAAGTCTCCTTCACATCTACATCAAGGAATCCTCAAATTTAGGTATGTGGGTTTCAACCATTGGGTCTTTTCACCCATGGTACCCAACCTTCCTAATTTATGAAAATTGCATGTTTTCAAGTTGTATTACTTATACGTATTACCTATTATAAATTATGACTATGAACTATGTTGGGGTTTATGAAATATTGATTGAAAATACATGTCTAGCTATTTCAACCTTACACTATAACATGGTTTGTCTATTTTTACTATGCATGTTTTGAGGTATAAAAATATGATCTATTATGAGATTTAATGATAGATTTAAGGTATCTAAGATGAGGATTTTACTATGATTTTGTGGGCTGATATACATTGAATTTTCTCATATTATTCACTCTTGAATTGCATCATTTTGAACTAGCATTATACACCCACCAATTGTTTGATAAAATGTCTTGACAAGGATTCATGAGTTGTTAATGATCTATTGCGTAGTTTACAAGCCAAGTGACATTATGATGGTTAAGGGATTGTATGTATGCATTGAACTTATAGAAAGTGTCTATGGTGTTGAAAGTTGACCACACCTTGTTGGTGGGTGGCATGCCCAATCACCTTGTTGAAGGTGTGACAAGCCTCAATCACCTTGTCGGGGGGTGGCATGCTCGTACAACCTTATTGAGGGGTATGTACCTCAATCTCTTTTGTCGGGGGTTGGAATGCCCATACTACCTTGTTGAGGGGTGTGTACCTCAATCACCTTGTCGAGAAGGGGGGGTAGGGGGTAAGAGGTGGCATGCCCGTACTACCTAGTTGAGCGGTATGTACCTCAACCACCATCCAAGGGGGTGGAATTACTTGGAGTTCAAGTGATAGTTTGCTTAGGCTATGATGATTATGGTCTCTTCCTACACATGTAACCTATATTTGCAAGTTATATGATTTGCAAGCACGTTTTACCTCAAACATTGATCATACATGCCATTTTGATATTATATATATTTGTTGCTTATGATTATGCATTTTGACTATGTTGCATGTGTCTTGTTGTATTGTATCCTACATACTTTGTACATACAAACGTACTAACGCATACTCTATGCTTATATGATGTTACCATGTAGGAACCAGAGAACCACTCGATCATCCTCCACGTTGCTAATTCGGTGCTTTGCAGATATGCTTTAGTGAGTTCTCAAGTACGAGGATACAATCTATGTTGCTCTTGCATTTTATTATTTCCCTTATGTTGAACACTTGATGCTATAAGGGTGAGCTCAGAGAGTTTCTTGGCTCCCGCTACAATCTATGTTTAGAGGTGCCTTGGAACAATTGATGTATTTATACTTTGAACTTGACTCTTGAGTATTTTATGATTATCTAAGACATCCCTTAGTCCCATTCCCTTATTTATATCTCTTGTTGTTGTTTATTTTGCTTCCGCAACCAAGGATGTGTGTATTATATACTAATAGGCTTGTTTGGGGTCCCTTCGAGTTCCTATTTTTCGTGTCACGTCTAGGATCTAGGCTTCGATGGTAACAAGGTCTCCATAGTTAAACCCACATACCTTAGTAAATTAGCAGAGGAAAATTAGTCTCGAAGGGAAAGGATTCAAAACCCTAGTTTGCTTTCTTCTTATTGAAGCCTTGGAGGACTTAGGAGAATTTTGAGAGGATTTTGGGACTTATGATGTATAGATGGAACTCCATCAAGGATCTGTGTTGAGATCTTTTCTTTTTGCTTTGGTAACGTATAAGCTGGCATGGTCTTTCCAGGAGAGGGTGCCATGTTATTTATAAATGACATAGTATTGATCAATGAGACTTGGGTCAAAGTTAATGAAAGATTGGAGGTTTGGAGAAATACTTTGGAATCCGAAGGTTTCAAATTGAGTAGTACCAAAACAGAATACTTGGAGTGTAAATTCAATGTTGCTAGAGTTGTAAGAGACAGTGAAGTGAAGCTTGTCACTCAACCTATTCCTAAGAGAGAAAGCTTTAATTATCTTTGATCAATTACCCAGAGTAGTGACGATATTGGCAATGATGTTACACATAGTATTGGATAAGCACAGATGAAATAGTGGCTTGCCTCAGGAGTACTATGTGATAAAACAATACCACCTAAGCTTAAAGATACGTTTTATAGAATGGTGGTTAGACCATCTTCATTATATAGGGTGGAGTATCGGCCAACTAAAAAGTCACATGTTTAGAAGATGCAGGGTGTGGAGATGAGGATGTTGAGATGGATATGTAGATATACTAATAGTGATAGGATTAGGAATGAGATCATTCGGGAGAAGCTAGAGGTGGCCCCTGTGGCTGACAAGATGAGGGAAGCGACCCCGTGTTGGTTTGGACATTTGCAGATAAGGAGTATCGAGGATCCTATTATACCATGACCCAAGCCTAGGGCCTAGACGTGATACCACGAGTGGGAACCCGAAGGGACCCAAAACAAGCCTCTTAGCATATCCTTTACATATCCTTGGTCGCAGAAGCAATTAAACAACAACAAGAGAGTATAAATAAGGATAAAGGGACTAAGGGAAGTCTTAGATAACCATAAACATCCAAGAGTCAAGAAAATAGCATAATTACATCACTTAGCCAACAACACTTCTAGCATAGATAGGGGGGCCAAGACACTTTCTGGGCTCATCCTCATTGTACCAAGAGTTTAACATAAAAAAATAACATAAGCAAGAATAGCATAGCTAGTGTCCCCGAACTTGAGGACTCACCAAAGCTTATCTTCAAGATGTCTAAAACTAACCACGTGAAGATTATTGTGAGAAGCCCTGCTTCCTACATGGTAACATCATATTGACATAGAGTATGCATTAGTATGTTTGAATGTACTAAGTAGGTATGATGCAATACAACAAGAGATAGGCAACATAGTCAAAGGGATAGTATATTAACAACATAGCAAGCATGATCAATGCTTGAAGTAAAACATGCTTATATGGAACATATTACATGTGTAGGAAGAGACCACCATCATAGAACAAGCAAACTAGTATTTGGAATCCAAGGCCTACCATCCTCTTAGAAGGTGATTGAGGTATCTACCCCTCAATTGGTAGATGGTCATAGCACCCCCCGTCAAAGTGGTCAAGGTATATACCCCTCAATATGGTATATGGGCATAACACCCCCTATCATAGTGGTCAAGGTATATACCGCTCAACATGGTAGATGGGCATAACACCCCCTATCAAAGTGGCCAAAGTATATACCTCTCAACATGGTAGATGGGCATAGCACCTCCAATCAAAGTGGTTGAGGCAAATCACCCCCTCAACAAGGTATGGTTATCTTGTAACACTTTAGATACTTTTCACGAATTCAATACATACAAGCCTTCCGGTCACCATCATATTGTCACTTGACTCATAGATTATGCAATAGATTATCAATAACTCAGGAACCCTTAACTGGACATTTTATCAAACACTTGGAGGGTGAGTAATTTTAGTCAAAATCATGCAATTCAAGAGTGAAATCATGTGGAAAACTCAATGTAAGTCAACCCACTAACCCTTGGTAAAACCCTCATGCAAGATACATTGAAACCCTTCATCAAATCTCATAATAGATCATAGATTCATAGCTCGAAACATGCTTAAATATTCAACATTTCATGAAACCCTAACATAGTTTATAATCATATTCATAGTAAGAGATACCCATAGATAATTCAACTTGAAAACATGCAATTTACATAATAAGGAATGTTAGGCACCATGGGTGAAAGGACCCAATGGTTGAAACCTACATACCTCAAACTCGGGGATTTTCTAGATGAAGATTTGAATGGGAACTTGACGCTTGAACGAATTTCATGAGAACCAGAAATGAGTTTGGGACACTTGAATTTGGATGAAATATTTAGCAAGTGTTAGAGAGGGCTTTGGGGAATGTATTGAGTGATATGGGTTGAAAAATGACTAAGTATATGTGTTTTTATGCATAGGAAGGCTTAGGCCCAAGGCCCCAAAGCCTCAGGTCGAAATTGTAAAAACTGGCAAAAAGAAAAACAGTGATACGTGCCCTGGCTGCGTCACGCCAGGGGCACGGATCCACTCTGTTTTTCGTAAACCATGAAAAATGAAGTTCTGCTACTATTGCTCTAAAATCGAGATTATACCCATCTACCACTCAATTTTGCCGCTAATCACGAATGTGAAGTTAGATTTTCATATCACGCACATATATTGAGATATATGGAAATTACGAATATGGGCATTTCTGAGGCACATTTTTTAGCACTGTTTGGGGATTTTTAATATATCCCCCTTGAGAAGATTCATCCCTGAATGTCAAAGAAACGTACATAAGAGGAGAAATCTAGATGATTTAAGCCCATCACATGAATGCAATAAATGCAATAAGACATCATTTCAAAAATCTCAACATAAGTGTTCAAAATCACCATAAACTTGTCAACATAAACATTAATACATGCAAATGACATAAGGAATGAAACTTAAGACATAAAATCACATAGGGGACTTAAATTAGTACGCCAAGCTTGAGTGGAGTGGAAGAGATAGAGATATCATGCATGTCTGCCTCGGCTTCCCAAGTGGCACCTTTAACTTGTTGGTTTCTCCAAAGAAACTTGATGGAAGCTAAATCCGTGTTCCTCAACCTCTTCACTTGTCTATCAAAAATTTCTATCGGAACCTTTTCATAAGTCAAATTGCCTTCAATAACAACCACTACTTCTAAAGGAACAATAGCACTTGGTTCACTCACACACTCCCTCAACATAGACACATGGAAGACCGGATGAACCATATTCATATAATTGGGCAACTCCAACTCGTAGGCCACCTTACAAATCTTCCTCAACACTCAATAAGGACCCACAATTCTTGGGCTCAATGTACCTTTTTTGCCAAAATGAACCACACCCTTCATGGGTGAGACCTTCGAATAGATCCAATCACCAACCATAAATTCAATATCCCTTCTCTTCACATAGGCATAAGACTTTTGTCCACTTTGGGCTATTTTCAATCTCTCCCTAGTAAACCTCAACTTTTCTGTCACATCCATAACCAAATCCGATCATTAAAAAGCCATCTCCCCACCTCAAACCATCCAACTAGGGACCTACAATGTCTACCATAGAGAGCCTCAAAAGGAGCCATACCAATGCTTGAATGATAGCTATTCTTGTAATCAAATTCAATGAGTGGAAGATGTTCATCCCAACTACCCTTAAACTCCAAAACACAAGCTCTATGCATATCCTTAAGAGTTTGGATAGTTCTTTTGGCTAGGCCATCCGTTTGAGGGTGAAAGGCTATACTAAGCTTTACCTTGGTACCAAGACCTCCTTGGAAGGACCCCCAAAAGTGAGAAGTGAATTGAGCACCACGATCTGAAATGATAGACATAGGCACCCCATACAATCTAACCAACTCATGAATATACAATTTAGCATAATATTTGGCACCATAAGTAGTCTTAACAAGTAGGAATTAAAGTGACTTTGTCATTCTATCAGCCAGTCATTCTATCAACCATAATCAAAATAGAATCAAAACATTTTCTAGTCTTAGGTAACCCAACCACAAATTCGATGTTGATTTCCTCCCACTTCCATGTAGGAACCTCTATATCTTGGGCTAGGCCACCTGACCCTTGATGCTCAGCTTTAACTTGTTGGAAATTATAACAATCGGTTACAAACTTAGCAATGTCTCTTGTCTTACCACCCCACCAATACACTTCCCTCAAATCTCAATACATCTTTGTAGAACTGGGGTGAATAGAATAAGAAGAATTATGAGCCTCATATAAGATCTTCTTTCTCAAGTCATCAACATTGGGTACACACAACCTACCTTGGTACCTAAGGGAACCATCTCCCCATTGGGAGAAAACCTCCACCTTACCATCTCTTGCCAAGGCCTTCAATTCTAATAAGGCGGGTAGATCTACTTTGTCTTTACCTCCTCAACCAATGAAGATTTAGAACCATCAAGAACCACTACACCACTATTATCAATCTCTTCCAACCTAACCTCAATGTAAGCCAACAGATAGATGTCCCTAGCTACCTCTTAGCCACCACCATAAACATGAGCTACGCTACCCATAGATACCCTACTTAGAGCATCGGCCCCAACATTAGCCTTGTCGGGCTAATAATGCACATTCATATCATAATCCTTAAGAAGCTCTAACTACTTTCTTTCTCTCAAGTTGAGATCCCTTTTAGTGAACACATATTGGAGACTCTTATGATCGGTGAACACATCAACATGAACCCCATACAAGTATTGACGTCAAATTTTCAAAGCAAATACCACGGCGGCCAATTCAAGATCATGGGTAGGATAATTTACTTCGTGCACCTTTAGTTGTCTAGAGGCATAAGTTATCACCTTACTATTTTGCATCAAAACACAACCCAATCAAATTTTTTGAGGCATCAAAATACATAACAAAGCCTTCCAACCCTTCCCATAGAGACATGATAGGAGCGGAGACAAGCTTTATCTTTCAATGTTTGGAAACTCTTTTCACACTCATCGGTCCACACAAATTTTGCCTTCTTTGGGGTCAACTTAGTCATAAGAGAAGCAGTAGAAGAGAACCTTTTCACAAACCTCTGGTAATAACCCGCTAAACCCAAGAAACTTCTAATATTTGATGGAGTCAAAGGTCTAGGCCAATTTCTAATCACCTCCGTCTTCTTAGGATACACCTTAATATCACCACCCGAATCCACTTGACCTAGAAAGGCAACCTCTTTCAACAAAAACTCACATTTTTTATATTTGGCGTACAACTTCTCCTCCCTCAAGATTTGCAACACCAACCTCAAGTGATCCACTTGCTCCTCCTCACTCTGGGAATAGATCAAGATATCATCAATAAAAATCACCACAAACAAATCAAGGTAGGGTTTGAAGACCCTATTCAAGATCTATGAAAATAGTTGGTGCATTAGTTAACCCGAAGGACATAAACATAAACTCATAGTACCCATACCTAGTCCGAATGGCCGTCTTGGGAATGTCACACCCCCTCACTTTCACTCGATGATCGGACCAAAGATCAACCTTAGAGAAGTGACTAGCCCCTTGAAGTTGGGCAAAAAGATTATCGATCCTTGGTAGAGGGTACTTATTCTTTATACTGACCCTATAAAGTTGCGGGTAATCAATACACATTCTAAGGGTACCATCCTTCTTTTTCACAAACAACGCCGGTGCATTTCAAGGGTGATTGAGTAGGCCTAATAAAACCCTTCTCCATCAAATCCCTCAATTTCTCCTTCAACTCCTTTAACTCCGCCAAGGCCATATAGTAAGCAGGAATAGAAATGGTTTGAGTATCAGGAAGGTGGTTTATACCAAAGTTTATTTCCCTTTCGGAAGGAATACCTAGAAGCTCACTGGTAGAGACATCAAGGAACTCATTACCATCGAATCCAACTCTGAAGAAAGGGCTTTGGACTCAAAATCCCTAACCCTCACAAAGATGATAGAGAAACCCCTTAGAAATCAACCCTTGATCTTTAATGCACGAAATGAATCTACCCTACATCATGACTCTCCCACTCTAGGACGTCTTCATTAGGAAATTGGAATTTGACCTTATGGGTTCTACAACCAATAGAGGCATAATATACATACAACTAATCCATCCCAAGAATGACAGAAAAATCTATTATATTCAACTCAACAAAATCGTAAAGGCATTATTTTTATGAAAAATGAAAACAGGATAATTTCTATTGACACTTCTAGCATCAATAGATGCACCAATGAAAGTAGACACCTCATATGGCTCACACGATAATTCTGGTTTAACAAGAAGCTTTTTGGTAAAAAAAGGAGTAATAAAAGAAAGATTGGCACGCGGGTCTATCATGCATACACATCAAAATCAAAGACTTTTGACATACTAGTGACGACATGGGGCACCTCATCTACCCTTTGTCTCCCTTAAAGAGCATAGAACCTATTATGCTTTGGGCCACCCCCTTGATCGTCTCCCCTTCCTTTAGGAGCTTTATTTGCACCTTGGCCTTGTGGACGACCCTCTATACCCTTGTGTTGGTTACGAGGACAACCCATCACCTTATGACTAACTTCTCCACAACCATAGCAAGCATTAGTGTTATTCAAACATGGGCTATCGTGGCCTCTACCACATCTTGGGCACATAGTATTAGGCACCACACAAACACCACCTTGTCCACTATTGGAAGACCCTTGGCCTTGATGAAATCGACCACCCTTGGGACTTTAGAACCTACCTTTAAAACGAGCCTTCTTGGCCTCACCACTTCTTCTTTTTCTCAACTTTTCCCTCTTCAATTGTTCGGCATAAGTCATGATGCGGGACAAATCCATATCACCTATCAACATGGCGGCATGAACATTCCTCATTCACCAAGTCAAAAACACCCATCACCAATTTGTTCATCCTAGACCTTGGCTCAGCCACCAATTGTGGAGCATATTTGGAGAGTTGGTTGAACTTGAGGGCATACTCCATCACACTCATAGACCCTTGCTTTAAATTCATAAATTCCATCATTTTGGCCTCCCTTAACTCAAGAGGGAAGAACCGGTTGAGAAATGTCGCCTTGAACTTTTCCCAATGGATAACATTGTCATTCCTCTTCTCCTCCTTCCATTAAGTAAACCATATTTAGGACACCACTTTGAGTTGGTAGGCCACCAACTCCACTTTTTCCTCCGATCTAACACCCATAATAGATAATACTTTGTATAGCTCATCAATGAATACTTGAGTGTCCTCATCTGTTTTAGACCCGTGGAACTCTGGTGGGTTCATTCTAGTAAAATCTGTCACTCTAGAGGCCGGAGTAGAAGCATGAGGTGCTTGGGCCACTTTTTTGATTTGATTAATCATGGAAAGGGTTAGCATGGTAATAGCATCCCGAAACTCTTCATGAGATGTTCCCCCATCATGAGGAGCTTGAGGAGGGGAGGGGAAGATTGCTCCTCGGGTGAACGAGCCCTTCTTCCTCTTAGAATAGGCATGATCTAGCATGGCAAAGAATATTCATTAAGGAAAAGCCATACCATAACTTCAATAGCACGATATAGATCAAGAAGAAGGGAAACATTTCCTAAAACGCCTCATAGCATGTTGCTCATAGTTGTGGTGCACTTCACAACCATGAACAAGACTCTAATCCATACGACGTATTAGATTCCGAGGACCATGAACAACTTAGTGCTCTGATACCAAATTTTTCATGACCCAAGCCTAGGTCCTAGATGTGACACAGCAAATGGGAACCCCAAGGGACCCCAAACAAACCTCTTAGCATATTATTTACACATCCTTTGTCGCGAAAGCAATTAAACAACAACAAGAGAGTATAAATAAGGATAAAGGGACAAAGGAAAGTCTTAGATAACCATAAACAACCAAGAATAAAGAACATAGCATAATTACATCACTTGTCCAAAAACACCTCTTGCATAGATAGGGTGGGGGCCAAGACACTTTCTGAGCTCACCCTCATAGATACAAGAGTTCAACATACAGAAATAGCATAATCAAGAGTAGCATAGCTAGTGTCCCCGAACATGAGGACTCACCAAATCTCATCTCCAAGATGTACAAAACTAACCACGTGGAGGATGATCGTGAGGAGCTCCGATTCCTACAAAGTACATCATGTAGGCATAGAGTATGCATTAGTACGTTTGAATGTACTAAGTATGTAGGATCCAATGCAACAAGAGATATGCAACATAGTAAAAATACATGATCATAAGCGAGGGATAGTATATTGATAACATGGCATGCATAATCAATGCTTGAAGTAAAACATGCTTATATGGAACATATTATATGTGTAGGAAGAGACCCCCATCATAGACCAAGCAAACTAGTACTTGAAATCTAAGGCCTACCACCCCCTTAAAGGTAATTGAGGTATCTACTCCTCAATTGGTAGATGGGCACCACCCCTATCAAAGTTGTCAAGGTATATACCCTTCAACATAGCAGATTTGCATAGAACTCCCCATCATAGTTGTCAAGGTATATACCCCTCAACATGGTAGATGGGCATAGCACCTCCCCCTCCATCAAAGTGGTCAAGATATATACCCCTCAACATGGTATATGGGCATAGCAACCCCCATCAAAGTGGTTGGGGCATATCACCCTCTTAATAAGGTGTGTTCATCTTGCAATACTATAGATACTTTTCATGAATTCAATACATACAAACCATATTTTAATCATCATATAGTCACTTGACTCATTGGCCATGCAATCGATCATCAGTAACTAAAGATCCCTTAACTGGATATTTTATCAAACACTTGGCGGGTGTGTAATGCTAGTTCAAAATCATGAAATTCAAGAGTAAAATCATGTGAGAAAACTCAATGTAAATCAAACCACCAAAACTTGGTAATACCCTTATGCAAGATATATTGAAACCCTCATAAAATCTCATAATAGATCATAGATTCAAAGCTCAAAATATGCTTAGATTTTCAACTTTTCATGAAACCCTAACATAGTTTATAATAAAATTCATTGTAAGAGATACCCATAGATAATTCAACTTAAAAACATGCAATTTACATTAAAAAAATGGTTGGGCCCCATGGATAAAAGGACCCAATGGTTGAAACCCACATACCTAAAACTTGGGGATCTCGTTGATAAAGATTTGAATGAGAAATTGAAGCTTGGATGAATTTTTTGAGATTTGGAAATGAGTTTGGGACACTTGAATTTGGACGAAATATATGGCAAAGTGTTAGAGAGAGTTTTTAGGAATGTATTGAGTGATATGGGGTTCATAAATGACTAAGTATAGGTGTTTTTACGAATAGGAAGGCTTAGGCCTAAGGCCCCAAAACCTTAGGCTGAAACTGGAAAATCTGGCAGAAATACACTGATCAGCACCCTACCTGTGTCGCGCCAGGTCCGTGGATCCTCTCTATTTTTTTGTAAACTTTGAAAATGAAGTTCCACTATGGTTGATCCCAAATCGAGGTTCTTCCCATTTTCCACTTAAGTTTTTCCCCCGATTATGAATTTGAAGTCAGATTTTTAATATCATGCACTGATTTTAAGATATATGAAAATTATGAATATGGGCATTTTGGGGTAATTTTTGGGGTGTTTCATGTTAGGAGGTGTGAGGGGTTGAATTTAGGGGATATGCAGAGGGGTAGAGGTAGGTCGAAAACTATTCGAGGAGAGGTGATCAGACAAGATATGGAAAATTTCATCTCATTGAGGATATGACCTTAGATAGAAAAGTGTAGAGGTTACGTATTAGAGTAGAGGGCTAATAGGTTATAGGGGAGGTCATCAGTTGACTTTGTGTTGTAGTAGGTTAGTAAGAGTAGTGATATCTTCACATTATATGTTGTCATTATTAGACCTATATTTATTTACTTTTGTCGTATTTACATTGGTTGTATACTTTGTGTTTTCATTTTGTTCATGTTGATATGTTAATTTTATCAAATTTACAAAATATCATGTGCTTTTAATTATTAATCGCCCTTTTTGTTCCCTTTATTTTCTCATATCTATTTATTCTTCTTATTGGTTTTTGAGACGAGTGTTCCCAGGGAACAATCTCTCTACTTTTATGAGGTAGTGTTAAGGTTTGCGTACATTCTACCCTTCCCAGACCCCACTCGTGGGATTACATTGGGTATATGGTTGTTGTTTAGGACATAGGATATTTGAGAATATGAGGAATGAGAGAAATTAGGATTAAGAGGGCTGATAAGAGGTCTCTTAGAGGTCAAAACGACATAGTATAGGCATAAAATGGTAGGAAATGACAAAAATACCCTTCCTAAAAATCTTACCGCATAGGACCATGAGACCCCATTTATAGGTCGTGGTCTATTCTATGGGTCATAGATAGGATTTTCATTTAATAGAATTTTAGTTTCAGAAACTCTTCTCTGATTTACATTCCACGATACGATCTATGGCTGCTAAAAGATTTTACGAGTTATCTTATGAGTCTTAGATTGAATCCTTGAAAGATCCAAAATTTCACCAAGTCTGACCATGGTTCCACGAACGAACATATGGGTCATACAATGGCTTATGGCTTGTAAAACCCCTTGTAGAAGCTGACAATAAAAAAATTTCAAAGCTTATTTTCTTGCATTTTATTTCATCCTCTTCATATGTAGGGTATCACATTTGGCAGACTTAATTTAGCTCATCGAATATATCTGGAAAAACAAATTTTCCTTTGTTCACCCAGTTGTCCTGAGCCATTGGGGTTCAAGTGTTCGATATTTAGATGATGCTCATGCCTATACGTCGATATACAAAATTGCAATGGCAATGAAATTTTAACTTGCTTTTCTTGCCTTCTTATCCATTTTGCCTTGTTTTGCTCTCATTTTCTCTTATCTCCTTCTTTACCAGCAAGCCTATCATTTAACACAAAATTAGTTTTCAAACTAAAATGATATATTAAGGACAATATTGTACTTTATTTAAGCTAGATTATTAGTTTATATCTGGAATTCATCAGAAAATCTTGGGTTATAGACTTTACTTTGATTCTTGAATTTTTTACTTTAACACTGTAACGACCGGACCAAGTGCCTAGTCGTCACATGGAGGATGAGATACCTGGAAGAACCTCACCCAACACATCTTTAATGTCTCAAGCATTCATTGGCATAAAAACTTAAACAATTTTGGAATAAAATGGGGTAAGGGTCTAGGGGACAACATATTACAAAAGCAACATTAAAAAGCACATTTACATAGATTATCCAAATATCATACCATCTAAATCAAGGAACGGATGGAACTGATATCGGTCAGTTACCATCAAATAGGAAAGAGTCCAACATTTAACGAAATAAAAAGTAAAAGACTCTAAAGGCCAACATATACATAGTCTCAGATACATAGCTAGAAGAAAACTGGTAGAGACCCTACCTAAGGGGTCACCATAAAAGCACTAGTCTCGAATGCCTGAAAAATAGCCACAAGCTGGTGGAGAACCACCTGTCCCTACATGGTTTAATCATGCAGGCAAAATATGCATTAGCACTATTGGAATGTACTAAGTATATGAGACTCAACACAAATAGGAAATTGTAATGCCATCATTAATAATTAAACACACACACACACACAGATATATATAAATTACGATGTTAAGGGCAATGTAAAAATGAGCTTAAGCATGCATAAGGAATTAATGCAAGTATGAACAAGATTCATGCATAAATGGAATACATGTAACGGAAGAAAGACATAGATCATAAAGCTTGTTTTAACGGATCTTAATTGATATATAAGACTAGGTAAACAACTACATAGAATCCAATATACCCCCTTAGGTTGGCACGAGGAGACCACTTGTGAGGTGGAACTCCTTCACTTTGCATACATCATCATATAACATAAATGACCTACGTGGATCCACTAGCCAAGCCTACAAGGGCTCCTTTGATGGTACATAATTATTGCAAAAAAGAGTTGCTTTTAGAGTTCCCTTATCTAACTCCACAACAATGCCTCATTCGATGCTAAGTCGTCCCATGTAATTCTTTAAACATTACTTAGTCAAATTATGACATTTAGAATTATAAGTAGAAATCTTAAGAGTATCTTTAGCATGAGGAACCACCAAATGAGAATTGTTCTTTCATCTTGGGGACCCTCTTAAACTTTTTTAGGATATTATCATCATACTTGTAACCTAACATATCATAAATTTAAAACCTTTCTTTTGTTCCCTAGTCTTTATCATAAAACGTTAGAAACTTAGCTTGAAACTTAGTGGGCTTAATCTACATTCATAAATCATGAAATCATGGAAAATATGCTTATCCAAAACATATTAAAACATCCCACAATTCATAAATTAAACCCTCATCATTAGAATGGTCATCATTAACTTGAAACACATGGAAGATACTATACATAAAATCATATGGTAACATCGACAACATGTTGTATCATAAAATATCATGAAATCATCATTAGAATGAAATGGAGTGTCATGGAACTTAAAGAAATCGTCAAAGACATTATGTAGGAATTCATTGGTGAAAGGATACCTACAAATCAAACTGGCATACCATGGTGAAGCCTAGGAAGAAGGAATTTTCTATTATGGAAGAATCCTCTATAAGACCCTAGCCTCGTATATCTCTTTGCCTTATGAAATTTTAAAAATGGGAGAATAAAAGGAATGGGGTATACCTAGGGCTTAAGGTCTAATTTAGGGTCCTAGCAGTACAAAAAACAACATGGTTTAGGATTAGATTTGACGGTATAGACAAAATTACCCTTCATTAATACTGCCAAAAGGGACCTACAAAAGTCAAATTGTGGGTTGTGGTTTGAACCATAGACTGTAGTCCTGGTTGTCCTATTCTTCATTTCCAATGTTCAGAAACTAGTTACCAAATCCAAACCAAGAAACCCCTACTTATGGTTCATCATTGGACTCGTGGAATCCTTACACACTTAGCCAAATTTCTAACTTTCTTGGACCTCGTTCATGAAGGCTTCCTTCGGGTCGTGTAATAGTCTACGGACCATCCTATTAATAGTGGTCCTCCACCAAGAAACTCCAAATTTCCTTTTACACTTGGTACCCTCACCTATGACCCTTCCTATGGGAATTCAATGGCTTTGTGGGTTACCCCACACATGAACACTTTTTCCCTTTCCTGAAGTTCATATTCGCAAGCCAAATTTATGGCTTGAGGTTTGATCCATGGTTCATGGCTTGACTTTGTGAATTGACCTTGGTTACTTTTCAGACCAAATATTTCTGTACATCTATGCTCTAAAGCTGAGGGTTGTTACGAACACCTATTTTCAATTAAGAATCCTCAGGTACAATATTATGCTCATAGGAAAGATAGCTCAATCTTAGCTTTAAAATGTTTGGCATGTTATAATATCTTACCTTAAGGTCATTCGTTCTTGATAGATGACTAATATAGGAATTTCCTAAAGGCAAAAATTGATCATTTTATTTCTTGAAACAAATGACATGTGAACAAAAGTTAATACGATCAAGAACTCTATTACTCAAATACTCAAACCCAATGGTGAACATTAAATCAAAGGTATGACACTTAAGTCACTCATAGGCATTATATTTGAAATTTAAAAAAGGATTCAATGTTTAATGCTTCAACAAAAATTCCACACAGATGAAAAGATAACTATTAGCCTAATATATGAATAGCACTACCATGATTTAAGAGAAACTACGAATAGATTTTAATCCTAGCAATTCATCTCAACTGTGCTCTTACTTTTGATACTGCACTCTAACTGCATATTCTTGTCATGTTCAAGCCCAACTTAAAATCATAAAGTGCTAAAACAAGATGGCCATACTTATACAAATTTAACCCACAAGATTCATGTTATATGCATCTAAATGGACTTACCGATGAGACTTGTCACGACCCCAACCCCAGAGTCGTGACGTATGCCGATTAGGCACTTAATTCACTATCAAATCACGAACATCACAACCTAAGCTTACGAAAATCTACCGAAATTTTGGCAGAGTCTCCTCTGTTTATATACCCTATCCATACTTGCAGCAGCTACCAGACAGCACAGAAACACACATATACACATACCCATAAATATATACAACTAATGCGGGCCGACAAGGTCACCGCTGCGGTCCATACACGATCACACCACACACTATCCGGACTACACCCACACGTGCCCACTGGCCTCTATGCAACAGAATAAACATTGACGGGACAGGGCCCCGCCATACCCTCAAAATACAAAAGAACACGTAGTGACAATAATGTAAATCCCTGCATACATGCCCAAAAGATTGCTCCTGGAGTAAAGGAGCGCAAAACTGGTAGGTACAGAATCCTAGCTGGAAGGCTTTCTCACCTGTACGTCG
>JAOTQR010000069.1:10808298-10857812 GCA_025774065.1 Solanum ossicruentum | reverse complement strand
CTTTTTGTTTCAGGAGCCAGCTATTGGTAGCCTCTCGTGTTCACACGTTCTGTAATTGGGTCATGTATATACATGTACTGTTCTGCATATTTGTCTATAGGTCTGTGGATACTAATGGGTCATGTTGTTCGTGAGGGTAAAACTATAGCAAATTTTGATCGAATTCAAAATTTTCCCCAGTTTCGAATTATGAAAATATCAAATTTTCCTAGGTGATGAAGCAAGACGAGGTTAGTATGATTAAAACAACCACATTCAAGCTAAGATAACTTATAATACCGAGACATGGGGATCAAGTCTGATGTAGTTCTAATGGATAACTGGGAAAGAGAAATGTTGTATAGCAATTTCTACTAAAAACCTATGATAGGGAGGGAAAATGCCTATTATCGAGTTATGTTGATATCGAGCTAGGAAAGTTAAACAAAAATTTGAACTCGAGTTTCTGGAAATCAAGTCGAGCTGACTTCTGAAAGCGAATCCTTGACGTAGGATGCTTGACATTCCACTAGGTTGCCCTAGTTTGCTGCTAAGATAGTATTCCACATTATGATTTGTTGTCCTGCAAAACAGGTAGAAAGGTGAAAAGCACATGTTGTAATTCAAAATTATAAATGAAAGTAATAATATAAAGAGTAGAGTGTAGATATTCAAATAATCATTGATGTCTTGGTCTTGTGGTGTGAATGCAATGTAGGCAAAGTAACTTGTAGTGTAGAAGCCTCTGACTGGTGAAGCTATTATAATGTTGTCACCTTTATCTGGAGAGTCAAAATTGTGATGTAAAGCCCCTGACCGACGGGGAAATTGTAATGTCACGCCTGTATTTGGCGATGCAACACTTGTAATGTAAATCTCTTACTGGCGGGACAATTGTAATATAATGTCTGTATTTGGCAGTACAATTGTAATGTAATGCCTGTATTTGGTGGTACAAAACTTATAATGTAAAGCCTCCACTTAGCGAGACGATTGTAAGGTAACACCTGTATCCAACGTCGCAAAACTTGTAATATAAAGCCTCCACTTGTCGAGGCAATTATAAGGTAATGCCTGTATCTGGCATTGCAAAACTTGTAATGTAAAGCCTTAACTTGGCAAGGCAATTGAAAAGTAATGCCTGTATCCAACATTGAAACTTGTAAGATCAAGCCTCCATTTGGCGAGGCAACTGGCGATACAAAACTTGTAAGATAAAACCTCTACTTGGTGAGGCGATTGTAATGTAATACAAATATCTAGCGATGTGAAGTATAAAAAAATTTAATTGCAAGTGTATGATGAGATTGCTAATACGCGTGCCCCTGTTGATAGAGCTTCGATAGTGTTGTTGTATTGTATTCTTTGACATGTAGAGCATCGCTTCTTTTTCTTATATATAGGCTTCGAATGGTGGAATCTTGACGATGTTCGATATGTACAGCCTCCAAGTTATGGAGTTTGAACGATGTTTGCCATGTATAATCTTCAATTGTCTACAAAGTATAAATGGTGCTTGCTATATACATCCTCCAATTAATGGAGTCTGAATGACAGCGTCAATGTGTAGCCTTTGATCAGTATGAAAATGTTTGCCATGTACATCCTCTAGTTGGTGGAGTTGGACGGTGTTTGCTATTACAGTCTTCGATTTGCAGATTTTTGAATGACGTCTGCTATGTGCATCCTCCAAGCGATGGAGTTTGACACAACTAGATGTAATTTTCCAATTAGTAGAATTTTTCAACGTAGTTAGGTGGCAATTTCTGTTATGTGTGGCTTATTCGATGCAATTAGATGGTGGTCTTCAATTGGCGTAGTTATTCTTGATGAAAAGCAAATTATCCTATTTGTCCGATGGAGGGCCCCATTTGTCTTCTGATATGTATCTCTAGTGTACCTGCAAAGATTTAAAATGGAACCATATTAGACAGAAAACAAGTAGCATACCAAGAAAGCAAATAGGGAGAACATATTTTGGCTTACGTTTGAAATGAGTTGAATGACGTCTCCAGTCGTGCCCCCAGACTTGATGTTGACTTCCTTGATTTCCAGTCTTCCTGCGCTCAAAGAAATTTTTTAAGTTTGGGAGGGGGTATTGACTTGTCTCGACTCACAAACTTTAGCCGTGTCATTGAAAGCCTTCAATACTTCTTAGATCTGCCCTCAATCTCTTATCCCGGAGCCTTAGTAGGTAGAATAGTAGGGAAAGATTTTGAAAAAATAATTGGATATATATATATATATATGTATATGTATAGATAAGGGAGTACTTGTGTATATATAAGTATATGTATAAATGTATGTATATATATAGTAGTCCTTAATTATTCTAAGGTTATGACATGTTTCGAGATCCATCGAGCTTCTGTACATCGAATGTAGTTCCTCTCATATTCTTATCTTTTGATGACACTCATCTGAACCTTCTAGAGATTTGTTGCTCTCCAACGATGCATAAATATGAAGGGTTTCCTATGGGTATGACTGAACCTTTTAAGGTTGCCTATGTAAACCCAAATGGGAATCAAGTTTGTGCATAGTTCAAGGGTTGAAGAATGAAAATTATGAAATGCAACGACCGAGCCTGACTCAGGCTGTCTACGTATCCAAATGGATTCAGGTTGAAACGTAGTTCTATTACAGAAGGTGAAAATAAAATATGTAATGCAATGAACGAGCCTAACTCAGGTTGCCTACGTATCCAAACAGAATCAAGTCAAAACGTAGGTCAGGTACAATAAAGAGAAAAATATAAAATGCAATGATCGGGCCTGACTCAGGCTGCCTACATATCCAAGTGGAATCAGGTCAAAACGTAGTTCAATACAATCGAGAAGTGAAAAACATGAGGGGACCGAATCCGACAAGGATTGCCTACGTATCCCACCAAGGGAAGTCAGGTCAGGCGTAGTTCTGAATGCAAAATGATGATTTTGGATTTTCTAGGGTGACCAAACCCGATATGGGTTGCCTACATACCCCATCATAGGAAGTCAGGTCGAGACGTAGTTCTGTTACATCAGAAATATAGAAAAAAAACCAATCTTGATATCTTTAGAACTAGTATTTCTTGATGGCGCCGGAATTGATTGGCCTGGTGCTCGCTATGTTGTCTATTTCTGCTAAGATCACTGCTCCTCTAGAGAGTACTCTATGAACCACGTAGGGACCCTTCCATTTTGGTGCAAATTTTTCCTTAGCTTCTCCTTGGTGAGGAAATATCTTCTTTACCACTAACTCTCTTAGTTTGAACTATCGAGGCTTGACCTTTTTATTGAATGCCTTGGCCATTTTGTTTTGGTATAGCTAACCATGACAGATTACATTCATCCTTTTCTCATCAATAAGCATCAACTATTCAATTCTGTTTCGTATCCATTCTGCATCATCCAAATCAACCTCTTGGATAATACTTAAAGACGGTATCTCTACTTTAGCAGGTATTACTGCTTCTAAACCATAAACCAACATATAAGGAGTTGCCCCAAGATGTCCTGATTGTAGTACGATAACCAAGAAAAGCATATGGTATCTTCTCATGCCATTGCTTGTGATTATCTATTATCTTCCTCAAAATATTCTTGATATTCTTGTTTGCGGCCTCAACTGCTCCATTCATCTGTGGCCAATAGGTTGTGGAATTTCGATGGGTAATCTTGAACCTTTCATAATCTCTTGCATAAGATCACTATTAAGATTTACTGCATTGTCTGTGATAATTGATTCTAGAATTCCAAACCGACAAACTATATTGTTGCAAACAAAATTTTCCACTGCCTTCTTAGTCACAGCCTTGAATTGGAAGCTTCAACCCACTTTCTGAAATAATCTATAGCTACCGAATGAAATGATGTCCATTTGATGCAGTGGGCTCTATTGGCCCAATTACATCCATGCCCAAAGCAGCAAATGGCTAAGGAGAACCCATAACATTGAGCTTGCTCGGTGGCACTCGTATAAAATCTCCATGCACTTGGCACTGATGACACTTCTGTACATGTCGAATATTGTCTTTCTCCATCGTCATCCAAAATTATCTGACTCTTAAAATCTTTCTCGCCAGTGTGAACCCATTCATGTAAGGCCCATATGTTCCTGCATGTACCTCTTCCAAAAGTCTAGTTGCGTTTGTGGCGTTGACACATCTTATCAATCCTAAATCTGGAGTTCTCCTGTACAGGACTTCCCCATTAAGAAAGAAATGATTGACCATTCTTCTCAATGTCCTTTTTTATTGTTTGTGGCATTTTCAGGGTACTCTTGTGCTTCTATCAACCTTTTGATGTCGTAGTACCATGGTTTTATATCCAATTCCTCATTTACATGAAAATAATATGCATGTTGGTCGTGTATCTCTACCCCAATAGGATCGATGTAATTCTTGTCTAGATGCTGAATCATTGAGGACAATGTTTCTAAAGTATCGACAAACTCATTTTGAGTTTGAGAGACATGTTTGAATTCAATCTTCGTGAATCTCTTACTCAACTCCTTTATGTAATGCAAGTAAGGAAGGATTTTAAAATCTTTAGTAGCCCATTCTTCTCGAACTTGATGAATAAACAAATCAGAATCGCCTATTACCAAGAGCTCTTTGATGTCCATGTCTACAACCATCTATCCTAGGATACAAGCTTCATACTCCACCATGTTGTTTGTACAATCAAATCTAATCTTGGCTGAAATTGGGTAATATTAGCCTGTCTGTGAAATTAGAATTGTTCCTATTCCAACTCCTTTGGAACTTGATACGCCATCAAAGAACATCCTCCACCATCGTATGCTTCTGCTATATCTTCTCCTATGAACAACACCTTTTCATCAGGGAAGTAGGTTTTGAGCGGCTTATAATCTTAATCCACTGGGTTTTCTGCAAGGTGGTCAGCCAAGGGTTGTCCTTTAATGGCTTTCTCCATTATGTACACAATATCGAACTCACTCAACAAAATTTGCCATTTTTCCAATTTCCCTATAGACGTCGACTTCTGAAAGATATACTTTAGTGGATCTATTCTCGAGTTTAAGAGCATGGTGTATGCGGACAGGTAGTGCCTAAATGTTTGCACGATCCAAGTCAAAGCACAACAAGTTCGTTCCAACAGGGTGTATCTTGCCTCGTATGGGGTGAACTTCTTTCTTAAGTAGTAAATGGCTTGTTCTCTTCTCCCTGTCTCATCATGTTATCCTAGCACATATCCAAATGCACCATCCATAACAGATAAGTATAGTAGCAAAGACCTTCCTGGCTCAGGTGGGGCCAACATTGGTGGATTAGATAAATATTCCTTAATTTTATCGAAAGCCCTTTAACATTCCTTCGTCCATTTTGTTGTAGCATCTTTCTTCAACAATTTGAATATGGGTTCGCATATTACTGTGGACTGAATGATGAATTGACTGATGTAGTTGAGTCTTTCTAGGAAACTCATCACATCCTTCTTGGTCCTAGGAGGAGGTAGTTCTTGGATTGCTTTGACTTTTGACGAATCTAACTCTATACTCTTTCGACTGACAATGAATCCTAGCAGTTTTCCTGCGGGTACCCTAAATACACATTTTGCCGGATTCAATTTCAAGTCATACTTTCGCAATCTTTCAAAGAAGTTTCGTAAATCATCCAAATGGTCTAAGCTATTCTTGGACTTGATAATGACGTAATCCACATATACTTCAATTTCCTTATGGATCATGTCATGAAAAAGAGTGGTCATGGCCCTCATGTTGGTTGCTCCAGCAATCATAAGACCAAATGGAATCACCTTACAGCAATATACCCCCATGGTGTGACAAATATTGTCTTTTCCGCATCATCTTCATCCATCAATAACTGGTGATATCCCTCAAAACAATCCTCAAATGATTGCAACTCATGTTTTGCACAATTATCAAGGAGTATGTGAATATTTGGAAGAGGAAAATTGTCCTTAGGGCTGGCTCGATTGAGAGCTCGATAATTCACACATATTCTGATTTTCCCATGCTTCTTTGGTACTAGCACAATGTTGGCCAACCATGTGGGATAATTCGTAACCCTTATGACATTCACTTCAATTTGCTTAGTTACTTCTTCTTTGATCCTTGGACTCAAATCGGGCTTGAATTTTCTTGTCTTTTGCTTGATTGGTGGGCAAGCGGGATCGATTGGCAATTTGTGCGAGACTATGTCAGTACTTAATCCTGGCATGTCATCGTAAGACCAAGCAAATATATCATTCAATTGTCTTTCTAGGGTTTTATTTGGGTTTTTGAAACCCTCACCTCTCAATTGATTTCAGCAACCCAAATAAAACCCTAGAAAGACAACTAAAGAAACCAAGAACCATGAATGGTTAACACTTCAATTAATCAAGCAAAAAAGTCAACTAACAATTCTAAGAGTTTACCGTAATTACTCACTAAGAAGATACTACAATTTGAAAATTTAATATTCAAAATAGTCTAAGTCTTCCAAATGCTAAAATATGACTATTTCTACTAAGTAAATAAAAGAAGACATACAATTTTACCCTTAATGAGTAAGAGCGTTGTTTGGTTGCCTTCTTTTCAAATCCTTAAATTTAAGTAGTACCCATTTGCACACATGGCCTTTTTTCTTCCATCTTCTCACCTTGATAGACCTTCCACACACTGTAAGCCTTTCTTTGGTAAACATAAAGCTCCTCTAATGCTTCCTTTTTCATGAACATTGCTTGTAGGTTTTGGAGATCTTTTACTTGACTCCTTGTGAATGGTCTTGAGGGATACATGCCACTCATGTTTGTGTCATCTAAGATTTGCATTCATCATCCTCCCTTTCTTGTAAAGGATTCATCCTCGAATCCAAAGATTCACCTATAATACAAGGAGATAAATCACTAACATTGAAAACATTATCACATTATACTCATTTGGCAAGTCAATCATGCAGGTGTTGTCATTGATTCTCGTGAGTACTTTGAAAGGTCCATCTCCTCTTGGGCTTAGCTTTCCTTTTCGAACATGTACAAACCTCTCTTTTCGACAACGTACCCACATCCAATCATTTGTGTTTAAGATCACTTCTTTTCTCCCAATATTCTTTCAAATAGCCACCTTTGAATTGTTCTCTTCAATGGCCTCTTTAAACTTGACATGAATGCTCAGCATCTCCTTTGCTCTTTGCTTGGCATCTAGGCTTAAAACAACATTACTAGATATGGAGTCATGGTTTATGAAAACAAACGTTTAATGCCATAACATGCCTCAAATAGTGACATTCCAATATAGGAGTGGAAAGACCGATTATATGAAAATTCAATCAAGGGTAAGTAGTCTTCCTAAGTAGTTGGGGTTCCTCTAATCATGCATTGAAGAATGCTTCCAAGAGTCCTATTGACTACTTTAGTTTGCCCATTAGTTTGAGGATGGAAAGAAGTAGAGAACATAAGTTTGGTACCAAGTGTACCCTATAGACTTTTCCAAAATTGACTAAGAAATTTGAAATCCCTCTCACTAATAAGGGTTTGAGGGACTCTATGCAATATAAGAAGCTTGATGACAAATAAAGATGCTACATGGGATACAACATCACATTTATGGCATGGAATAAAATAAGTCATTTTGGAAAATCTATCCACTACCACAAATATGTTATCATGTCCTCTTTTTATCCTAGGAAGACCAAATACAAAATCCATAGGGATATCCATACATGGGACACTAGGAGTAGGGGGAGATGTATACTTACCTTGGGGATGAGTCATGGATTTGACATGCTTACAATCGAGACATAGTACACAAATTCTCTCCATGTCATGCTTCATCTTGGGCAAAAACAATTGATCCTTTAGAATGTGAAGTGTTTTGGGTAACCCAAAGTTTCCCATCAAACCACTATGAGCTTCATTGCAAGTAGCTCTCTCCATGAGCTCATTGGAATAAAAGCTCATCCATCCTTGAACAAATCAACCGGCTTCCCTTGGGTAAGATTATCAAAAGTATCTTTGAAGTTGGGATCCCTAGAATAGAATTATTTTAAGCTTTCAAACCCCATCATTCTAGAAGCCAAGGTAGTCACCAATATAATCCTTCTTGATAGAGCATCCGCTACCATATTTTCCTTACCATGCTTGTAGTTGATCATATAGGGAAAGGTTTCAATGAATTCAACCAACTTTGCATGTCAGTTGTTCAACTTGGATTGCCCCTTAAGATGCTTCAAGGACTCATCATCAGTCCTTATCACAAACTCTTTATGCCACAAGTACTGTTGCCAATGAGCCAACACCTGCACAAGCATATACAATTCCTTGTCATAAGTTGAGTACTTGAGAGTATCCCCCTTTAGCTTTTCACTAAAGTAAGCCAATGGTTTTCCCTCTTGCATCAACACACCACCTATCCAATACCCGAAGTATTACATACAATATTAAAGGTCTTATTAAGTTGGGTAGTTGAAGCAATGGTGAAGAACTCAGCATCGATTTCAAGGCTTGAAAGGACTTCTGTTGTTCTTCCCCCCATAAAAATGGTATATATTTCCTGGTTAGTTCGATCAAAGGAGAAGCAATTGAACTAAAACCCTTTACAAATTGACGACAAAACTTGTTATCCCATGAAAACTTCTTACCTCAGTTGCATTGGTTGGAGTTGGCCAAGACTTGATGGACTTTACCTTCGCTTCATAAACCTTTATCCCATTTTCACTAACTACCAAATCTAAAAACACAATCTTTTCAATATAAAATGAGCACTTCTTGAGATTAGAAAAGAGATCCTCTTGTAGTAAGACATCAAACATGTGCTTCAAATGGGACACATTTGAAGGACGTCATCAATCGTCTTGCTATACACAAGGATGTCATCAAAATACACCATAACAAACTTGTTGATGAATGGTTTGAGAACATGATTCATCAATCTCATGAAAGTGCTTGGGGCATTTGTCAATCCAAATGGCATCACAAGCCATTCATACAACCTAAACTTTTTCTTGAAAGTCGTTTTTCACTCATCACCCAATTTTTGATGATACCCACTTCGAAGGTCAATCTTGGAGAATACCTTAGAGCCACATAGCTCATCAAACACATCATCAAGCCTAGGAATTGGATGTCGATAGTTCACCATGATCTTATTTACAACTCTACAATCAATACACATTCTCCAAGTGCCATCTTTCTTGGGACAAGAATGACCGGTATGACACAAGGACTTGACTCTCTTTGATCAACCCCTTTTCAAGAAGCTCTTCTACTTGACTCTATAGCTCCTTCATCTCATTCGAATTTCTCCTATGGTCTGGATGGTTGGGATTTGTGAACCCAGTTCAAAATCTATTTGGTGTTCAATTCCCCTCAATGGAGGAAGTCCCGCGGGCATCTCTTCCAGAAATAGCTCATCATAGTCCTACAAAAGAGAAGAAACAATACTAGGCAAAGTGCTAGTATTTTGGTTAGCAGGCAATAAAAGATGGGTGTTGACAAGGCAGACTAGGAAGCATCCCTCATCCACACTTTTTAGACACTTGCTTGGCTTTGCCACCATGCATATATTCTTCTTATTTTTTGCCAAGGAACCTCTTTCCTTTGAAACAACAATGGAACTCCCACAATCACCCTTTGCCTCATCCACCTTAATTTTATCTCAAAGCTCCTTCATAGCCCGATAATCCTCACTCACTTGGTATGGATTCAGAGGTGCAAGAATATACTTTCTACATTCAATCACAGAGGTGTATTTGTTGGACATTCCTTGGTGCACAACATCCCTATCAAATTTCTATGGTCTTCCAAACAAAATATGACATGCCAATAAGGGTACAATATTACCAGTCAATTCATCATTGTACTAACCCACACTAAACCGAATGCGTGCTTGTTTCAAGACCTTCATTTCTTAAAGAAATGAATAATGAGGTTACGAACGATACATTAAACTTGTAAAACAAACTGAAAGACTTCTCTTCATCTTGTCCAAATGTTGTAGGTGTCATGACCCAAGCTTAGGGCCTAGACGTGACACGACGAATGGGAACTCAAAGGGACCCAAACAAGCTTCTTAGCATATCAATTACACATCATTGATCGCGGAAGCAAACTAAACAACTATCACGACCCAAGCCTAGGGCCTAGATGTGACACGACGAATGGGAAATTCGATTGAACCCTAAACAAGCCTCTTAACTTATCATTACACATCATTGGTCGCAGAAGCACATAAATGACATAAAACTTAAGAATAAGGGCAAATATACTAAGGGGAAAGTTTCAAAAAAACATTATAATCAAGAGACAAGAGTGAAAGATCATATCATAGGTATATATCATGTCCAACAAATACCTCTAATACATAGATAAGAGCGAGAGCCAAGACAAGCAACCGGGCACACCCTCATGGTCAAAATAGAACATAAAGAAGAATGTCCAAATACATAATAAGAGCAACATAGACTAAGGTCCCCAAAGTGGAGGGCTCATCACAAGCTTGAATAGTGTCGATCTATCCACATGGAGGAGGATGATCGACTTGGGCATCAGTTCCTACATGGTGATTTCATGTAGGCAAGAGTATGCATTAGTACGTTTGAATGTACTAAGTATGTAGGATGCAATGCAACATGAGATAGGCACCTTAATCAAAATGCATAACAATAAGCAATAGGCATAATCAATATGGTATATATGATCAATGCATAAGTAAAACATACTTAAGTGACTCATGCTTATATAGGATATCATATGTGTAGAAGAGACCAAGCTAGCTTTTGAAAGTAAAACCCCTTGGTAGGTTGGTGATGATGCCACCCCATCACTTAGGTGGTGAGGTACAAACTCCTCACTAGGTTGATGAGTACAAACCCCCATCTAGGTTGATGATGATGCCACCACATCACCCTGGTGGTGAAGTACAAACCCCTCACTAGGTTGATGAGTACAAACTCATATCTAGGTTACTCGGGCTCTTGGTCCCCCCTCATTGGGCATGGTCTAATGCTACACTTTATATATAATTCATCATATAAATAAGCTCATTTCTTCATCATAACATCATTCATATCATATCTCACGCTTTTGACCTTCAATTCCTCAAGAAATCACATATGGACATTTTATTTAACCCTTGGCAGGTGTGTAATGAGGGTAAAAGTCCATGAAATTTATAGATGAAATCATGAAGGAAAATCCATTGTAAAACCATCAATCAACACCTTGTAACACCCTCAAGCAATATACATCAAAACCACTTATCAAATCTTACAATAAATCCAAGATTTATAGCTCTAAGCATAGCAAAACAATCACAACTTTACATAGCTTTAACATAGTTCATAGACATGTTCATACTAGTAAACCCATTAGTAAAATAAACTTTAAATCATGCAAATTGAGTAAAAAGGAGATTAGGGCACCATGGATAGAATAATCCAATGACTAAAACTACATACCTTAGTTTTGAGGAAGCTCTTGATGAAGATTAAAAATGGAGGCTTGAAGCTTGAAGGAAATCCTTAATTCTGGAGGAGGATCTTGAGACTAGAATTTCAGAGAGAAAAATATGGCTAAGTGTTTGAGAGGATATTGGGGAATGTTTAGGATGATATGAGGGTGAAATATGACTAACTATAGGTAAAAACATGTTTGGGAACACTTAGGCCCAAGATCCAAAAGCCTTGGACTGATATAAAAATCACTGGTAACAAAATACACTGGTCTGCATATTGTCTGTGATGCAGACATGTCACAGAGGCTAAATTAATACATGTCCACGACAGCTGCGGATCGCGGCACTATCACGGATCGATTTTGGATAAGAAAAATTATGAAAAATGAAATTGCTAATCGTTTGCTCTTAAATCGGGGTTAGACCATTTTCCCCCTAATTTTAACCCCATAAACAAGAATATGAAGTTAGATCTTCGATATCGCGATGGATTTTGAGATACATGGAATTCAAAATTCTAGGCATTTCGAGGCACATTTTCGAGCACTTTTTGGGGTCGTTTCAATATCTCCCCCTTGGGAACTTTCATCTCTGAATGTAAAAGAGACGTACAAGACAAGAGTAGTCATGAACAGATAAGCCCCAACAAGAATGCAACATTACATTTAAACACCATTTTCAAAACTTCAATAAAAGTGTAAAATCATCATAAATTTGTCAACTTAAACATGAATGTATATGAATGACATAGGGGTTGGAACATAAGACTTGAAATCACATAAGGGGTTAGAGTTAGTACTTTAGGTTTGAGCGGAGTGGAAAAGATAAGGATACCGCTTTTTCATGTCCGTTTTGGCCTCCCAAGTAGCATTTTTGATTTTTTGGTTACTCCAAAGGACCTTAACGGATTCCACCTCCTTGTTCCTCAATATCTTCACTTGCTTATCCAAAATCTGAGTCGGACCTCCTCATACGTCAAGTTATCCTCAACACACCCACAACATTAAGAAGCACAATAGTATTAAGATCACCAACACATTTTCTCAACATAAAAACATGGAATACCGGATGAACCAAATTCATTTCACTAGGCAACTCAACTCAGCCAACCCTCCTCAAGAACTCATAAGGACCAACGTATCTTGGACTCAACTTCCCATTTTTACCAAAATGGATCACACCTTTCATTGAAGAAACTTTCAAATAACCCAATCGCCCACTTTGAATTCAAGGTCTCTCCTTCTCATATCGGCATAGGAGTTTTGACGACTTTGAGCTATTTTCAACCTTTCCCTAATCATCCTTACCTTCTCAAGAGCCTCCATAACCAGATCTGATCCCAATAAAGCTACCTCTTCAACCTCAAACCGACCAACCAATGATCTACAAAGTCTCCCATAATGAGCCTCAAAAGGAGCCACACCGATGCTAGAGTGATAGCTATTGTTGTAGGCAAACTCAATCAAAGGAAGATAGTTATCCCAATTGCCCCTAAACTCCAATATACATGCCCTAAGCATAACCTCAAGTATTTGAATGGTTCTTTCAGCTTGGCCATCTGCTTGAGGGTGGAAGTCTGTACTAAGGTGAACTTTTGTACCGAAAGCCCTTTGAAAAGACCTCTAAAAGTATGAAATGAATTGTGCACCATGATCCGATATGATGGACAAAGGAACCCAATGTAACCTCACTAACTCATGGATGTACAATCTTGCATACTCTTCAGCCCCATTTGTGGTTTAACAGTAGAAAGTGAGCCGATTTTATCATCCTATCAACCACAACACAAATGGAATCAAAACCTTTTCTTGTCTTGGGCAACCCAACCACAAAATCCATATTAATTACCTTCCACTTTCAAGTAGGAATCTCTATGTCTTAGGTTAGGCCACCCAACCTTTGATGTTCGACTTTGACTTGTTGACAACTATGGCAACCAGAAACAAATTTGGCAATGTCCCACTTCATGCCTCCCCACCAATACACATTCCTCAAGTCTCTATACATTTTGGTAGAACCGGGGTGGATAGAATAAGAAGAATTATGGGCCTCATCAAGGATCTTCTCCCTCAAACCACTAACACAAGGCACACATAACTTACCTTTGTACTTAAGGGCACCATCTCCCCCTTAGGAGAAAACCTCTAGTTTGCCCTCTTTCACCAAGGCCTTCAATTCAAACAAGGAGGAGTGAAGATCTTGTTTTGCTATCACCTCATCAACCAATGAAGACTTAGACCCATTAACAACAATAATACCGTCATCACCAACCTCTTCCTACCTATCTCCCAATCTAGCCAATTGATGCACCTCCCTAGCCATTTCCTTATCACCACTATCAACATGGGCTACGCTACCCATAGTCACCCTACTCAAAGCATCTGCCACCACATTTGCCTTACCCAGATGATAGTGTACACTCATATCATAGTCTTTAAGAAGTTCTAACGATCTCCTTTGCCTCAAGTTGAGATCTGTTTGAGTGAAGACATATTGGAGGCTCTTATGATCGATGAACACATCCACATGCACTCCATACAAGTAGTGACACTAAATCTTTAATATAAACACAACGAGGGCTAACTGTAAATCATGGGTAGAGTAATTCCTTTCATGTACCTTGAGTTTTCTAGAAGCATAAGCTATGACATTACCATTTTGCATCAACACACAACCCAAACCAACCCGAGAAGCATCATAATATACCACAAATCCCTCAAGCCCATCCGGTAGTGACAATATAGGAGCGGACAAAAGCTTGTCTTTCAATGTTCCGGAGTTTCTCTCACACTAATCAGTCCACACAAATTTAACCTTCTTTTGAGTCAATTTTTTCATAGGGGAAGTAATGGAGGAGAACCCATTTACAAACCTTCTATAGTAACCTGTTAGGCCCAAGAAGCTTCTAATATCTAATAGGGTCAATGGTCTAGGCCAATTCTTAATCATATCAGTTTTCTTAGGATCCACTTTTATACCATCCCCTCATACCACATGACCCAAGAACACAGCCTCCTTCAACCAAAAGTCACACTTGTCATATTTGACATATAATTTCTCCTCCCTCAATCTTAGCGATGCAACCCTCAAATGCCCCATATGCTCCTACCTACTATGTGATAGATCAATATATTATCAATGATGACCACAATAAAGGAATCAAGGTAGGGTTCGAAGACCCTATTCATTAGGTCCATGAAGTGGCTAGTGCACTGGTCAACCCAAATGACATCACAACAAACTCATAATGCCCATATATCTACTCTGGGAAGCCATCATAAGAATATCTCATTCCCTCACCCTCACTTGATGATATCCGAACCGAAGATCAATCATAGAGAAATAGCTAGCCCCTTGCAATTGGTCAAATAAATCATCAATTCTTGGAAGAAGATACCTATTCTTTATAATGACCCTATTGAGTTGCCGGTAATCAATACACATTCTAAGTGATCCTTCCTTCTTCTTCACAAACAACACCGGAGCACTCTAAGTTGATTACTAGGCCTAATAAGTCCCTTCTCCAACAAATCTTTCAATTGTTCCTTTAACTCCTTCAACTCCGCTGGAGTCATACGACAAGGGAGAATGGAAATAGGTTGAGTATCGGGGAGGAGGTCTATAGCAGAATCAATTTTCATTTCGGGAGGAACACTGGAAAGGTCATTCGGGAAGACATCAAGAAACTCGTTTATAATCGGAACCAACTCTATGGAAAGGACTTTAGAGTCCACATCCTTAACCCTCATGAGATAGTAAAGACACCCGTTAGAGATCAATTTACTAGCTTTAATGCAAGAAATGACTCTACCCTTGACCACCACATCTTGACTTTCCCACTCAAGGACGGGTTCATTAGGGAATTGAAACTTGATCCTATGGGTTCTATAATAAATAGAAGCATAGTAGGCATGCAACCAATCCATCCTAAGAATGACATTAAAATCTACCATGTCTAATTCAACAAGATCGCAAGGCAAAAACTTATGCAAAATGTAAATTAGACAACTTCTATAAACTTTCCTAGGACCAATAGAGACACCAATAGTAGTAGACACTTCATATGACTCATGCAACAACTCGGGGGCAACATGGAACTTTTTAGCAACAAAAGAGGTAACAAAGGAAAGAGTGGCACCCGGATCAATCAAAGCATACACATCGAAGTCAAAGATTTTCAACATACCGATAACAATATCAGGAACCTCACCAATCCCTTGCCTCTCATGTAGAGCATACAATCAATTGTGCCTTGGGGCACCACCTTGAGGACCACCTCTACCCAATGGAATCACATTTGCATCCCGGCCCTTGCTAGTTTCTTGGACAATCCACCCTTTAGTGACCAAGCTCCCCACAATCAAAGCATGCATTATAACCCTTCAAACATAGGCCCCTATGACTCTTCCCACATGTAGGACACACATCAATAGGAGCTACAACACAAACACCTTGAGGCCTAGGTAAGTCATTGACAAACCCCTATTAGTAGCATGATAAGATCCTTGGCCTTGATAGAATCGGCCACCCCTTTGGAACTTATGCCCAAGATGGACCCTCTTGGTCCTCACGCCATCTCTTCTTCCTCACCTTTTCCTCCTCCATTTGCTCAACATATGTCATTAACCGGACAAGTCCATGTCACTAATTAGCGAATTGGACTGAAATTCCTCACTCACCAAGTCGGAGACCCCTATCACAAACTTGTTCATCCTAGATCTAAGATCGACCACCGAATAAGGAGAATAGTTTGAAAGTTGATTAAACTTAAGGGCATACTTCCTCATACTCATAGCACCTTGTTTCAAGTTCATGAACTCTACCAAATTAGCTTCCCTAAGCTCAAAAGGGAAAAACCTATTAAGGAAAGCAAATTTGAACTCCTTCAGAGCACTATATTACCAATTCCCTTCTCACCCTTCCATTGATCATATCTTATTTGGGCTACCCCTTTGAGTTGGTACGCCGCCAACTCCTCCTTTTTAATCGGCCCAACACCTATGATATTCAAGATCTTGCAGACCTCATCGATGAACTCTTCTGGATCTTCATCCACCTTTGAACCATAGAACACCAGAGGATTCATCCTCATGAAGTCCCTTACCCTAGCTCCCGATTTTGTAGCATGAGGGACTTGGGCCCCTTGATTGACTTGATTGGCCACAACTTGGGCAAGCATAGTGAGAGTATCCCGGAGCTCACCATTGGTACGTTGCTCCTAGGGAGTTTGGGCCCTTCTTCCTTGAGTGATTGGCATGATCTAATATAGCAAAGAACAATCGTTAAGGGGGAACAACTTATCACAACTCTATAGCTGACTTAGAACATGAAGAATGGAAACATTTCCTAAAACATCTCATAGCCTCTTATTCATGGTTCTGAAGCGCGCCATGAGTATGATCAATGGAAGGGTGACACCCAAGCCTAGGGCCTAGACGTGACACGACGAATGGGGAACCCGAAGGAACCCCAAACAAGCCTTTTAACTTGTCATTACACATCATTTGTTGCATAAGCACATAAATGACATAAAGCATAAGAATAGGGGTAAAGGGACTAAGGGGGAAAGTTTGAAAAAAAAACATCATAATTAAGAGACAAGAGTCAAAGCTCATATCATAGGTACACATCATGTCCAACAAACACCTCTAACACATGGATAAGAGCGTAGACCAAGATAAGCAACCGAGCTCAACCTCATAGTCAAAATAGAATATAACGATGAATGTCTCAATACATAATAAGAGCAATATAGACTAAGGTCCCCAAAGTGGAGGACTCACCACAAGCTTAAGTAGTACCGATCTAGCCATGTGGAGGAGGATGATTGACTTGGGCACCGGTTCCTACATGGTGATATCATGTAGGCAAGAGTCTGCGTTAGTACTTTTAAAAGTACCAAGTACGTAGGATGCAATGTAACAAGAGATACTATCTCTCCCTTGAGAGAAAACCTTCACTTTACCATCTCTCACCAAGGCCTTCAACTCTACCAAGGCGGAGTCAAGATCTTGTTTTGCCTTTACCTCCTCAATCAAGGAAAATTTAGAACCGTCAACAACTACTACACCATAATTATCAACCTCATCCAACCTAACCCCCAACCTAGCCAACCGATGAACCTCTCTAGCCACCTCTTTGCCACCATCATCAACATGCGCTAGACTACCCATAAACACCCTACTTAGAGCATTAGCCACAATATTAGCTTTTCCGGTGTGACAATGCACACTTATATCTTAATCTTTAAGGACTTCTAACCACCTTCTTTGTTCAAGTTAATATCTTTTTGGGTGAAAACATATGGGAGACTCTAAGGTTTGTAAACACATGAACATGAACCCCTTACAAGTAGTGACACTAAATTTTCAAAGCAAATACTATGGCAAATTCAAGATCATAGGTGGGATAATTCTTCTCATGCACCTTAAGTTGTCTTGAGACATATGTTATCACCTTACTACTTTGCATCAAAACACACCCAAAATGAATTCTTGAGGCATCACAATATACAACAAACTCTTCCGACCCTTCTGGTAGAGACAAGATATGAGCATAGACAAGCTTATGTTTCAAAGTTTGGAAACTCCTTTCACACTCAACAGTCCATATAAGTTTCTCCTTCTTTTATGTCACTTAGCCATAGGACAAGCAATAGAAGAGAAACCATTTACAAACCTCCGGTAATACCCCACCAAGCCCAAGAAACTTCTAATGTCCGATGCAGTCAAAGGTCTAGGGCAATTTCTAATCACCTTCGACTTCTTAGGATCCACCTTAATGCCATCACCTACCCTATAAAAGTGACCTCTTTCAACCAAAACTCACATTTTTCCTATTTTGCATACAACCTCTCCTCCCACAAGATTTGTAACACCACCCTCAAGTGATCCACATGCTCCTCCTCACAATAGGAATAAATCAAGATACCATCAATAAACACCACCACAAGAAAGTCAAGGTAGGGTTTAAACACCCTATTCATAAGATCCAAAAATATAGCCAATGTATTAGTCAATCCAAAAGACATAACCACAAACTCAAAGTGCCCATACATAGTCCGAAAAGCCATCTTAGAAATGTCACATTCCCTCATTTTCACTTGGTGGTACTCGCACCGAAGATCAATCTTAGAAAAGTGACTAGCCCCTTGAAGTTGATCGAAAAGGTCATTGAAATGACCCAAAAAAGTGCCCAAAAATATGCTTCAAAAGTGCCCGAAATCGTAATTTCAATAATCTCAAAATCCATGCGTGATATCTAAATTTGACTTCATATTCTTGTCCGGGGGGTCAAATTGAGTGGAAAATGGGTCTAACTCCGATTTTAGAGAAAAAAATCACAATTTTATTTTTCCAAAGTTTTAATTTCCAGAATCAATCCACGATGGTGCCACGATGCACAACTGTCGCAAACCTAGTAAATCTTGCCTCTGTGATAGGTCTGCATGGCGGGCCTGATGCAGACATATGTATTTTGTTTTCATTGATTTTTATCTCGATCCAAGGCTTTTGGATCTTGGGCTCAAGTCCTCCCAAGCGTGAAAACACCTATACTTAGCCATAATTCACCCTCATAACATTCAAGACATTCCCCAAAATCATCTCAAACACTTAAGATAATATTTCATCCCAAATTCCAAGTCCCAAAGCTCTTTTGGATCTTAAGGTTCTCATTCAAACTTCAAGTCTCTATCTAATCTTCTTCAAGGATTCTCCAAAAGCTAAGGTGTGTGGGTTTCTTTCATGAGTTCCTTTAACCCATGATGCCCAAGCCTTTTTTACCCAAAATTGCATGATTTAAAGTTGATTTACTCATGGGTCTTACTTATTATGAATTTTACTGCACACTATGTTGGGGTTTCATGAAATTGTGATTGTTTTGGCATGTTTTGAGCTATGAATCTAAGATCTATTGTGAGATTTGATGAAGGATTTTGACACATATTATTTGAGGGTGTTACACAAGTATCTATTGATGGTTTTACATTTAATTTTCTAGCATGATTCCACTCTTGAATTATATAGTTTTATACTAGCACTACACACCCGCCAAGTGTTTGATAAAATATTCGGTTATGGTTTTTTGAGAAGTTAAAGGCCCAATGGATGTCTTATGAGTTGAATGACTATATGATGATGAAAGGAATATATGTTTATGATATTATTTCTATAGTGTGTGAAAATGACCATGCCTCACTGGGAAGGTTATAGGCCCGGGCAATCATGTTGAGGGGTTTGTACCTCGATCGCCTTGCTAGGGAGGTGGTAAGCCTGTGTAATCATGTCGAGGGGTTTATACATTGATAATCATATTGGAGGTTTGTACCTTATCAACTATGTTGGGAGGATTGTACCTCGTCAACCATGTTAGGGGTGGGGGTTTGTACCTTATCAACCATATGAAAGGGTTTGTACCTCATGCGCCTCTCCAAGGAGGTGGTAGGCCTTGGATATACACTAATATGGTCTATCATTACACCTGGATTATGTTCTATGTAAGCTTGGTTAATTTCAAGCATCATTCATATATGCCATATTGCTATATGCTTATTCATTGCCTATGTTATATATTTGAAATTTATGGTGCTTATTGCTTATTGCATTACATCCTACATACGTACTACATTCAAATGTACTAACATATACTCTATGCCTACATAATATCACCATGTAGGAATCGGAGTCCCACTTGAGCATCTTCCTCCACGTGGCTAATACGATTTCAATTAATCTTGTTGGTGACTTCTCCATTTTCGGGACTATGCTTATGATCTCATGCTATGTTCTAAGACTATGTTTCTTTTATGTATATGTTGATTATAAGGGCGAGCCTGATTGCTTGTCTTTGCCCCCAATTTTATCTATGTAATAGAGGCATTGCTGGACATGTCATGTGTAATGTTATAAGTTTTCACTCTCTGTTGAATCTCATTGTTTATGATATAAAAGATATTCCTTAGCCACGGTTATCCCTATTTACTTTCTCTTGATGTTATTTTATTGCTTCTATAACTAAGGATGTGTAATGATGTGCTAAGAGGCTTGCTTGGGGTGTCTTCAGGTTCCCCTTGCGCCCTATCACGTCTAAGCCCTCGACTTGGGTCATGACAAACTTGGTATCAAAGTACTATGTTGTTAATAGTTCTCGACATTCAACACTCTGCATCGATTAGAGTCTTGTTCATGATTGTGTTGTACACCATAACTATGAGCAAGAGGATATGAGGCGTTTAGGAAATGTTTCCCTTCTTCTTACTCTATGTTATGCTATAGAAGTTAAGGTAAGAATTTCCCCCTAATGATTTTCCTTTGCTATGCTATATCATACCTAACGGAAGAGGAAGGAGAGCCTGCACTCCCAAGGAACAACTGGCTCATGCTGAGCTCTAGGATGCTCTCGCTTTGCTTGCACCAGTTGTGGCTAACCAACCAAACCAAGGGGCCCAAGCCCCTCATGCTCCTATGCTGGCATCTCAGGTGAGAGACTTCATGAGGATGAATCCCCTAGAATTTTATGGGTCAAAGGTGGATGAGGACCTTCAAGGGTTCATTGATGAGGTCTACAAGGTTGTGGCTATTATGGGTGTTAGATTGGAAGAGAAGATAGAGTTGACGGCTTACCAACTGAAGGGGGTGGCACAAATATGGTTTGATCAATGGAAGGTGGAGAAGGGGATAAATAATGTGGTGCTTTGGGAAGAGTTCAATATAGTTTTTCTTAATCAGTTTTTCACTCTTGAGCTTAGGGAAGCTAAATTGGTGGAGTTCATGAACTTAAAACAAGGATCTATGAGTGTGAGAGAGTATGCCCTCAAGTTCAACTAACTTTCAAAATGTGCTCCCCACTTGGTGGCCTACTCAAGGTCTAGAATGAATAAATTTGTGATGGACTTGGTGAGTGAGGTGTGCCGGTCCACTATGTTGATTGGTGACATGGATTTGTCTTGTTTGATGACCAATAGCAAACAAATAGAGGTTGAGAAATTGAGGAAGAGAAGGGGTAATGAGGCCAAGAGGGCCCATTTTGACAAAAAGTTCCATAGTCAAAAGGATGGCCGGTTCCATCGAGGCCAAGGGTCTTCTCATGCATTTCAAAAGAGGGTTAACAATGATTTTCCAAGGGCCCAAGATGTTGAAGGTATGGTTCCTAATGGTGGGTGTCCAAAATGTGGTAGGGGTCATAGTGGTCTGTGCTTGAGGGATACTAATGCTTGTTATAGTTGTGGGGAAGTTGGGCATAAGGTGATGGATTGCCCTTGAAATCACGTCAAGGGTAAGGAGGTTCATCCACAAGGTGCTAATGTCATCCCTTTGGGGAGAGGTGGTCAAAAAGATGGTACCCCAAGGCATAATCGGGTCTATGCACTACAAGTGAGGCAAGGGGTTGAGGAGATTCTCGATGTCCTCAGCAGTATGTTAAAAGTCTTTGATTTTGCTGTGTATGCAGTTATTGATGTGGGTGCCACTCTTTCTTTTGTTACCCCCTTTGTTGCCAAAAAGTTCCATGTTGAACCCAAATTGTTGTGTGAGTCATATAAGGTGTCTACTCCTATTGGTGCATCTATTGTTGCTAGGAAGGTCTATACAAATTGTCCCATTTGCATCTTCCCTAAAATGTTGCCTTGTGATCTTGTTGAGTTAGATATGGTTGATTTTGATGTCATTCTTGTGATGGATTGGTTGCATGCATACTATGCCCCTATTAATTAAAGAACCCATAGGGTCAAGTTCCAATTCCCAAATTAACCCGTTCTTGAGTGGGAGAGTCATGATGTGGTGGTCAAGCGTAGGTTCATCTCTTGCATTAAAGCCTGTAAGTTGATTTCTAAGGGTTGTCTTTACCATCTTGTGAGGGTTAGGGATGTGGAGTCCAAGGTCCTTCCCAAAGAGTCGGTTCTAGTTGTAAATGAGTTCCTTAATGTCTTTCTAGATGACCTTCCCGGTGTTCCTCTCGAAAGGGAAATAGGTTTTGCTATAGACCTCCTTCCCGATACTCAACCCATTTCTATTCCCCCTTATCGTATGACCCCGATGAAGTTGAAGGAGTTCAAGGAACAATTGAGGGACTTGTTGGAGAAGGGTTTTATTAGGCCTATTCAATCACCTTGGGCTGCACCGATGTTTTTTATGAAAAAGAAGGGTGGGTTCCTTAGACTGTGTATTGACTACCGACAACTTAATAGGGTCACCATCAAGAATAGGTATCCTTTTCCAAGAATTGATGATTTATTTAACCAATTGTAAGGGGCTAGCCACTTCTCTAAGATTGATATTCGATCCGGGTATCATCAAGTGAAGGTGAGGGAGTGTGATATTCCTAAGATGACCTTCCAGACTAGGTATGGGCAGTATGAGTTTTTGTGATGTCTTTTGGGTTGACCAATGCACCAACTATCTTCATGGATCTTACGAATAGGGTCTTCAAACCCTACCTTGATTCATTTTTTATGGTCTTTATTGATGATATTTTGATTATTCTCTTAGTGAGGAGGAGCATGTGGCTCATTTGAGGGTAGTGTTGCAAAGATTGAGGGAGGAAAAGTTGTATGCTAAATATGAGAAGTATGAATTTCGGTTGAAAGAAGTTGCCTTTCTAGGTCATGTGGTGTTGGGTATGGTATTAAGGTGGATCCTAAAAAGATGGATGTGATTAGAAATTAGTCAAGACCATTGACCCCATCGGATATTAGGAGCTTCTTGGGCTTAGCAGGTTACTGTCGAAGGTTCATGAATGGGTTCTCTTCTATTTCCTCTCCCATGACTAAGTTTGTGTGGACCTATGAGTGTGAGAGGAGTTTCCAAAAATTGAAAGATAAGCTTGTGTCTGCTGCTATTTTGTCACTGCTGGAAGGGCTAGAAGGATTTGTTGTGTATTGTGATGCTTCTAGAGTTGGTTTGGGTTGTGTTCTAGTGGAAAATAGTAGAGTGATAGCCTATGCTTCTAGCCAACTCAAAGTGCATGAAAAGAACTATCCTACTCATGATCTTGAATTGGCCCCCGTGGTTTTTGCTTTGAAAATTTGGTGTCATTATTTGTATGGGGTGCATGTTGATGTGTTCATCGATCATAAGAGCCTCCAATATGTCTTCACTCAAAAAGATCTTAACTTGAGGCAAAGAAGATGGTTAGAACTTCATATGGACTATGATATGAGTGTGTATTATCATCCCAATAAGGCTAATATTGTGGAAGATGCTTTGAGTAGGGTGTTTGTGGGTAGCCTAGCTCATGTTGATAGTGGTGACGAAGAGGTGGCTAGGGAGGTCAATCGATTGGCTAGATTGGGAGTTAGGTTGGAAGAGGTGGATAATGGTGTTGTTATTGTTGTTGATGGTTCTAAATCTTCATTGGTTGAGGAGGTGAAAACTAAGCAAGACCCTGATCCCTCCTTATTAGAATTGAAGGCCTTGGTTGGTGATGGGAAGATGAAGGTTTTCTCCTAAGGGGGAGATGGTACCTTAGATACCAAGGTAGATTGTGTGTGCCTTCTGTTGATGGCTTTTGAGAGAAAGGATTCTTGATGAGGCTCATGGTTCTTCACATTCTATTTACCTCGGTTCTACTAAGATGTATAGAGATTTGAGAGAGATGTATTGGTAGGGAGGCATGAAGAGGGACATTGCTAAATTTGTTTTCGGGTGCCATAGTTGGCAACAAATCAAAGCAGAACATCAAAGGTCAGGTAGCCTATCCCAAGACATGGTGGTTCCTACTTGGAAGTGGGAAGAGATTAATATGTACTTTGTAGTTGGGTTGCCCAAGACTAAAATGGGTTTTGATTCCATTTGCGTTGTGGTTGATAGGATGACGAAAGTGGCTCACTTTCTACCGGTTAAGACCATATTTGGGCCTGAAGATTATGCTATCTTGTACATTCATGACTTGGTGAGGTTGCATGGGGTTCCCTTGTCTATCATATCGGATCGTGGTGCTCAATTTACTTTACATTTTTGGGGGTCTTTCCAAAGGGGTCTTGGTATAAAGGTTAAACTTAGTACAACCTTTCACCCTCAAACGGATGGTCAAGCTGAAAGAACTATCCAAACACTTGAGCATATGCTTAGGACTTGTGTGTTAGAGCTTAAGGGTAGTTGGGATGATCGTCTTCTATTGATTGAATTTGCCTACAACAATAGCTATCACTCTAGTATCCGTATGGCTCCTTTTGAGCCTCTCTATGGTAGACATTGTAGATCACTGGTTGGGTGGTTTTAAGTTTGAGAGGTGGCTATGTTAGGACTAGATCTGGTTATGGAGGATCTTGAGAAGGATAGGATGATTAGAGGAAGGTTGAAGATGGCCCAAAGTTGCCAAAAGTCCTATGCCGATGTGAGGAGAAGGGATGTTGAATTCAAAGTTGGTGATTGGGTTTATTTGTAGGTGCCACCCATGAAGGGTGTGGTCTGTTTTGGTAAGAAGGGCAAGTTGGGTCCATGACATATGGGTCCTTATAGGGTGATGAGAAGGATTGGCAAAGTAGTTTATGAGTTGGATTGCCTAGTGAGACGGAATTGGTTCATTCGGTATTTCATATGTCCATGTTGAGGCAATGTATGAGAGACGCTAATGTTATTATACCCCTTGATGTTGTGGTTATTGTTGAAGGCAATTTGACCTGTGAAGAAGTTTCGGTTCAGATTTTGGATAGGCAAGTGAAGAGGTTGAGGAACAAGTATGTGGCTTTCGTTAAGGTCCTTTGGAGGAATCAATAAGTTGAAAGTGCTATGTGACTTCTGTTAAGGTCCTTTGAAGGAATCAACAAGTTGAAAGTGCTACATGGGAGGTCTAGGAGGACATACAAAAGCGATATCCTTATCTTTTCCATTCCACTCAAGCCTAAGGTATACCTAAGTCCCTATGTGGTTTCAAGCTTAAGTTCAGCCCATGTCATTTTCATGCATTCATGTTTAAATTGACAAGTTCACGATAATTGTACACTTATGTTGAGATTTTTGAAATGATATTTAAGTGCATTGTTGCGTACTTATGTGGAATAAAATCATCATACTTATGTCTCTCATATACGTTTCTTTGACATTCGGCGATGAATGTACCTAAGGGGGAGATATTGAAACAACCCCAAAAACTGCCCGAAAATGTGCCTTGGAAGTACTCAGAATTGTAATTTCCATCTATCTCAAAATTCATGCGTGATATCAAAAATCCGACTTCATATTCTTATTCAGTGGGTCAAATGAAGTGGGAAATGGATCTAACCCCAAATTTAGAGCAAACAAATCACAATTTCATTTTCCTAAAATTTCAATTTCCAGAATCGATCCGCGATGGTGTCGTGATGCACAGCCATTGCAGACCTATGTAACTCTTGCCACCGCGACAGGTCTGCATCGTGGACCAGACACGGACCTATGTATTTTGTTGCCAGTGATTTTTATCTTGGTCCAAGGCTTTTGGGTCTTGGGCCCAAGTCATCCCATGCGTAAAAATAATTATAATTAGCCATATTTCACCCTCATAACATTCAAGACATTCCCCAAAACCCTCTCAAACACAGAGATAATATTTCATCCCAAATTCCAAGTCCCAAAACTCATCCGGATCTTAAGGTTCTCATTGAAGCTTCAAGTCTCCATCTCTAATTTTCTTCAAGGATTCTCCAAAAGCTAAGGTATGTGGGTTTCTTTCATGGGTTCCTTTCACTCATGATGCCCAAACTTTCTTTTACCTCAAATTGCATGATTTAAAGTTAATTTACTCATGGGTCTTACTTATTATGAATTTCACTGCACACTATATTGGAGTTTTATGAAATTGTGATTGTTTTAGCATGTTTTGAGCTATGTATCTAAGATCTATAGCGAGATTTTATGAAGGGGTTTGATGTATTATTTGAGGGTGTTACCAAGTATCCATTGGTGGTGTTACACTGAATTGTCTAGCATGATTCCACTCTTGAATTAGATGGTTTTATACTAGAACTACACACCCGCCAAGTGTTCAATAAAATGTCCGATTATGGTTTCTTGGGGAATTGAAAGCCCAATGCATGTATTGTGAGTTGAATGACTATATGATGATGAAAGGAATGTATGTTTATGATATTATCTCTATAGTGTGAGGAAATGATAAAGCCTCACTCAGGAGGTTGTAGGTTCGAGTTATCATGATGAGGGGTTTGTACCTCGATCGCCTCGCTCGGGAGGAGGCAGGCCCGTGCAACTAGGTCGAGGGGTTTATACCTTGATAACCATGTTGAGGGTTTGTACCTCATCAACCATATTAGTGGGTTTATACCTCATCAACCACATGAAAGGATTTTACCTCATGCGCCTCTCCAAGGAGGTGGTAGACCTTGGATATTCACTAATATGATCTCTCCTTACACCTGTGAAACGATCACAAGAAGTGCCCAAAAATGTGTCTCGAAAGTGTCCAAAATCGTGATTTTTATATATCTCAAAATCCATGGATGATATCTAAAATCCAACTTCGTATTTTTGTTCAGGGGATCAAATTTAGGGGAAAAGGGTCTAACCCCGATTTTAGAGCAACCGTAGCAAAATTCGAAATTTCAAAGTGAGCTCGGAAATAGTGTGTTTGTGCATCGGTGGCGCAATGTGCCATAGTGTTATTTTCATCCTGATTTTCAAGTTCGATCCAAGACATTTATGTCTTGGGCCTAAGCCTTTCCACACGTGAAAATACCTATACTTAGCCATTTTAAGCCTCATATCATTCTAAACATTCCCCAATACTCACTCAAACACTTAGACTTATATTTCTCTCAAGATTCAAGTGCCAAAATCCTCTCCAGATCTTAAGGAATTCAACCAAGCTTCAAGTCTCCATCTCTAATCTTCATCAAGTTCATCTCCAAAGCTAAGGTATGTGGTTTTTTTTCATGGGTTCTTTTCACCCATGATGCCCAAACTTCCTTTTCCTCAAAATTACATCATTTAAAGTTGATTTACTCATGCGTCTTATTTATTATGAAAATCACTGCACACTATGTTGGGGTTTATGAAAAGTGTGATTGTCTTACTATGTTTTGAGCTATGAAACCAAGATCTGTTGTATGATTTGATGAAGGATTTTGATGTATATTGCTTGAGGGTATTATGAAGTTTCTATTGATGATTTTACACTGAATTTTCTATCATGATTTCACTATTGAATTGTATGTTTTACACTACCACTACAGACCCTCAAAGTGTTTGATAAAATGTCCGGTTATGGGTTCTTGAGAAATAGAAGGTGCAATGCATGTCTTATGAGTTGAATTACTATACGATGATGAAATGGTGATGAAATGATGATGGAATGATGATGAGATTGATGTATGTATATGATGACCATATGATGATGAAAGGAATTTGTGAATATGATGATTGTATGCAGATGAGAGAAATGTATGGCTAAAATGATTATATGATAATGGGAGGAATATATATATATATATATGTATATATATATAGTGTTGGGGGTGACCAAGCCTACCTCAGGGGATTGTAGGCTCGGGTAACCTATTGAGTGGTTTGTACCTCGATCGCCTAGCTCGGGGGGCGGTAGGCCCGGGTAACCTTGTTGGAGGTTGGTACCCATCAACCTTGTAGGGGGTTTTTACTCCATCAACCAGTTACGGGGTTTGTACTCCATCAACCTTGTTGGGGGTTTGTACCTATCAACCTGTTGTGGGGTTTGAACTCCATCAACCTCATGAAGGGGTTCGTACCTCATGCACCTATTCAAGTGGGTGGTAGGCATAGCTTGCACTATAATGGTCACTCTTTACACTTGTATTATGTTTTATGTAAACATGGTTTTTACTTCAAGAAATATTCATACATGTCATATTGCTATATGTTAATCATTGTCTATGCTTATGCATTTTGATTATGAACTTACCTCTTGTTGCATTGCATCCTACATACTTAGTACATTTAAACATACTAATACATACTTTATGCCTACATGATGTTACCCTATAGGAACAGAAACTCCTCACGATCTTCCCCCACGTGGTTAGTTTTGGCATCTTGAAGATAAACTTTTGGTGAGTCCTCAAGTTCGGGTACACTAGCTATGCTACTCTTGCTTTCGTTATCTCCTTATTTTGAACATTTGATAATATGAGTGTAAGCCTGAAAAGTGTCTTGGCCCCTGTCCAATCTATGTTTAAAGGTGTTGTTGGAATAGTTGGTATATCTATGCTTTAAGCTTTGACTCTTTATGCTTTATAAATATCAAGATTTTCCTTAGCCCCTTTCCCCTTCTTTATATTCTTGATGTTGTTTACTTTGCTTTCGCGACCAAGGATGTGTAATTGATATGCTAAGAGGCTTGTTTCGGGCCCTTTGGGTTCCCATTCATATTGTCATGTCTGGGGCCTAGGCTTGGGTTGTGAAAAACTTTGTATCAGAGCCTAGGTTGTTAATGGTCCTCGGAATCAAACATACCGCATCGATTAGAGTCTTATTCATGGTTGTGAAGTGCACCACAACTATGAGTAAGGGGCTATGAGACATTATAGAAAGTGTTTCCCTTCTTCATGATCTATGTAACGACCCAGGCCTAAGTCCTAGACGTAACATGGCGAACGAGGAACTCGAGGAACCCCAATCAAGTCTCTTAACTTGTCATTACATGGGTCACGGAAACATGTGAAAGACATAAAGTAAGAGTAAGGGGGAAAGGGGCTAAGTGATAGCTTGCAAAAGATTATCACCAAGAGACAAAGAGTCAAAGCTCATATAATAGATATATGACTTGTCCATCAAACACCTCTAAATACATAGATAAGAGCGGGGGCCAAGACAAGGTAAACAGGCTCACCCTCATAGTCACAATAGAACATAAAGTAGAGTGTCTCAACACAAAGATGGAGGACTCACCAACTAGCTTGAGTAGGATCGAACTAGCCACATGGAGGAGGAGGATGATCAACTTGGGCTCCAGTTCCTACATGGTGATACCATGTAGGAAAGAGTATGTGTTAGTACGTTTGTATGTACTAAGTATATAGGATGCAATGCAATAAGAAATAAGCATCATATTCGAAATACATAACAATAGGCACAAGGCATAATATAGCAATATGGCATGTATGTCCAATACTAAAGTGAAACATGCCTAAGAAATCGTTACTCATATAATATCATATGTGTAGAATAGACAAAATTAAATTTCCAAAGTACAAACCCCTTGGTAGGTTAGTGATGATGCCGCCCCATCACTTAGGTGGTGAAGTACCAACCCTTCACTTGATTGATGAGTACAAACCCCCAACTCAGTTGTTGAAAATGCCGCCCCATCACCTAGGTTGTAAAGTACTAACACTTCACTCAGTTGATGAGTACAAGCCCCATCTCGGTTAGTGATGATACCGCCCTATCACTAGTTAGAGAAGTACTAACCCTTATCCCGGTTAATGAGTATAAATCCCCATCTCGTTTATCCGGGTTCTTAGACCCCCCAGATTGGGCATGGTCTAATGTAACACTTTATATAGAATTTATCATATACATAAGTTCATTTCATCATCATAACATTATTCATATCATATCTCATACTTTGGGCCTTCAACTCCAAAAGAAACCCTAGCCGGACATTTTATCAAACACTTAGTAGAGTGTAATGGGGGTAAAGGACCATGAAATTTAATGATGAAACCGTGCAAGAAAATATGTTGTAAAACCAACAATGATCACCTTGTAACACCCCCAAGACATTCATATCAAAACCCTTCATCAAATCCAACATTAGATCCAAGATTTAGTGCAACAACCATACTTTCATGAACACAAATCACTATGCAGTAAATTTCTTAATATACAAGACCTGCATGTAAAATCAACTTTAAATCATGCAAATTGAGTAAAAAGGAGAGTAGGGTACCATAGTAGAAGAACCGAATGGCTAAAACCTACATACCTTAGCTTTGGAGAAGCTCTTGGTGAAGATTGAAAATGGAGGCTTAAAGCTTGAAGAAGAACCTAGAAAGAGAATCTTAGCTTAGAATGAGGGTTTGGGACTTGAGTTTGGGGAGTAAGAATATGACCAAGTGTTTTGGAGAGTATTGGGAAATGTTTAAGATGATATAAGGTGAAATTTGGCTAAGTATAGATAAAAACATGTTTGGGAACACTTGGGCCCAACACTTAGAATATTTTGGGCGAACTAAAAAAACAGTCACAAAAACATACTAGTGCGCGTTGCGGAAGCGGCGCACACTGCTCTTTGGAAATCGCAGTTTTGAAAATCATAATTGCTAATCTTTCGCACTTAAATCAAGGTTAGACCCTTTTTTCACCTAATTTTGACCCCCTGATCACGAATATGAAGTTAGATTTTTGAAATAACAAACAGATTTTGAGATATATGGAAATTAAAAATCTGGGCATTTTGAGGCATATTTTTGGGCACTTTTTGGTGTCATTACAATATCTCCCCCTTGGGAACATTCTTCCCCAAATGTACAAGAGATGTATAAGATAAGAGTGATCATCAAAAAATTAGCCCCAACAAGAATGCAACATAACATGTAAAATACCATTTTCAAATTCTCAACATAAGTGCAAAATCATCATAAGTTTACTAACTTCAGCATGAATGCATATGAATGACATAGGGGCTGAAATATGAGACTTGAAATCATATAGAGGACTTAGGATTAGTACCGTAGGCTTGAATGGAGTGGAAAAGATAAGGATACCACCTTTGTATGTTCGCTTCAGCCTCCCATGTAGTACTTTTGACTTGTTGGTTCCTCCAAAGGACCTTAATGGATGCCACCTTTTGTTCCTCAATATCTTTACTTGCCGATCAAAGATCTGAACTGGAATATCCTCTTAAGTCAAGTTATCCTCAACAACACCCACGACATCAAGAGGCATAATAGCATTAGGATTATCAACACATTTTCTCAACATAGAGACATGGAACACCAGGTGAACCAAATTCTTTTCACTAGGAAATTTCAACTCATAACCTGGCCAACCCTCTCTATCAACTCATAAGTACCAACATACCTTGGACTCAACTTTCCCTTTTTACCAAAATGGACCACACCTTTCATTGGAGAAACCTTCTAATAGACCCCCATCACCCACTTATAATTCTAGGTCTTTCCTTCTTACACTGGCATAGGATTTTTGAAGACTTTGGGCTATTTTCAACCTTTCCCTAATCATTCTAACCTTCTCAAGAGACTCCATAACCAGATCCATCCCCAATAAAGCCACCTGTCCAACCTCAAACCAACCCACCGGTGATCTATAACGTCTCCCATAAAGAGCCTCAAATGGAGCCATACCAATGGTAGGGTGATAGTTATTGTTGTAGGCAAACTCAATCAATGGAAGGTGGTAATCCCAACTACCCCTCAATTCCAATACACATGCCCTAAGCATATCTTCAAGGGTTTGAATTGTCCTTTCGGCTTGGCCATCCGTTTGAGGGTGGAAGGTCGTACTAAGGTGAACTTTGGTGCCAAGACTCCTTTGAAAAGACCTCCAAAAGAGCGAAGTGAATTGTGCATGATGATTTGATATGATGGATAAAGGAACCCCATGTAACCTTACTAACTCATGGATGTACAACCTTGCATACTCTTCATCCCCACATGTAGTCTTAACCGGTAGAAAGTGAGCCGATTTCGTCATCCTATCAACCGCAACCCAAATGGAATCAAAATCTTTTCTAGTCTTGGGCAACCCAACAACAAAATCCATATTAATCACCTCCCACTTTCAAGTGGGAATCTCTATATCTTGGGTTAGGCCACCCGGCCTTTCGTGTTCGACTTTCACTTGTTGACAACTATGGGAACCGGAAACAAATTTGGCAATGTCCCTCTTTATGCCTACCCACCAATACACATCCCTCAAGTCTCTGTACATTTTGGTGGAACCAGGGTGTATAGAGTAAGAAGAATTATAGGCCTCATCAAGAATTTTCTCCCCCAAACCATCAACACAAGGCACACACAACCTACCTTGGTATCTGAGGGCCCCATCTCTCCCTTGGAGAAAACCTCTATTTTTTCCTCATTCACGAAGGCCTTCAATTCAAGCAAGGAGGAGTCTAGATCTTGTTTTTCTATCACCTCATCAACCAAAGAAGGCTTAGACCAATCAATAACCACAACACCATCATCACCAACCTCTTCCACCCTAACCCCCAATCTAGCCAATCTATGCACTTCCCTAGCTATTTCCCTATCACCACCATCCACAAGAGCTCGGCTACCCATGGACACCCGACTCAAGGCATCTGCTACCACATTTGCCTTACCCAGATGACAATGCACACTCATTTCATAGTCTATAAAAAGTTCCAGAACCTTCTTTGTCTCAAGTTGAGATCTTTTTGAGTGAAGACATATTGGAGGCTCTTATGATTGGTGAAGACATCCACATGAACCTATACAAATAAAGACGCCAAATCTTTAATGCAAACAAAACGGCAGCTAACTCTAGATCATGGGTAGGGTAATTGCTTTCATCTACTTTGAGTTGCCTAGAAGCATTGGCTATAACCTTACCATTTTTCATTAGTACACGACCCAAACCAACTCTAGATATATCACAATACACAACTTAACCCTCAAGCCCATCCGATAGTGACAATATAGGAGCGGACACAAGCCTATCCTTCAATGCTTGAAAGCTTCTCTCACATTCATCGGTCCACACAAACTTAACCTTCTTTTGAGTCAATTTGGTCATAGGGGAAGTAATGGAGAGAACCCATTTACAAATCTTCTATAGTAACCCACAAGACCCAAGACGTTCCTAATATCCGACGGGGTCAATGGTCTAGGCCATTCCTAATTACATCAATTTTCTTAGGGTCCACTTTTATACCATCCACCGACATCACATTACCCAAGAATGCAACCTTCTTCAACCAAAATTCACACTTATCATATTTACAATACAATTTCTCCTCCCTCAATCTTTTTAACACAACCCTCAAATGACCCATATGCTCCTCTCTACTATGTGAATAGACCAAAATATCATCAATGAAGACCACAAAGAAGGAATCAAGGTAAGGTTTGAAGACCTTATTCATTAGGTCGAGGAAGATGGCCAGTGCATTAGTCAACCCTAATGACATCACAACAAACTCATAATGCCCATATATAGTCCAGAAAGAAGTCTTGGGATTGTCATACTCCCTCACTCTTACTTGATGATCCCAAACTGAAGATTAATCTTCGAGAAGAAGCTATCCCCTTGCAATTGGTCAAATAAGTCATCAATTCTTGGAAGAGGATATCTATTTTTTATAGTGACCCTATTGAGTTGCCGTTAGTCAATGCACATTCAATTGACCCATCTTTCTTCTTTACAAATAACACCGGTACACCCCAAGGGGATTGACTAGGTCTAACAAATCCTTTTTCCAATAAATCTTTATTGCTCTTTTAACTCCCTCAACTCTACCGGGGCTATAGAGTAAGGGGGAATAGAGATAGATTGATTATTGGGAAGGAGATCAATGCCAAAATATACCTCCTTTTCATGAGGGACATCAGGAAGGTCATTTGGGAAAACACCAAGAAACTCATTTACAATGGGGAACGACTCAGTGGAAGGGACTTTGGACTCCACATCTTTAACCCTCAAAAGATGATACAAACACCGCCTAGAAATCAACTTATGGGATTTAATGCATGAAATGAATCTACCCGTGACTACCACGTCTTGACTTTCCCACTCAAGAACGGGTTCATTAGGGAATTGAAATTTGACCATACGGGTTCTACAATCAATAGACACATTGTAGGCATGCAACCAATCCATCCCAAGAATGACATCGAAATCAACCATGTCTAATTCAACAAGATCACAAGGCAACAACTTATGCAAAATGCAAATAGGAGAACTTCTATAACCATTTCTAGCAACAATAGAGGCACCAATAGGAGTAGACACTTCATATAACTCATTCAACAACTCGAGGACAACATGGAACCTTTTAGCAACAAAAGGGGTAACAAAGGAAAGAGTGGCACCCAGATCAATGAAAGCATATGCATCAAGATCAAAGATTTTCAATATACCAGGGAACCTCCCCAACCCCTTGCCTTTAATGTAGAGCATAAAACCGATTGTGCCTTGGGGCACCACCTTGAGGACTACCTCTACCAAATGGAACTGCATTTGAACCCCAGACTTTGCCACGGTTTCTTAGGTAATTTATCTTCTTGTGACTAAGCTCCCCAGAACCGAAACATGCATTAGAACCCTTCAAACACGAGTCATTATGACTCTTCCCACATCTAGGACACACATGTATAGGATCCACACCGCCAACACCTTGAGGCCTAGGGAAGTCATTGGCAAACCCCCTATTAGTAGCATGAGAAGACGCTTGTCTTGATGAAATCTAGCACCCTTTTGGAAGTTACCCTTAAAACGGGTCCCCTAAGCCTCATGGCCCCTCCTCTTTCTTAACTTTTCCCCCTCCATTTGCTCAGCAAAAGTCATCAACCGAGACAAGTCCATGTCACCAATAAGCAAGGTAGACCTGTATTCATCACTCACCAAGTTGGAGACCCCCATCACAAATTTATTCATCCTAGATCTAGGATCGGCCACCAAGTGAGGAGCATACTTGGAAAGTTGATTAAATTTGAGGGCATACTCCCTCACACTCATAGCACCTTGTTTTAAGTTTATAAACTCTACCAAATTTGCTTACCTAAGCTCAAGAGAGAAAAACAAATTAAAAAAGGCCAATTTGAATTCTTCCCAAAGCATCACATAACCATTTCCCTTCTCCCCCTTCCATTGCTCATACCGAATTTGGGCTACCCCTTTGAGTTGGTACACTACCAACTCCGCCTTTTCATTTGACCCAAGACTCATGATATTCAAGATTTTGTAGACCTCATCAATGAACTCTTGTGGATCTTCATCCACCTTGGACGCATGGAGAACCGGAGGATTCATCGTCATTAAGTCTCTTACCCTAGCTCCTGGGGTAGTAGTATGAAGGGCTTGGGCCCCTTGATTGACTTGGTTGGCCACCAATGGGGCAAGCATAGTAAGAGCATCCCGGAGCTCACCATTGGTAGGTTGCTCCTCGGGAGTTTAGGCCTATCTTTCTCTAGTGTTTGGAATAACCTAGCATCACAAAGAACAATCATTAGGGGAAAACAACTTATCACAACTCTATTGAACAACTTAGAACATGAAGAAGGGAAACATTTCCTAAAACGTCTCATAGTCTCTTATTCATAGTCATGGCAAACTTCACAATCATGAATAGGACTCTAATTGATGCGGTGTGTTGGACTCTGAGGATCTATCAACCTAGTGCTTTGATACTAAGTTTATCACAACCCACGCCTAGGGCCTAGACGTGACACGGCGAACGAGGAACCTAAAAAAACCCCAATCAAACCTCTTAACTTGTCATTAAACATCATTGGTCGCGGAAACATATGAAAGACATAAAGTAAGAGTAAAGGGAAAAGGGGCTAAGGGATAGCTTGCAAAACATTATCATCAAGAGACAAAGAGTCAAAGGTTATATCATAGATACATAACTTGTCCAACAAACACCTCTAATGCATAGATAAGAACGGGAGCCAAGACAAGGTTACCGGGCTCACTCTCATAGTCAAAATAGAACATAAAGTAGAGTGTCTCAATACAAAGAAAGGGAAAACATTGACCAAGGTCCTTGAAATGGAGGACTAACCAACTAGCTTGGGTAGCATCGAACTAGCCACGTGGAGGAGGAGGATGATCAACTTGGGCTCTGATTCTTTCATGGTTATATCATGTAGGAAAGAGTATGCATTAGTACTTTTGAATGTACTAAGTATGTAGGATGCAATGCAACAAGGAATAAGCATCATATTCGAAATGCATAAGAATAGGCAATAGTCATAATATAGCAATATGTCATGTATGTCCAATGCTAAAGTGAAACATGCTTAAGAAACCCTTACTCATATAAGATATCATATGTGTAGAATAGACTGAATTAGATTTCTAAAGTACTATCCCTTGGTAGGTTAATGATGATGCCTCCCCATCACTTAAGTGGTGAAGTACTAATCTTTCTCTCAGTTGATGAGTACAAAGTCCAACTTGGTTGGTTATAATGCCGCCCCATCACCTAGGTGGTGAAGTACTAACCCTTCACTCGGTTGATGATTACAAACCCCAATTTCGATTAGTGATGATGCCTCCCCATCACTAGGTGGAGAAGTACTAACCCTTTCCTCGGTTAATGAGTACAAACCCCCATCTTGTTTATCCAGGTTCTTAGACCCCCCAGATTAGGAATGGTCTAATGCAACACTTTATATAGAATTTATCTTATACATAAGCTTATTTCATCATCATAACATCATTCATATCATATCTCATGCTTTGGACCTTCAATTCCACAAGAAACCCTAGACGAACATTTTATCAAACACTTGGGGGTGTAATGGGGGTAAAAGATCATGCAATTTAATGATAAAATAGTACAAGAAAATCTGTTGTAAAACCGTCAGTCAACACCTCGTAACACCCCCAAGATATTCACATCGAAAACCTTCATCAAATCCAACATTAGATCCAAGATTTAGAGCTCAAAAAATGCTAAAACAACCATACTTTCATGAACTCAAATCACTATGCAGTAAATTTCTTAATATACAAGACCCATATATAAAATCAACTTTAAATTATGAAAATTGAGTAAAAAGGAGACTAGGGCACCATGGAATGAATAACCCAATGGAAAAAACCTATATACCTTAGCTTTGGAGAAGGTTTTGATGAAGATTGAAAATATAGGCTTGAAGCTTGAAGAAGAACCTTAGCTTCGGATGAGGGTTTAGCACTTGAGTTTGGGGAGTCAAGATATGACTAAGTGTTTTGGGGAGTATTGGGAAATGTTTAGGATGATATAAGGATGAAATTTGGCTAAATATAGATAAAAGTACATTTGGGAACACTTGGGCCCAACACTTAAAATATTTTGGATAAACTAAAAAAATAGTCACAAAAATATACTAGTGCCTGTCGCGGAAGCGGTGCGCACCGCTCTCTGGAAATCGCACTTTTGAAAATCATAATTGCTCATATTTTGCTCTTAAATTATGGTTAACCCTTTTTCACCTAATTTTGACCTCCTGATCACGAATATGAAGTCAGATTTTTGAAATATTAAATGAATTTTGAGATATATGGAAATTAAAATTTTGGGCATTTCAAGGCACATTTTTGGATATTTTTTGGGGTCATTACAATCTATGTTATGCTATAGGATTAAGGTAAGCCTTTTCCTTTAACAAATGATCTTTGTTATTGTAGATCATACCTATTCCAAGAGGAAGAAGAGCCCGATCACTTGAGGAGCAACCGACTCCTCCCGCTCCTCAAGCTCCACAAGATGGGGGAGTGGCCCATGAAGTGTTGCGGGATGCTATTGCCATGTTGTCCCTGCCATGACTAATCAAATCAACCAAGGAGCCGAAGCTCCTCCTATTCCTACTACGGCCTCAGGGGTGAGGGATTTTACCAGAATGAATCCATCGGAGTTCCATGGGTCCAAGGTGGATGAGGATCCATAAGAATTCATTGATGAGGTGTATAAGGTGTTGTCCATTATGAGAGTTAACTCAAAGGAGAAAACAGAGTTGGCATCCTACCAAGTCAAAGGGGTGGCTCAAATATGGTTCACTCAATGGAAGATGGAGAAAGGGAATGGTGATGTTATCCCTTAGGAAGAGTTCAAAGCAACTTTGCTCAACTGGTTCTTCCCTATTAAGCTTAGGGAGGCGATGATGATAGAATTTATGAATCTAAAGCAAGGGTCTATGAGTGTGAGGGAGTATGCCCTCAAATTCAACCAACTCTCCAAGTATGCACCACAGCTGGTTGCCGAGCCGAGGCCTAGAATGAACAAATTTGTGTCGGGTGTGTCCGACTTGGTGAATGAGGAATGTCGTACGGCTATGCTCATCGGTGATATAGATTTATCCCACCTCATAACATATTCCAAACAACTAGAGGGGAAAAGTTGAGAAAGAGAAGAAGTAGTGAGGCCAAGAGGGCCCATTTTGAGAGTAGGTTCCAAAGTCCTAAGGGTGGTCAGTTTCCTCAAGGACAAGGGTCTTCTAATGCTCCAATAGAAGGTTTTCTAATGACAACCCAAGGGACCAAGGTGGTGATGGTGTGGTGCCTAGCCCTATGTGCCCAAGATGTAGTAGACGCCATAATGGCCCATGTTTGAAGAACACTAATGCTTGTTATAGTTGTGGTGAAGTGGGTCATAAGGTGATTGATTGTCCTTATAATCAAGACAAGGTTGGAGATGGTCATAAACAAGGCCAAGGTACAAATGCAGGTCCAAAAGGAAGAGGAGGCAACAAGGGGGTTCCCTAATGCAAAATAGGTTCTATGCTCTTCAAGGGAGAAAAGGGGTGAATGAGGTGCCCGATGTCATCACCAGTGTGTTAAAGATTTTTGATTTTGATATGTATGATTTGATTGACTTAGGTGCCACTCATTCTTTTATTACTCCTTTTGTTGCCAGTTAAACAACCCCAAAAGTACTCGAAAATGTACCTCAGAAGTGCTCGGAATCGTAATTTCCATTTATCTCAAAATTTGTGCGTGATATCAAAACTCTGACTTCATATTCTTGTTCTGAGGCAAAACTGAGTGGGAAATGGGTCTAACTTCAATTTTAGAGCAACCATAGCAAAATTTGATTTTTCTAAGTTTGTGCAATACAACGGCGATCCGCGTGGGTACCGTGGTGACGCAAACCATCACAGACCAGTGTAAAACTGCCCTCCGTGATAGGTCCGCATTGCAAACTAGATACGGACCTGTACATTTATTGCTAGTGATTTTTATCTCGGTCCAAAGCTTTTGGGTCTTGGGCCCAAGTCTTCCCATGTATAAACCTTCATATCACACAAGACATTCCCCAATACTCTCTTAAATACTTAGACAAATATTTCAGCCCAAAATTCAAGTCCCAAAAGTCATCGGATCTTAAGGATTTCACTCAAGCTTCAAGTCTCCATTTCCAATCTTCATCAAGAATTCTCCAAAGTCAAGGTATGTGAGTTTCAACCATTGGATCCTTTCACCCATGGTTCCCAAGCTTCCTTTTTACCTAAAAATCATGCTTCTAAGTTGATTTACTTATGGTTCTTACTTACTATGAGTTTGACTATGAACTATGTTGGGTTTTTGTAAAAGTGTGATTGTTTAGGCATGTTTTGAGCTATGAATCTTGGATCAATCTTGAGATTTGATGATGGGTTTTTATGTATATTGCATGAGGGTGTAACCAAGTGTTGGTGGGTGGTTTTATAAAGAATTTACTTGCATGATTTCACTCTTGAATTACATGATTTTACGCTAGCATTACACACCCACCAACTGTTTGATAAAATGTCCGGTTTAGGGTTCTTGAGCCATTGATGCTCTATTGCGTGACCTACGACTTGTATGACTTTATGATCATGAAAGAATGGTATATATGTGTTGATTTCATGAAAAGTATCTATGGTATTGGAAGTTAATCAATTTCCTCGCTCGGGAGGTAGTAGGCCTGTGCAACCATGTTGGGAGGTTTGTACCTCAATTGCCTCACTCGGGAGGTAGTAGGCCCATGCAACCATATTGGGGGTTCGTACCTTAATTACCTTACTCGGGAGGTAGTAGGCCCGTGCAACCCTGTTGGGGGGTTTGTACCCAATTGCCTCGCTTGGGAGGTAGTAGGCCCGTGCAACCATGTTAAGGGGTTTGTACCTCAACCGCCTCGCCAAGGAGGTGGTAGACCTTAGTTACTAATAATGGTCTCTTCCTACACATGCAAACGTCCTATGTAAGCATGTTTTACTAAAAGCATCATTCATGCATGTGATATTGCTATATGCTTATTTATTGCCTAAATATGCATTTCAATTATGTTGCCTATCTCTTGTTGCATTGCATCCTACATACTTAGTACATTTAAATGCACTACGCATACTCTATGCCTACATGATGTTATCATCTAGGAACCGGACCCCCACTTGATCACCCTCCTCCTCCACGTGGCTAGTACGATATCTCTCAAAGCAAGTTGGTGAGTCCTCAACTTCGGGACAATGTATTTGATCTTGTGATATGTATAGAGTCTCTCTTTCCTATTTATTATAGGCATGACTATGAGGGTTAGCCCGGTTTCTTGTCTTGGCCCACGCTGAGTTCTATGTTTAGAGGTATTGTTGGACAAGTATGTAAGGATTCTATGAGCTTATCGTAGATTCCATGATGTTCTATGATATGAAAGATGTCCCATAGGCCCATTTATCCCTATTTACTATCTTTTATTGTCTTTTTATTGCTTCCGTGACCAAGGTTATGTAATAATATGTTAAGTTGATTGGGGTCCCTTCTGGTTCCCCATATGTCGTGTCACGTCTAGGCCCTAGGCTAGGGTCTTGATAGCCAAAAAGCTTCATGTTTGTCTCGAATTATTGTGTAAGCCTTATGAAGTGTTTACTCCCATTGGTGCATCCATTGTTGCTAGAAGAGTCTATAGAAATTGTTCCGAGTTCATTTTGCATAAGATCTTGCCTCGTGATTTTGTTGAATTAGATATGGTAGATTTTGATGTCATTCTTGAGATGGACTGGTTGCATTTAGATTATGCCTCTTTTGATTATAGAACCCATAGGGTCAAGTTCTAATTCCTTAAAGAGCCTGTCCTTGAGTGGGAAGTTGTGATGTGATTTGCATTAAATCCCTAAAGTTGATTTCTAAGAGTTGCCTCTATCATCTTTGAGGGTTAGGGATGTTGAGTCCAAGGTCCTTCCCATAGAGTCGGTTCTGGTGGTTAATGAGTTTCTTGATGTCTTTCCTAATGAGCTTCCAAGTGTTCCTCCCGAAAGGGAAATCGACTTTTGTATTGACCTTCTTCCTGACACTCAATCCATTCCTATTTCCCCTTACAGTATGTCCCCAATGGAGTTGAAGGAGTTGAAAGAGAAATTGAGTGATTTGTTGGAAAAAGGTTTTATAAGGCCTAGTAAGTCACCTTTGGGTGCATTCATGTTGTTTGTGAAGACGAAGGATGGCTCTCTTAGAATGTGCATTGATTACTGACAACTTAATAGGGTCACCATAAAGAATAAGTACCCACTACCAAGGATTGATGACCTTTTTAATCAACTTCAAGGGGCTAGTCACTTTTCTTAGATTGATCTTCGGTCTGGGTATCACCAAGTAAAAGTGAGAGAGTGTGACATTACTAAGATGGCTTTACAGACTAGGTATGAGTACTTTGAGTTTTTGATTATGTCCTTTGGGTTGACTAATGCACCAGCTATATCTATAGATCTTATGAATGAGTCTCTAAAAGCTACATTGACTTTTTTGTGGTAGTTTTTATTGATGATATCTTTATCTATTCCTATAGTGAGGAAGAGCATTTGAATCACTTGAGGGTGGTGTTCTAAATTTTAAGGGAGGAGGGGTTATATCCAAATATGAAAAATGTGAGTTTTGGTTAAAAGAGGTTGTTTTTCTAGGGCATGTGGTGTCAGGTGGTGGCATTGAGGTGGATCCTAAGAAGATGGAGGTGATTATAAATTGGCCTAGACCTTTGACTTCATCAAACATTAAAACTTTCTTGGGTTTGGCAAGTTATTACCAGAGATTTATAAATTGATTCTCTTCTATTGCTTCTCCTATGACTAAGAAGACCCAAAGGATGGCCAAATTTGTGTGGACAAATAAATGTGAGAAGAGTTTCCAAACTTTGAAGGATAAGCTTGTCTCCGCTCCTATCTTGTCTCTACCGGAAGGGTTGGAAGGATTTGTTGTGTATTATGATGCTTCAAGAATTGGTTTGGGTTTGTGTTTTGATGCAAAATGACAAGGTGATAGCATATGCCTCTAGACAACTTAAGATACATGATAAGAATTACCCCACCAATATCTTGAATTGGCGGCCATAGTATTTGCTTTGAAAATTTGGCGTCACTACTTGCATGGAGTTCATGTTGATGTGGTCACCGATCGTAAGAGTCTCCAATATGTTTTCACCCAAAAAGGATCTTACTTGAGACAAAAAAGGTAGTTAGAACTCCTTAAAGATTATGATATAAGTCAGCATTATCATCCTGTTAAGGCTAATATTGTGGTCGATGCTCTAAATAAGGTGCCTATGGGTAGCTTAGCATGTTGATGACGGCGGCAAAGAGGTGGCTAGAGAGGTTCATCGGTTGACTAGATTGGGGGTTAGGTTGGAGGAAGTTGACAATGGTGGTGTAGTGGTTGTTGATGGTTTAGGTCTTCATTGATTAAAGAGGTAAAGGCAGAACAAGATCTTGACCCTGCCTTGTTAGAGCAGAAGTCCTTTGAGAGAGATGGTAAATTGGAGGCTTTCTCCTAAGGGGGAGATGGTACCCTTAGGTACCAAGGTAGATTGGGTGTGCCTAGTGTTGATGACTTGAGAAAGAAGATTTTAGATGAGGCTCATAATTCTTCCTATTCCATTCACCCCGATTCTACAAAGATGTACAGAGATTTGAGGGAAGTGTATTGGAGGGGTGGTATAAAGAGAGACATTGCCAAGTTCATATCCGGGTGTCACAATTCCCAACAAGTAAAAGTCGAACATCAAAGATCGGGTGGCCTAGCCCAAGATATAGAGATTCCTACTTGGAAGTGGGAGGAAATCAACATGGATTTTGTGGTTGGATTGCGTAAGACTAGAAAGCATTTAGATTCTATTTGTGCTATAGTTGATAGAATGACAAAGTCGGCTCATTTCTTACTAGTCAAAACTACTTATGGTGCCGAACATTATGCTAAATTGTATATACATGAGTTGGTTAGTTTGCATGGAGTGCCTTTGTCTATCATTTCGGATCGTGGAGCTCAATTCACATCTCACTTTTGGAGGTCTTTCAAAAGAGGTCTTGGTACCAAGGTTAAGCTTAACACAACCTTTCACCCTCAAACGGATAGCCAAGCCGAGAGAAATATTCAAACTCTTGAGGATATGCTTAGAGCTTGTGTTTTGGAGCTTAAGGGTAGTCGGGATGAACATCTCCCACTCATTGAATTTGCTTACAATAATAGTTATCATTCAAGCATTAGTATGACTCCTTTTGAGGCTCTCTATGGTAAACATTGCAGATCACCGGTTGGATGGTTTGAGGTGTGGGAGATGGCTTTGCAAGGTCTGGATTTTGTCATGGAGGCTTTGGAGAAGGTGAGGTTGATAAGGGAGAGATTGAGAATAGCCCAAAGTAGACAAAAGTCATATTCCAATGTGAGAAGGAGGGATCTTGAAATTAAGGTGGGTGATTGGGTTTACTTGAAATTCTCACCCATGAAGGGTGTAGTCCATTTTGGAAAGAAGGGTAAATTGAGCCCAAGGTTTGTGGGTCCTATAGAGTGTTGGGAAGGATCAGTAAGGTGGCTTATGAGTTGGAGTTGCCCATTGATGTGAATATGATTCATCCGATTTTCCATATATCTATGTTGAGAAAGTGTGTGGGTAACCCAAGTGCTATTGTACCTTTGTATGTTGTGAGTGTGGTAGAAGACAACCTGACTTATGAACAAGTTCCGGTAGAAATCTTGGATAAACAAGTGAAGAGGTTGAGAAACAAGGATGTAGCTTCCGTCAAGGTTCTTTGGAGAAACCAACCAGTTGAAAGTGTCACATGGGAAGCCCAGGTGGACATGAGAAAATGATATCCATATCTCTTCCACTCTATCAAGCCTAAGGTACTAGTTTAAGTTCCCTTATATAGTTCAAGTCTTAAGTTTCAGCCCCTATGTCATTTGCATGCATTCATGTTTATGTTGACAAGTTTATGATGATTTTAACATTCAGGTTGAGATTTTTAAAAATGGTGTTTGAGTGCATTATTGCATTCTTGTCATGCTGAAATCTTCATGATTACTTCTCTTGTGTACATTTTTTTGACATTTGGGGATGAATGTTCCCAAGGGGGAGATATTGAAATGCCCCAAAAATGTGCTTCGCAAATGGCCATAATTATAATTTTCATATATCTCAAGTTTTGTGCGTGATATCAAAAATCCAATTTCATATTCTTGATCAGAGGGCAAACTTGAGGTGGGAATAGGTATAACCCCGATTTTAAAGGACCCGTAGCGAAATTTCATTTTCACCAGCTTTACAATTTCCAGTGTGCATCCGCGTTGGCTCTGCGATGCATACCCATCGCGAAGTAGTGTTGTGACTTCCTTATTTTTCATGTTTCGGCCTAAAGTATTGGGGTCTTGATCCTATGCCCTCATAAGCGTGAAAACACCTATACTTAACTATTTTTCAACTCTATATCACTAAGACACTCTCAAAACCCTCTCTAACACTTAACCAAATATTTCATCCAAATTCAAGTGTCCCAAGCTTATTCTGGATCTCAAGAACTTCATTCAAGTTTCAAGTTCTTATTCAAATCTACATAAAGGAAATCCCAAATTCAAGGTATGTGGGTTTCAACCATTGGATCCTTTCACCCCTGGTGCCCGACCTTCCTTTTTATGAAATTTGCATGTTTCCAAGTTGTTTACTTATGGGTATTACTTATTATGAATTATGATTACAAATTATGTTGGGATTTTATGAAATGTTGATTGGAACTATTTCAAGCTTAGACTGTCTATTGTCACTATGAATATTTTGGGCTATAAAACTATGATCCATTATGAGATTTAATGAAGGATTTCATGGTATCTTACATGAGGGTTTTACTATGTATTTGAGTCACTTTTGAATTGCATGATTTTGAACTAGCATTACACACCTGCCAAGTATTTGATAAAATATCTTGATAAGAATTCTAGGGTTATTAATGGTTAGTGATATGGTTTACAAGCTAAATAACTCTATGATAATGAAGGGATTGAATTTATGTATTGAATGCATGAAAAGTATCCATAGTATTGCAAGTTGATCACACCTTGTTGAGTGGGTGACAACAACTTTGATGGGGGGTACTATGCCCATCTACCATGTTGAGGGGTATATACCTTGACCACTTTGACGGGGGGTGCTATGCCCATCTACCATGTTGAGGGGTATATACCTTGACCACTTTGATGGGGGGTGCTATGCCCATCTACTATGTTAAGGGTATATACCTTCACCACTATGATGGGAGGTGATATGCCCATATACCATGTTGAGAGGTACATACCTGGGCCACTATGATGGGGGGTGACATGCCCGTCTACCATGTTGAGGGGTAGATATCTCAAGCACCTTCCAAGGGTGTGGCATGCCTTGGAGTTTAAGTGATAGTTTGTTTGGGCTATGTTGATATGGTCTCTTCCTACATATGTAATCCATATTTGCATGTCAAATGATTTACAAGCATGTTTTACTTCAAGCATTGATCATGCATGCCATACTGATATTATACTTATCTATTGTCTATTATTATGCATATGTACTATATTGGCTTATGTCTTGTTGCATTGCATCCTACATACTTAGTACATTCAAATATACTAACGCATACTCTATGCCTACATGATATTACCATGTAGGTATTGGAACTCCTCACGATCATACTCTTTGTGGCTAGTTTTGGCATCTTGAAGATAAACTTTTGGTGAGTCCTCAAGTTCGGGGACACTAGCTATGCTATTTTTGCTTTCGTTATCTCCTTATGTTGAACATTTGATACTATGAGGGTGGGCCAAGAAAGTGTCTTGGCCCCCGCCCAATCTATCTTTAGAGGTATTGTTAGAACAATTGGTGTATCTATGCTTTGAGCTTTGACTCTTTATGTTTTATAAATGTCAAGACTTCCCAAGCCTCTTTTTCCCTTGTTTATAATCTTGTTTTTATTTACTTTACTTCCGCGACCAAGGATGTGTAATTGATATGCTAAGAGGCTTGTTTGGGTCCCTTTGGGTTTCCATTCGCCATGTCACATCTAGGCCCTAGACTTGGGTCGTGACAGACCATTCCTTTATTTTAATTTCCCAAGACTCTCCCTCTCTTTTCCGATATAGGATTTGCCTAAGTGAGCCAGGCATTACGCATCACCGTCTTTGCACTCAACCCCCATAGGGACTCAACGTCCTCGTTAAGGTTTGGTCCACTACCGTACTAGTCAAGAGCCAGCTCCGATGCCACCTGTAATGACCTGGACCAACACTATGAAGTATTTCCCACTCTTGGGCCTAACTCATCATGGATTTATCTCTTTGGGCTCACCCTTAAAAGCGCCTCACAGTATAGAGGCCAATCCTTTACTTAAATTGCCAAGACTTTCCCTCTCTTTTCTAATATGGGATTTGCCTAAGTTAGCCAATGTGGCAGTAACATATTCTAATTTGTAACTTGTCCTTTTTAACTTAATTTCTTCAAGAACTTTAGTTTCTCTTCACAGATTAAACCAAACAAGAATCCAAAAGTCCCTTAACAATCAAGAGGAACTAGCAACAACTTGGGAGAATATTCTGTAATATACTTATATTTAAGCATAAGTAACATGGTTTCCTCATCTTTTATGATAGAATTTAGCTAAATCTTTAGGTATTTGCACTCAACTACGCCTGCAACAAGGAGGGTTTCCTTAAGAACCCTAAAGGAATTTAAGGTTGTCATTCCTTAACCATTGAGAGAGAAGAGAAAGCTAGAGTTTAATCTAATTTTTAGGTGTGTTATAATGAATATAATGTCCAGCTAAACTTCCCTTTTGTGAGCTCTTTTTGGCCCTTAAAATAATTCCCTATCACCTCCTCTGTTTGCTTCATTTTCAGCCACTAACTGACAAAGTAGGTGATGCAACAACTTACTTATGTTAATCTACTTAAGAGGTCAAAGTAGGTGACACACCTACTTACTTAGGCCTTGATAGATTTGGAAGGTGGGCTTCCTTTTTCCCATTTTCCTTTCACATACTTAGTTTGGGCCTTAAGTGATCCATTGACATTGGCGTAGATCTAACCCATTAGCCTAGGACACTTTAGCTAGATCAATATAGCTCAAGTAGGTGGTGCACTTAGTAGCTTAATTTAGTCAAGCAAGCAGCTCATTATCTTACCTCATTTTCCAAATCTCAATCCCACATATCATATCTTAATACTCCACTTTAGACTTTTAACTCAACTAGCAACTTATTGTCTCGGATTTAAATGCTTTCGTTGAGTTTATCTTAGACTCGTACGCGCTGAAACATGTGGGATATCACAACAACTCTCAATCCAATTCAAATTATTACCACTCTTATGAAAAAAACTTAATCCCTCACCTGCACCATAAGCCTATGTCAAGTGTCATATAGATGGGACTAACACATAGAAAATACGAAGTGTTACATCCTCCCCCCTAGTAAAACTCGTCCTCCAATGATAGTATAGTTAGTCGGCCTAAACAAAGTTCAAGCTTAATTTACATATCACATAATACATGTAAACACATACTTACTTGTCAATGCTTCAACTATGATTCCTTTCATCTTTCTCAGTGGGCTAAAAGATATAGGGTATTTGGATTTCATTGCTTATTCCACTTCCAGGTAACCTCTTCTACTTGCTTGTTCCTCCATAATACTTTTACAGAGCTACTTCTTTCTTTCTTAACTTCCTAACTTGTCGATCTAGAATATCGATGGGCACTTCCTCATTAGTGAGATCTTCTACACCTGTACAACTTCGGTTGGAGTGATACAAGATGGGTCACATATGTGCTTTCGAAGCTTGAAACGTGAAATACTAGATAAACCACATAAATCTCTTGGGGTAACTCTAATTCATATGTAACATGTACAACTCTTTTAACAATCTTATATGATCCTATGTAGCATGGACAGAACTTTCCCTTTTTCCCAAATCTCATTACCCCTTCATTGGAGACACTTTCAAGAACATCCAATCCTCTATGGAAAATTCTAGTCATTTTCTTCTAACATCTGCATATGATTTTTGTCGACTTTGACTATTGCTAGCTATTGCTATATTATATTAATTTTCTCCATAGCTTGATGAACAAGATCTGGCCCAAATAGGGTAGTCTCTCCTGCTTCAAACTAGACGATTAGTGACCTACACTTTCTTCCATACATGGCTTCATAAGGTGCCATTTTGATACTTGCGTGGTAGCTACTGATATAAGCAAATTAAATGTGGTAAATGATCACCCCAGCTACCTTAGATATCTAATACGCAAGCTCGAAGCATATCTTCAAGTGTTTGAATTGTGCGTTCTGCTTGACCATCCGTTTGAGGGTTAAAGGTTGTACTTAAATTCACTTGCATCCCCAAACTCCTCTGATATAACTTCCAAGAATTTGGAGTGAATTGAGCTCACCTTCAGATATAATAGAGATTGGCACTCCATGCAACTGAGCTATCTCTTTAATATACAATCTTGCATATTCTTCAACCTTATAAGTAGTTTTGACCAGCAAGAAGTGGGCCGATTTGGTGAGTCTGTCAACTACTACCCATAAAGAGTCAAACTTTTGAAATGAGTGAGGCAACCTGGTAACAAAATTCATGTTTATCATGTCCTACTTCGAAATTGGAAATTCTATGTGCTGCAAATAACTCCCAGGCTTTTGGTGCTCTACTTTAACTTGTCGACAATTTGGACATTGAGCTACGAAATCTACAATATCCTTCTTCATTTCCCACCACCAATAAACTTTCGTCAAGGTATAATACATTTTGGTTGATCCTAGATGGACCAAATATCTTGAATGATGTGCTTCCATCATAATTCTCCTTTTTAGCCCATCTACATCAGGTACAGACAATCTGTTTTGACATCAAAGTACTCCCTCTTGCATAAGATCAATGCCTTTGTCATGCCTTGTTGTATATTCTCCTTAAGCCATAATAAAATTGGATTTATGTATTGTTTGTCTTTCACTTCTGCTATCAATGATGATTCTACTACATTTTGCACAATAACTCCATCATCTGGAGATTCAAGAAGGTGAACCCCCAGTCTAGCTAATTGATATAGATCTTTAAGTACCCCTTGCCTTATTGTGAACTACTAAAAAGTGCTTGCCATTGTCTTGCGTCTTAAAGCATCTGGTACCACATTTGCCCTTTTAGGGTAATACAAAATATATATGTTGTAATCTTTCAATAAATCAAGCCATCTTCGTTGCATTAGGTTCTGGTCCTTTAGGTTAAACA